>VXAA01001394.1:137614-234785 GCA_013399115.1 Anseranas semipalmata
GGGCCCTGCCGCCGCCGCCTCCCCGGGGCGGCCTGGCTGTTGGGCGCTTCCAGCCGCCGGCCTCGGCCGGCCTGAAGCGCGGGGGCACCCGCTCGGGGTGAGCCGCCGGGAGGGGGCGGCCATCCTGGGCTCTCGGCGCCCGCGGGGCAGAGCAAGCGGCGTGCTGCCGGCTCGGGCTGCCTTTGTTAGGGGCCGAGGCACGGGGGGAGCCGGAGCTCCGCTTGCGGGTGCCGCGGGGGAGCCGGGTCAGCAGGCTCTGGTTAAAAGCCTCCATTGTGCTTTCGCGCCTGTGGTGGTGTTCTTTTTGACTGGCTTTGAGAAGGGTGGCTTTGAGCATGTTTAGGCTGGGAATAAGGGGTTTTTGTTTGTATTGTTCACCTGACAAAGAACCCTTCTGTTTCGCTTAGTGAGTTGCGAAGCCTCTTGTAAACCTCAAGTAAATCTTGCGGAGCAGGAGAGGTCTCGGGGGCGCTGGGCTCGGGGCGCAGCAGGGAGCCCGCAGCAGGTAGCGCAGGCGCCTCTTGGCTTCGGCCGGGCTGTGGGCCCGTGCGTGCACGTGTGCGCCAACCGAAAGCTCAGAAAGTGCGTTTCTAAATGGGCCTGGGAATGTCTTTATTTAAAGTTAATTGTAAAAACTGGCCACAGCTTTTAAGATAGAGGTACTGCTCAGTGAACGTGGGAAGACCAGGGGAGAGAAGCAGATGTTTCCATTAATTCATTTCTGCTGTGAACTTCATATGTGTAATTCATTAATGTACATTCTTCAGTCATTCTTTTTTTTTTTTTTTTTTCTTCCCTACTTCTTATTTTGAAAGTTTTAACTGTGCTGGTGGGAAGTGATTTATGTTACTCAACCTGACCCTACTGCTGAAGAACCATGAAGCAACAACCAGGTGTTCTCTTCCGTAACTATGGGAGGCAGCATCTTCAGGAACCATTGCTAATGAAAAGCTGATATTAATAAGAACTTGAATTTGTAGTTTGGGAATTCAGTGAAAAATATTCAGTTGCGTATGTAGTTCCTAGAAATGGTGACTAGTTTGGTGTTTGTTTTTAAAGGCCTCACAGAACTGAGTTGTATGGAGATATTCCACCAGTATGCTGGCCTATCGTGTATTCTCCAGACTACAACATCACATTCATGGGACTGGAGAAACTGCATCCATTTGACGCAGGGAAATGGGGAAAAATAATCAACTTCTTGAAAGGTAAAATAAGAGAAGATACCACTTAGACCAACATATGCACAAGTTGATTAAAAAAAGTGGAATTCATGCAGACTTGTTTTAATAATTGCCAACATAGTGGTGACTGTACATCTTCATTTTTCCTTGTATAGATTTAAGCTATGCACTTTAATCACAATTGGAGTGCTTTAATATTTTGATGTATTTGCAGATTTAAATCTTAACAAGTTAAATCAATTGTAGGATTTGGGAGGTAGGTTGAATGTCATGTGTTATACATTGTTGAAGATCTTGCACACAAAATACTGAAAAGATGAAATTGTGTTTCATGTTAGAGCAAACATCCTATACCAGGGCTTTTGAATACAAAGGTTTGTTTCACGGTTCTTTGAAAATATTAACTTCTTGCCTGCTCCACTAAATAAAGCCCACGGTTTTGGCTCAGTCATGATGTCTGTGCAGAGTGAAACTTGTGAAATGTGATTGAAAATACAAGCTCATTAAACCATTTGCTCTCCTCAGAGGTGTGAATAATACTAGTCAAAGTAACCAGCTTGGTTAATTTTGTTCTGGCCCAGAGCTTTCTGGCCCAGAGCTTTACAAGACTGTGACTAAAAAGGAGTAAGAAGAAACACAAGTATAGCAGTGTGTTAGACAATCTTAAAATATTTCTGGTCTTTGTGATTTAAAGGAAAAAATGAACCGTGCAGAATTTCATTGCTTAGCTGTTATAAGAAGGATTCATGTGGGATACATGAGAACTATTTCCACCTCTGAAGTGAGCACCAGAATCTTGACTTCAAGCATAGCCTGAGTCAGGTGCCTTATGTACATGGCTCAGTGCCATGTTTTGATATTCAACAGAGGCTCAGTGCCATGTTTTGATATTCAACAGATTTATAATGATTCTTACATTTTCTTTCAGTGCTAGACTAGTGTATGAGAACAGTATTTCCTTGAAGTTTCCCCTTGAAAATAGGTGCTGTTTGCAGTTCCAGTTTCTTCTTTCTTTTGAGGACTAAGCCTGGATCTAAAACTGAATGCAGACTTCAGTTTTGTGGCAATGAGAGGAAAATCCTTCCTATGTTAGCTGCAAGCTTACAGTTTAGCTTGCAAGACCTGCACTGCAGTTTGGGAGTACTGTGTACAGCTTTCTGCAGTCAGTGTGCTTCCATTGCTTTTACACCTGGTGTAACAAGAAAGGAGACATTCCATTTGGCTTATGAAACTTACAGGCGTTAACGACTGGCTTGCTGCAGGCTGTAATGTAGTTACTCATGAGACTGCAGTCTACTGGCAAATGGCACATCTCAGTGTGGAAGATCAGTGCAACTTGTATAAATTCATTCTTTGTCAACCTTGTGATATTATTCTGATAATGTCTGGGGGGAGCTTTGAGACTCCGCTGGTGACAGGCAGGACTTTTTATGCTGGTCTCATTATTGCTGCTTAAATAAATTGGAAGGTAGAGATGGAAATACAAATGTAAGAACCAAGGTTAGGATCAGATCCTATAAAATCTTGGCATCTTTATCTAAAATATGTTTGCTCATCAAGTTTTTTTTTTTTAAAAAAAACAACACAAAACTTGCCAAGACAAAGGTTGTCCAAGAGCCAGGCCTGTTCAGTTTATGTAGTCCTAATGACTCCTTCAGCTGATGATCTTTTGCAGTAAAGTACTGCCCTTCTACTTTAGGCTACCTTGTACCTTCATTTAACTGAGGTTAAATGAATTCTAACACTCCATTTAGTATCTGGATCTGCCTTCTAACAATTAACTATGTACATCTTGGATTCTATGACCGTTTTCTTAATCAAAAGCTCTGCCTTTCTGCTCGTCCTCTGGGTAGTCTTTTCCTCTAGCTCTTTTCTGAAATGCCAACTCTTCACTCTTCATCTTTCACAGAAAATTAGTTTTCCCAATCATTTTATCCTCCTTGCTTTGCAAAGGAGAAAAGCTGCAGGATACCTTATGATCCTCCTGGTTTTCTCTGGCTCTGTAGCAACTCCTGGCACTGGCTGATCTGCATTCTTCCTAGTATCTTCCAGAAAATCACCACTGAAAATCTTTCTACGCTCACTTTCTCCTTCCTCAAGAATTAAACGGTTAGCACTTCAGCTTTACCTCTGACATGAATGAATGAAATGTTTCTTAAGCCACGGTCCAGAGAAACATAAGCTTGCCAAAATAAATATTGTTGCAGGTGCTGTTCTTGTATAACACTAGGAACAAAACCTTTCACATTTTTGAATTGATTTTCCCCCCTGCCAAGCATAAAATTGGAGGAAAGGTGTAGTCTTAGACTGCAGCACTGTAATAATTAAATATTAAATTTTGTCTGGGAAGATCAGCGCGATGCCTTATATTTGTTGTTTGTAGTGATCATATGCAAAGCAACATTGTTTTTCTGCACTGCTTGGCTTTTTTAGTCAACCTGAACTTGAACTTTCTGACAAGTATATCCAGATGCATGCATTCAAATGTATTGTCTTAGTTCACATGCAGAAATCTTGGAGTGATATTTTGTAACTTGCTCTTTTAAAACCAGGTTTTAAATAAACTATCTTGTGGTCTCTAAGTAAAAGAATTAATAGCTGGTCGTTGGTATTTCTTGAAATTAATGAAGGTGGGGTGTGACAGAAGTATTATGGTTAAGTGTAAGTGTTCACTTCCACGAACATCCAAGTAATTATTTTGTTTTTAATTTTGATTTTTTGAGCTGCTCTGATTTAGGCAACTAAATACTAGTAATACAACTGTGGAACTTCATAAAGCATATTAAAGGAATATTTGATGTATGAGTACTAAGATTTCCCAAATGTATGAAGTCCTAGACTGTAAGGAGTCTTGTGATTCTTTTTTTTTGTCTGTCCGTCCTCTGTTACTACTGGTCTTTTCTTTCAGTTTAAATGAGAAGTAGCCATGATTACACTCTGAAAATTTTATTTTTTTTACAGAAAGTTATCGTAAACACTAACTTAATAGTTTACATGTATAGAGATTATATATTTGGAAAATTTATAGATACCGAGTAAACACAAAGGATTGCATTGATTTACGTTACAGATGTAATGGAGGAATTAAGTCAAGGTCAAAGTAGCTTCTTTGGCAGAGTGGAATGTGGGAGGTTAAGTGATTGTATACAATGACAATTGTAATTTCTCTCTTGTTATTTCAGAAGAAAATCTAATTGGAGATGACTTGTTTGTACCGGCACGGGAAGCTACCGATGAAGATCTTTTGGTAGTTCACACAAGGCGCTACCTTAATAAATTAAAGGTGCTGTACTTACTAATGTGTTTTTCAAGCAAAGTATCTAGAATTAGTGTCAAGGGTAACATATCCTACTTGATTCATTATAGAATCAACTTTTACAGGTTATAGAATAGTATCATATTTAGTATTTTGAATTCAACATTGTCATTGAGAATAGTGAAAGAAAATCATAGAAATACTAGGCAAGCCAAATTATAAAAGGTGGGTGGGAAGGGAGTCTACCATCTTACATAGGCATATTTCAGCAAAGTTAAATGAATGTAAGGAAAATTATAATGTTTGAGATTAAAATAATATTCTCCTTAGTACCAGGGTTTTGGCCTTAAAGTGTTAAGTTTTGTTTTACTCTAGTAAACTATGGTTCTGAAATTGAAAATATATTGAAGAACACTGAAACTGAATATGTTATTTGATATTTTCTTAATGCACGGATTACCTTATGGATTTGGGTTTTATGTAATCTCAGAAGAACATTCACGTAGGAATTCTGTCCTCAGTCTGTTGAGGGGTGAAGTAGTGGCTTCATACTTACAGACTGTCTGTGTCAGTAGAATACAGAGAGAGCTGAAAGATCAACATAGGGCATAATCTTGTATATTATGTGTGTGTGAAGGTTTCCAATACTGGCCTGTACAAGATCATATATTCACAAGGAGCATAGAGCGTACACTGGGTATTTCTAAATGAAACATCCATTTGTTAAACTTACATGTTTATGCTTTAAAGTTAAATATGAGATCTTTGTTTCTGAAAATATATTGTCATCCATAGAAGGAATTGGGTGGTACCAGATGACATTGCTTTTAGTTGGAAACTCTTCTGTTGGAAGGAAGAGGAGAAATTTGTATTAAAAATAATCTTGCATTTCATAATTCAAAAGAAGTTATTTTGAGTCATCTTTGCCCTTCCACAATGAAAGAGTCCTTGTATTCCTATTTCTGGAATGTCTTATTTTTCTGTGTAAAGAATCTATTATTTGTGTGACTTTTTTCACTTTTATTCCTTTTCTGAGTTCTCGTAGGCTTCTTCATTCATTGCTAGGAAGTTACTTGCAATTTCATACATCATTAGATTTGATCTTATTGCAGCTATTCTTGATATTGAGCTTTTAATTCCATGGAACCACCCACATCTTTTTACTGAGTCACTTCTTTGAAGCAGGGTGTAATGTGCGTAGTTCAGTTTGAAATATAATTATATTTTTAGTACCTATAGGGTGGCTTCATAGAGAGTTGTCTGATAACTTGTGTCCTCGCGTTCAAAACCAGTATTGTCTTGTGCTTTCAGATGTTATTAATTGTATCTCTCATGTTCCCTTTTCACTTGAGAGTATATTTCCTACAGTTGTAGGAATGGGAAGATGTCATATTGGTCATGCCAGCAAATTCCTGCCAAGCAGCAAAGATAGAAGTGCTTAGTTGCAAATGAAAAATAACATGGCTAGACATGAAAAGGCCCAGGGCATCCTCTGCTGCCTTATGTGAAGTCTACTGTGCTATTTTATTTTTTTTTAATTCAGTCAAAAACAGATCTACCAATAAATGGCATAGTTTTGTGTTACCGTATCATAAAATTGAGCATGAATTTGGTGGTAAATTTCCATGCACTTGCAAGGAAAAAGCGTTTGTTAGCAGAAGCTGAAGAAGCTGGCGTACAATAATCTTGCATTTCATAATTCAAAAGAAGTTATTTTGGGCTGGAGTTGATAGTAGAGAAACTAAATGTTATGCACAAAGTAGATCAAGCAGTACTGTAAGTCAGTTCTGTTTTGGGAGAAGGGGTGTCCCTGTTTGCCTGCTTAAGGTAACATGAATACTCCTTAGAACAAAATTTGGCATTTTGAATTGAGGTGATTCCCCCCTCCTAGATATTCTTTTGAAGAATTTAGGTCTGTAAAGTAATGACCAGACTTTCGAAGGTGTTAGGCAGTGAGGTTAAACCTAGTTTCAGACCTTGTAAGTCTTAGGTTTGAAACATTTTTATCTGACTATCAGAAGTTTTATGATAACTTGTATGAGTGAATATTGAAATGCAAATAACGTGGGTAATACTTGCGTGTCAGTCAAATGCGAGATGTGCTTTTTCTGGAAGTGATCTGAAGCAGGTGATCGATCAGGTGAGCTTACAAATATTAATCTGTTTTCATATATGTGCGAATGATGTAGATATTATTGAGAAAAATTAACCACTTTCTTGGAAATTTAAATTTTTAAGCCCAGTGAAAAGTGGTATGTTTCGTAAAACAGATCAAGAGCAAATCAAATTGTGTGTGGAAGTCTTGTTATATATGAGATCAATATATCACACTAGTGATATATTCTCCTTTTTTCAAAAAGGAGTATATAAATCCTCCAGAACAAACTTTGCATGGGCCTGGAGGGCTCGGATCTTTTGATTACAGTGAGTGCTTTCTAGTGCTCGTGTGCTTTGACTCTTGCCTTGTCGTCTGAGTGCATCTGCTGTGAGACACGTAGGAAGGATGGTAGGGCTCTCGGGCATGAAAGCAGTAGAAGCGGCCTTGTAAAATAATCAGTTCAGCCTGTCTGAGGTGTTCAAGAAAACAGCACAAAACAAATCTTTGGCTGTGTGCATTGCTTTGGTTGACCATAGGTGACTTGGCAGCTGAAAACATGTGGTTTCGGTTTGGGTGAAATGAGCACCTTCAGAGGTCCTTAACATTCCCCTGACCATTTCCTCAGTTCATGCAATTTTCATGCTGTCATCCATTCTCTGCTTCTTGCATCATGCTTTTTCCTTGGTTATGTTTTTCAAACTTCATTGGTGAAAGTTTTGTGAAGGCTGTGGTTGTTTTCTGTAAAATATTCATTTAAAAAGTCATGAGATCAAATAAATGCATTTGGTTTCACCTAAATTTTCATGCAAATGTTAATGTGTCAGGTAAAGGAACATTAAAAATGTTACTCTAAAGATTATGGTATTTGAATATGTTTGGAGAGAACAAGAGGGCTTGGTTACAGGGAGCAGTATCTGACAGGTTTCAGTATTTACACTGATGTGCGAATGCGGTAGAGCATTATTGGCAGCTCACGTGGCTGGTAAGCCTCTTAAAGAAAAGGATAGGTTCGCATTTGGTGAATAGTGATTTATTTCTTTTTAGTATTTCCAACTCTTCAGCTGGGAGACTTACACAGGAAAAAAATAGTGGGATTTGGCTGGTTGGTTTCCTTGGGAGTAGCACCTGGCTACAGTTAGATGTTACCAGTGCAGTATCTTGTTATTAATGATAATACCTTGACCTGGAAGCTTCTGTGACAATTTCAAGCTTCTTAGTCTCCTTTTTGATTTTATGTTAAATTAAGTTAAAAACATACCTTTATCTGTTGAAGATGAACACAATTAGCTTTGTTCCCAGCAAGCTTCTAAATAAAAAATTGCATTAGTTGCTTGGTGTTGTTTTGCGAGTCTGAATTTTCCCTTGAAGCTGGGACCAGCTCCAGAAACTTATCAAAGATTTAAACACAGTTTAAATTTAGATATTACAGAACATTTTTTTTTTTAATTTGACGTGTTGTTGGCTATTTTAAAATGCTGGAACGCAATGAATGCATAACATGAAAGGCAATACATCAGAGTTTGGTTTTGGTCATTCATGTGCTGTTTGTATTAGTCCAGGATGATCAGTATAAAAACAACTACTTTAGCTTTATCTTCCTAATATTAGTTTTGCAGTTTAATTTTTAGTCCTTGAATCCTTACTGCCATATATTCAAATACTTTGGAAAATTGTTTATTCTTATTAAGAATGGAGGTTTTTATAGTTAAGGAATAAAAGTTGATAGTAATTATACTTTATAACAGTGTCCTGCAAGTCTATCCTCATTAAATGTCTATGTTACTATACAGTCTGGGCTTAAACAAGGACAATTAAGAACTCTTGAAGTTTTGTTTAGTTTTGGGGGATGTAATATCTTCATGTAGTATTACGCTTAGCCAAGTTTAATGATACTGCATAGGAGTTAATTTGGGAGGAGGGGGTATTGAAGGAAAATATACCAGGGTTAACCTGACTTCTTTACTCCTTTTAAGAAAATAGGGAGTGATTTTTTTTTTTTTTAATTGAGATTTAAATTTGTACATAGAATTATTTATCTGAAACACAGGAAGGTAAATATTTTTTGTCTTATAATATCAGCAATAGAAATAAAGAAAATTAAATGGAGTTGATCATTGAAAAGAATGAGTGAAGGCAGTGTTGAATAGTGTTTATGTATAATTATTACTCTTTCCTGAATCCAGGCCCAGTTTTAATTTCTGCTAAGATACAGAATTACATATCTACTAGAACTTTATTAGGGAATCAGTAAACTGATGATGAGTGAGAGCAAATATCTAACAAAAGAAATAGTAGCTGATATTTTTCTATTATATATACTGTTTGAAAGTGGAAAATGGTGATTTTTTTTAAAATTCGTGTTTGAAGAGTTTGTTCTGTATCAAAGGAAGCTAATATTTATTTCTGTGGAAATTATGGCAGCTAACTGACAGCCTGGAAAACAGAATTAATGTAGTCCTCATCTATTCAAAATCGTTTCTTATTTTTACAACATGAAAAAAGTATACAATTATATAAGACCACTTCCTTTTGAGTTCTTTTTCAAGTATATATCTAGCTGTTCTGAGAATTTATTGCAGAAAATGTTGGAAAACAAAATGAGCTCAGTGAAGAAAACAAGCAAAACTGCCCACAGTTTGAGGCAATATATTTCTTAAATACTACAGTGGTGTTTCTTGAGAAGCATTTTCATTGAAGTCTGTAACAGTATTCTTGAATCCCAAGACTTTCCTTATAGTCAGATTTTTTTTTCTTTTTTCCCCATATGTTAGGAATTAATAAACACAGTAAAGGACCAAGTCCAAAGCAGTGAATGTTTTTGGACCTGGAAGTGTTCTGTAAATATCCTCAACTGCGAATAGAAAGCTTTGCTTATTCCTTACTCATACCATTTATGGATTTCTTGCAATCACTTAAAAACCTGCAGGAAGATACTTGTTGATTTGAGTCTTCATTGCCCCTGCTTCTTCCTGCTGAGTTTTTTTTTTTTTTTTTTAAAACTCAACTGTTTAAATGCTGAAATTTTATGATGACCTTTCAGATTTGAGATTGAAAAAAACTATTTTACCCAAATGTGACCTCTTGCAATTCCATTTTAGAATGCCAGGATTTAATCTAATTTGTTACATTGTGCTTGTTTTAAAGCTAAAATATCTTGCAAAAGGATTTTATCAAGTTATTAGAAAAATAACTAAAGCACTTTGTTAGTGATGAAGAGCTGATGCTATGATACCTGAATAATGTAAATGATAAATATATTATAAATAAATGTACAAATACAAAAATGAACTGTTGAGAAAATAGTACTTATGACCTTTATGAATAATGCCACCCCTCCACCCCCCAAAAGTAATACTTTGTAGTTAAAGCATTGATAACTGTGAAGTCAAAGTCGCTTTTTTTGTATACCAGAAAACTCTGAGAGAGGCATATGACTGTTTTCCATTGAAATTGAACAATTCTGCATTCTATCGTTTGTAGACAGACAACTAATAGTAAACAGGCTACTGAATGTAATCTAGTTACATTTGTTAATATTGAAGAAAACGGGGTCTTTGGAATCTTCATACAGGGTTTCAAACTTGTAATTCTCAGTACCTGAATGTTTTAGTATTGCTTGAAGAGGTATGATCTTGCTTGTGGCTTTGGCTGTGAAGTGTTATTGCTGGTAGCAATGTTGGTAGTTCTTTGAAGTAATCTATATGGTTTTTTCAATGAAAGCATTTACGCTCTGCAAATATTTGTGTTCTAACCTTAAGTCATATACTTCATGATACGACTTTTTAACAAAATGTTTCTTTGAAACATACTCCAAAAGTGTTTAATATGCTAAACAAATTTTAATTGATTGTCGATGCAAAAACGTGGAGTGTGTGTTCACTTAAGCATTTGAATATCTTAGTTGAGTTGCTTGGTTTTTTGTTTGTTTTTTTTCCCCCCTTCTCCTTGATATATTCTTTTGACTTGACACAGGGAAAATATTTTAGGGTTGAACAACATATTAAGTGTTAGTTAAGCTATTAGTTCTGCTGAAAGACACTTTACAATTCTTTCTCCCAACCCCATGGATATTAATTTTTGTTGTTGTTGTTTTGTTTTTGTTTAAAATACTGGCTTGCTGAAAAATTGCTGGCTTACTCCCATTTGGTATTAAAATCTGAAAAAAAAATGTGATGGTGATTAATTGACATTTCTCATTGTTAATGTATTGAGGAAGAACCTGTTTGGAGGTTACAAATAACCTCTGTTGTTGCCTCCATCTGAAAAAATTAAAAATCATGCTAATCCTGTGGGCTTTTTTCAGTAAATAGCAATTGCTGAGATATCTAAATGTCATCATTAAGACAGGCTACATTAACTGGAACTTTTTTTCCACCTTGTAGTGGTCATTTGTTGTGGCTGCAATCACAGAAATTCCACCAGTTCTCTTCCTTCCAAACTTCCTTGTTCAGAGAAAAGTTTTGAGACCTCTGCGAACCCAGACAGGAGGAACAATAATGGTAAGGTGTTCTTGATTCGCTTTTATCATACTTGTATAAACCTGTGAGCTGTAAAACTGTGTATAACTCAAATCCTTGAACCCTGAAGTCCTGCACAGGGGGAGCAAAGTTTGGCACTTGTTAACAAATACCAACATGAAGGACAAACCTGATTTTATGGTCTGTAATTTGCAGAAGTGTTAGTAAAGGGCAGCCTGTGCAAGCCATGAGATATGGCAGGACTTGTGGCAAATAAAAAAAAACTGAATAGCTTTGAACAGTGTTCAAATGCAGGCAAATTCTAGGAATGGGAGGTTTCAAAATTACTAGGATAGAAGGTATTTTTAACGCACATACTTACCAAATGGCTGTTGTTCGGTTACTTTTGGTACTAGGTAGATGTTTACACTTAAAAATCGTATCACCATGCTCATTTTTAAACAGTGTCTAATTTTGATGATGAGAGTTAGATTTTCTTCTGTTGTAGGTGCTGTGTGAGCAGCTCGGCTGAACTGGAGTGAGATGTAGCCTGTTTCACCTTAAGAGCATTGTCGTCTGATTAGTTAAGAGTGCTCTGGGGAGAAAAGCTGTGTGTCACCAGACACTTAATTTTGCCTGAGAACTCCCATTAGAGATGTTGAGGAAGTAGGAAGAAAGAAAACAGTTAATAGCTGGAGCTAGGAATGAGTTATTTAAACCATGTATTGAAGAAAAGATGTCTTCATAATTGTAAACCTCTAACTAATGGAGGCCTTTGTGCCCTTTATTCATTCCTTGTCATATTACAGCTAGAATTCAGAAGCTGTACAGCATGGTGCTGGGAGAAGATGTTAACAGTCCCAGTCTGTCTTCACAGGCACTGAGCTGTTAAAGTTACATAAATGGAAAACAAATAATCCTATCTGAAATCCATAATTTTATGGTACAAATGGATTTTTGCTGCCTTTTAGCTACTCTTTCTGAAGGCAGCTGTTAATGGGTGCATGTGGAAAGGATAGAAGCAGATATTGCTTTTTCTTGTATCTGTTTGAAGCCAGTTATTGAAGAACATTATTCTGTGGGTTGGCAAACCTTTCAGAGTATGTTTATGCCAGATATGAGAATACAATTTATTGCAACCACTAGATATTAAAGGTGAGCAAGACTGGGAAGCCATAATAGAATGATAAAGTAATAGCATTATTTTCAGAAATAGGCTACTAGGTAGCTTCCTGTTTCTGTCAACAGTAATATAGGTACTTAGTAATCTAACTGTACGCTGGAATTGAGGTTTCATATATTTAAATGCTTACCTTCATGAAAGTATCAAGAATTCATTGGAGACATCAATCATATGAAGAGCTTTTCTATGACTACTGCATAAAAGACGGTGCAATGTGGTATTCAGAAACAATTGAAATGTTGAATTTGAGAGTCTGACATGAGAAAACGATGCGAGAGAACCTAAAAGTTTGATGAAGCAGTTTCCAAGTACTTGGTAGGGCTTGTGAGATTAACAGTCACTGCTATCATTTGTGTATAAATGGATCTGGGCACTGTTAAGTTCGAGTCCTCTTGGGTTTTACTATGTGAAATGATAGAGAGCCAGTTATAGTCAGATTTTAAGGTAAAATGAAATATATTGCTTTTCTGTTGTATTTGCATTTCTCAATGGTAGAACAGCTCAATGCATGATGATGAGAAAAAAAATGGCAGTTTCTTTTAAGCATTTCAGTTAAATTTCTCTGTTAAATCTGTGTCCTATCTAACCGCTGAATTTTCAAGTGTGTATCTAAAAGTAACTGGAGGCTTTAATACTCTGTACCTTCTCAGATTTCAAAGCTTAATGGTGAATTAGGCAGGTAAAGACTGCATCACAGTTGCCAAAAATACATGGCTATGTGTATCTATTGACTAGCATTGTGGAAGAGCAAGAGTTACTTAAATTGAAAGAATTTTGTTTTACTTAAAACTTTTTTTTTTTGCTTAAAGAGTGAAAACACTAATGTTTATCATGTATTTGTATTTCTTCAGCATCTTGTTGCTACCTTCAGAAGTTCTTTAATTCCCAAAGAAGTCAGTAGAGCCATGATAGTGTCCTCAAGAAGTGCTCTATCAGCAGTAACCTGATTTGCACGTAGTGAAATATTTTATCCTGGGTGTTTGCATTTATGTAGGAGTGTTGTCATTAGGGAATAAGCCTGCTGTAGGCAGTATCAAGTGGGGTTTTGTGTGTTTATGAACATATTCTCAAGCAAGCTATGTTTCTGATGCCAAGGTGAATAACATAAGGACTTAAATTACTTTTCTGTAAAATTTTTTGTTCACCTGAGCTTTGGAAACATGATGGCATACATAACTAAGGGTTTATCTAATTGTTCTTGGAAGCATGCACTCATTTATTTATTTAAAGTTGGTGGGCTTCAGACACCAAACCAATGGAAATTTTGGTCCATAAGAGGGTATATGACTTTCTGAAAAGTAAAAAGGACCTCTGCAAGGAGGAAAAGGTTGTAGAGTTTAGTTTTAATTTAGGCTTGTGAGTGGGAACCAGATTTCTCTTTTAAAAGAAAAGTTGTATGTGTCTTGCCCATCTTGGCCCATGTTTCTCCAATTGCTGTTGTTCTCACCCCTGAAAACCCATTTCCTAATTCTCCTTTAATTCTCTTCTGTTGCTGTCTTCTTGGATGTACATGTTACTTAAAGTCAAAGAACAGTGAGGTAAAGAAATAATGTAAAAGTGGTTGTACAGTGTAGCAGCGTCTGATGCTTTTTTTGGAGGCCTGAAAGTCTGCATAAGCATGGGAAAACCAGATAGACTACTGAAAATGCTGTGGGTAACTTTTTGGACTTACTGGGCTATGGTAGTAGTTGAGGTAACAAAAAAGTACTGCTTCTTACTTCTTACAGGTGTTAGCTGGTGAGAGGGGAGATGCTGGAACTAGGACACAGTGCATCCGCAAATGCAAGCCTGTGTAAACCAGCTGGAATATCGTTTCCTGGTAATTTACCGGCAGGAGCTGGTAGATAGCACCAAACTGTCCTGCTGATATCTGTGCTTTCTTTCAGTCGACTGTGTGGCAAGTTCTGGGGCGGTTTTATTTATCTTTTAAACCTTATGTTATGGAGTGCAGAGTGGTAGAGAGGAGAAAAGATAGCTTTCTGGATTCATGTGATTAATATAGTCCAACGTGCTTAAAAATTTTTGGCTGTCGCTTGGGAAAAAGTAGCTTCCTTCTGTCTCCATTTAGTCCTTCAGCATCACTTCAGACTCCTGCACAGTTTTCTCTGTGTCATGTTGCTGACTGTAGTCAGTGATGGTTATTGAGATGAGCCTGCTTTGCAAAATCCTGTCTGAATAGGAATGTGCAGTCTTCTTTTATTACAGCCATGCTGTGTATCTTTGGGAACGACAGCGACAAGGGATGAAGGGAAAAGTAATAGGGAAGAGCATAGAGCTTGCTAATATACTACCTTTGATATTTCTCTTGAGGGTCTTGACAGTTACACATGTGAAATCTGTTTCAGCGTGGTTCTAACTAGTCAATACAGTTACAAGGTTTTGCGATGTTTTTGCATCATGTTTGTGTTATCTTCAATTTCATAAATGTGTGTTCACTACTCATAAATGAGGTCATCTAGAAGAAATAGCCACTAGTTGTCTTTGTGTCATGCCTCATGAAATACAGATAACGTCACTGGTCACTTCTGGGTTGATCCTGACTGCCATATGCTGTTCTTTTAATCTTTTTTTTTTTTAAATTTCATTATGGGGGAATACTTTTGTACTTTAAAAACAGTTTTGATTCACCAGACAATAAAATTTGTATAGTACAAGTCAGAAGTACAGACAATCTTCTGCTATTCCTGATGGTCCTGTTCATCATGAAAGTTCATGTTGAGTTTTTATACTTTTTAATGACTTTAAGCAATATAGGAAGATTGGTTGTTTGTGAGGAATCCCTAGCAAGTATGCTAAATAACAGATAATGTGCTTTCTCTGTAACTTAATTGGTACTGTAGTTCAGAAGCTACAGTCTTTCTCAGGATCTTATTTGTGTAAGTTAGCATGTTCTTAGTAGGATAATATTTACTATCCCAGTAATTTTCTTAAAGTAGAACTGTTCAAATATTAGTGATGGAGGATCCTCAACTGTCCAAACTTCCTTGCATGTATGATATGCAATAAGTTCCTTCCATAATTATGGAAAAGAGTAATCTGATGATCCCTTTTCATTTTTTTTTTTATTATAGATAGTAATATCCTTTTAATTTTTTTAACCTGAGTTTAAGTAATACTGCAGTTAAACACTTGCTTGACTCTTCCTGGCCAGAATAAGTCAGGTGTGTTTTTTTTTTTTTTTTCCTCCAGTTAGTTTCATCATTTAAGCCTTGTTTATCTTTTCTCTGTCAATACTTTCTCTTCCTCAATGTTATTTGACTTCATAAGAGTGTAACAGGCACAGATTTTTTTTGTATCAGAAGGCAAAAGATTTATAATATTCTATACAGTGCCTGTTACGTTATTTAAAAAAAAAAAGTCACAGGGTGCTTCATGCTGTGGCATTTTTCTGTCCCCACCTACAGTTCAAGCTACGTTAATCTGTATTTTCAGGATTTGGAGCTTAAGTTCCTCCTATTTCTTACATGAGCAGGAAGAATATTAGGAGGTTCTTGCTCACTTTTTATTCCTACCAAAATTTGTACTTTTTCATTTGTCTGCTAGGGGTCAGTGTTCATCTCCGCAGAGCACAGTTAGTTTTAAATCTGCTTGGCTGCCAGAGAATGAAATACAGATGTGATATCAAATATTTTTTCAACTAATTATGCTGAGAATAGTTTTGTATGGTTCATATTCAGAGATCTGATTCAGAATGACCTGCATTGGTAAAACATCTGAAAATTCAATGGGCGTGTTAGAATGTCAAGAGCTGCGGTTGGGATGAAAGCAGACAGCGCTAAATGGTTGCCTAATTCATTCATCAAGTTCTTATTGTGATTTTCTTAAGGCAGGAAAACTTGCTGTTGATAGAGGCTGGGCAATCAATGTTGGTAAGTACAGATGTAATGCATTAAATGGTACCTAAAACTGTGTTTGAAATTGAAGTATTTTCGTTCAGCGTGGTGTATATTCAGTTTACAATAACAGAAAGTGACTGGATTGTGTTTAAATAAAATCAACTTTAAAGGAAAAAAATGGTAGAAATACTACGGGATTTGTTTTTAATCCAGTATCACCCATATTGCAGTTTTATAACTAAATAAAATATTTTTTGGAAAGAAAAAGATAACTGGTAAAGATATGATATCTATACATAGGGAAAAGTGTTTGGCTTGTAGTGGTGAGAAAAAAAATAAGGAAAAAGATGTCCAGAGTAGATGTAAATATTTCAGTAAAATATTCCATTAAATTATACAACAGTTCTAGACCTTATCAGCCAATTAATATATATAACACCAGATCAAGGGATTGGTTGACGTGCAGGACAGTTGGGCTGTACCAGTTAGTGCCTATTTTGGGCTGTGCAGTTTTTCCTGAAAAAGACTTGAATGAAGAAATAAGTGAAGAATGTAGTGAATATAAATCTGCTCTCCTGCTCATATCAAAATAGCAGTGCAAAACCAGTAAGCTATTGAAGTAATATTTTGTCATGTAAGACTTAACTTGTCATTTTCACATAGCTCATCAGTTACGGGATTTTCCATTATTTCTTACACCTACTTCTTGATATTTGTGAAGGCAATAAATCCTGCCTAGTGTCATCTGTGCAGCTTTCCTGTTTTTTTAAAGCAAATGTCTGCCTTGAAATTGAAGATTTGCTGTATAAAACATATAATGTAAAATTATCTTTTTATTCCTTCTTTAGTAACAAATAATACTTAAAAATGTAATCTTCTACAAAGCAAATATCCAATATTAAAAATTAAATACATTAAAAAAAATCCTGTCATTTACTGATATATTAAGGAGGGTTGTTAAATTTCTTGCTTAAGTATTTGTAGTGGGTTTCTTGGTTAAAATGTTCTTGGTTAATATATAAATAATATGTTTTAGGAGGGGGAGGTCTAAGTACTTTTTGTTATTAATAGTGTGCATCTTTGTTTTAAAGATCAGTTCTTACAGTTTCTTTCTATTCTGACTGTTTGCAAAAGATGATGGCACATGCAAATAATGATAAGGCCATAGTTCTTAGTTTTGGTATTTTTTTGACTCGGTGTTCAGCATAGGAAAAGAACTTTCCATGGGTCCTTTGCATTTGCCCATAGCATTAATTGGCTTCATTAGAATGTACTGCTGGGGGATATATGAACCAAGTGCAACTCTGACATGCCTGGGAGGAGGTGAACTTTCGAAGCAGTATGTTCAGTCATGTAGGTGCTATGTTGCATGTGTACGTTTCTCAGTTCCTAATGTAGTTGCTAGATGAAAGGGACAGTTGCCTTCAAACTGGGCATCTGCCGATCCTTTGCATGGTGGCCTGATAGGCCACAAAGGATGTGTACCCTATGAAACCCCATGAGATGTTTTGTGTTGCTAGGTAGGGGATTGACAGCTCTAGGCGAGATTTTTCCTAAAGAAAAAAAAATGCCTGACCTGATCTCTGTCTCTTTGTAAAGACTATGTATGTTCCCTAGTATCCAGCTTTTCACCTCTTCAACATTTGTATGTTTAGGGGGTGGCTTTCATCACTGTTCAAGTGAAAAAGGTGGAGGATTTTGTGTATATGCTGATATCACACTGGCTATTAAGGTAAGAGATATTCTTAAAATTGTATTTTCTACCGTTTGTGCAAATGGAAAAAATGTCCACATAAATTCATGAGAACTGTCTAATTTACATATTAATCAGAGAAAATAAAACCTGGAGATGGATAGGAATAGGAAAATGGTGCAATACGTAATGTTGCAGAGCATAGCACATATGCAGCTATTGTTAAGTGGAAGGGAAGAGTTGCAGGGGTCAGAATCATGAACGTAAATATGAACCACTACAATTGCATTAATAATATATTATTGGAAAAAAAAAAAAACACATTCAGTCAAACCAGATTTTTTTAATATCCTCAGTGATAATTATCCCAGCCTTGCAGTTAAGCCTGCAGATGCCATGAGTTTTGGTGGTTACAATGAAGACTTATGCAGAGACGGAAATCCTCTCTGAATCAAGCTGCACTGTACAGCCTTCAGAGTGGTTCAAATTCATGAATAAAAATATGAATGTTTCTAAAATAATCACTGAATGTGAATGAATACATGTGCTATTTAGCTGTTGAAAGGCTGAAGCAAGAGCTTTCTGCAATTAGAGCTTATTTTTATCAAGTGTACTATGGTATATTTGTATACTAGAATATTTATAAAATATCAGTAATAATCAAAACATAAAAAAGCCCTAATGACTGCAGCACACTAAATGACATAACACCCTAATTTCTGTACACTGTAATTTGCAGAAAGTAATCCAGTGTTCTATTTTCTCTATCGTTAAAATACAGATTGAGAAATTATAGCGGGTGACAGTTTGTACAAAATCTTTGTATTTTTTACCACATCTGTATTAAAGATAGTAATTTGGCAAAGTTAAGATACAAAGAATTAAAAAAAATATTTTTTTCTTTGCAGACATGGAATAACAAATGAGTTCTCATGCTGGCTTAAAAAAATGTCTCTAATGCATACAGTCCCTGCTGCAGCTTTTTAAAAATGGTGGATTTTACACAGTTGGATGCCATCACAGTGGAGCGTTTTTCCCTTTCTGCTGATAAGCCTTACTTGTGCTATCATTTATGTCTCAGGAAGCTAGCTCCTCACCATTCTGGGGCCTATACAGCTTCACCCCGTCCCAACCCACAGTTATCGCTGTTGCTTTCTCCACGCTGTTGCTGGTTCCACTCCTGTCTCTGACAGCACCAGTGCCACAGCTGAAGGTCTGCAGCCTAGTTGGACCTGTCCTTTTCTGTCTGGCTGGTGCGGGATGCAGAGACATACCACCTGTGCTTGCGTAGAGCTGGCACTGCTACAGCAGCTGAGAGAGCTCGGCCTGTTTCGCTATGAGAAAAGAGAAGACAGAGAGGGCATCTTAGCAATGTGTACAAATATCTGAAGGCAGGGTGTCAAGAGGGTGGTGCCCTGCGACAAGACGAGGCAATGGGCGCAAACTGCAGCACAGGAAGTTCCAGCTGAATATGAGGGGGCACTTCTTTACTGTGAGGGTGACAGAGCACTGGAACAGGTTGCCCAGAGAGGCTGTGGAGTCTCCTTCTCTGGAGATATTCAAAACCTGCCTGGATGCGATCCTGTGCAATGTGCTCTAGGTGACCCTGCTTGGCAGGGCGGTTGGACTAGATGATCTCCAGAGGTCCCTTCCAACTTCAACCATTCTGTGATTATCCTGGGCTCTGTTGTGTTATTTGGTGCCATTGGTCTTAGGCCTCATTTGCGGAGCCCAGTTCAGAAGTTAGTGTGATGCTGTAGAAGGATATGTCCATGATCCTACATTAAGTCTGGTACCTTTTGTGGGAAAGAGGAGATAAGTAGAAAGCTTTTTCTGCCCTCTCTCCACCAACATTTTCTACAGGTAGGTAAATACCTGCACAGATGACTGTTCATGCATTTCATATGATGGAAATGTATAGGTTTTTATTATATAATCACAAAAAATATTCATGTGAAAAAATTAGAACTTTTGTAATCAAGTGTTTTGGAGTCATTTAGCCCCTTATTTGGTGAACAAAATGACATGCATGACATGTGACATTCAAGTTGAAACAATAATATACTGTGCAAACTTCAAGTCTCCGGTTAATCTGTCACCTACCATCATAACTATCTCTTCATCTTTTCTTTGTTTACGTATTCAGTTCTTATTTGAAAGAGTACCAGGGGTGTCTAAAGCCACAATTATTGATCTGGATGCTCACCAGGTGAGTAACTTACCTGTATTCAGTACTGTAGATGTTTTGCTAGAAGTAGAAGTGTGTGATAAAGACCACTTTTTTTCTGATAGTAACATAAAATGTCAACTCACAGAACGCAAAGTTAATCTTAGACAATGGAAACTGTTAACAGTTCAGTTGTTTAATTATTTTATATTCCCATGGGCTGTTAAGCCAGTTCAATAAGATTAAACTGAGTTGTAGCTCCATCATGTGGCTAGATGTAAAAATATTTTTGAGTTGCATATTGATCTGTAGCATATAGTCTGAAGAGTAGTTCAGTATCCCAGAAGAATCTAAAGTTTATTAAAATGGAATTACAGGTAGTTCAGCTGCATGATCATTGCAGCAACCTTTGCAGGAGATGAATTTGACCTTCAGTGTTTTAATGAAAAGCTTGACTTCAGGCTAATGAAGTAAAGAATACATCTCTCCATCTGCTAGAGTGATTTACTGTGGGTACTAAGAAGAAACCTCATCTTTAGCAGGATTTTCAAAATAAATCCTAAAAGGAAAGAAATAGCATTTTTAGAAAAGCAGCTAATGTGTTAAATTTATGTCCAATCTAAAGCACAGAAGATATTTTAGTATGTGTAAATAAACCATTTTTTAAGTGGTTCCACTGCAGTGAGGAAGCCTAATGGCTGCAAAAGTGTTCCATCTTCTGTCATTTCTCTTATCTGCAAGTTAAGGCATCCTAAAATTGCCAGGAAACAAAGGCATAACTTACGCAGCAAGAAGATGCTTTGCGTTTCTGATTCTCTCTGGGCACCTTCATCATGGTGTGGATGTTTTTGTTTATGGTCTTTTTTTTTCTTAAGATTTCTTGGAATGTATATTGGTTTTCCGGTGTCACGCTAGTGACCTCAGTTGGCACACTAAATCACCCCTTTCTGCAACTGCTTCCTTTCTTCGGGGATTAAGAGGTGTGTGAAGTAGTAGCTCAGCAGATCCTTTTAAAGTATGCAGACATCTTCAAATTGTGAGTGTCCCAGTTGTTGGTGCATTTGTGAGTTTCACCTTTCATAAGAAAATGGTTCACCCAGAGGCTCTTGTATTCCTGGATTTCTATTCATTAACTGTTTCTTTGTGGACCAAAGGTGCTGAAGAAGTAAGTAGGAGCTGCAATTTTTTAGCCTAAAGAAATGTGATGGAATATTCTGGTACTTCCAGTTCCCCTTATCTCACCAACACTTGAATTATCAAAAGAACTGCAGTCTGATCTTTTATCCTTGTACAAGGATGTAAGTATCCTTGCAGCAGAATCTATCCTAAATGCTGAAAGTGACGTTTTTATACAACTCGAAAGGTACCTGTTCTGCAGTCCTAGCCACACTTGCTTTTGTGATACTGATGAAAACAATTAGCTTCTAATTTTCACTTGTCTTGTATGTGCAATAAGATCTATAATTACCTTCATAGAGAGGCTTGTTGATTTTGATAATACCTGCAAGTCTTCAGACTGATGCTGTCAAAGCCCACAAGACTCTATACCTCAAAATAACCTCCAAGGCTATAAATAAGGAAATGTCACAGGAATTTTAAATATTTGGTCTTTGTACTCTTAATTACCTTAGAATTTGCAGATTATGTAGTTCTGCATGAGTGTGGTGGAAAGAACTAACTCTAAATTTCCTTCAGGGAAATGGCCATGAGAGGGACTTCATGAATGACGATAGGGTATATATTATGGATGCATACAATAGATATATTTATCCCGGGGATGAATTTGCTAAACGTAAGTATAATTATAATTCATATTCCAAAATGTGAAAGAAGTACTGTAACATTTAATAACTTTTCCATTTACTAATAGGTCTCCTTGCAACAATGTTAACTAGATTTTTTTTTTTTTGACTTCACATTGAACATAATACTTTAAATGATCTTTCTGATATATCACAATAGTGTTAATTCTGTAGTTTTCCCTTGCTTCTAGAATGAAGTGTCATACATTCATTTCTGGAATGCAAACTGTGGGAATTGGGTGGACAAAAAAAAAAAAGGCATAAGCATCCCTTTGTTCATGTATCAAATGGTAACATTTCTAACGGATGGATTAAGACCAAAACAAAGTAAGACCTTGTTAGGAAACTTGAAATACTGAACTTGAGAGGACTGGAGAGTGAATCTGGTGTTTGGTGCTCTAAGTTTCTCACTGTTACTCCTTCAACATATTTTTCTGAGTTTTTTTTTTTTTTTTAATGCATAGTATCACTTAAAATTGATAACAAATTCACTTTAGTGTAGATGCACAACGTATAGTCCTACATACCACTTCAGTTATTGTTACTTATGAATATATGCTTGAAATCACTTTCAACCTAAGCTCAAAGGGCTTGTAGGGCTTAGGCCTTCTCATCATTGAGGCAGATTGTGTTTTCAAAGCTGCTGAAATGATGGGATTACTACAAATTCCATTGAAGCTTTATTTTCCTGGGGGGGAAATGTGTTATGAGCCACATATGTGACGGTCATAAAAGTTACTGCTTGAAGAGTCTCACTGTTGTGCCTGTTGATGCATACCCTAAATTTGAGCTGTGTAGAGGTTCCTTCTGGGTTTCTCCTGATAACCTGGGATTTCTCAGCTGCCGGCTGTTCCAGGTGCAGGCATACCCTGGCAGCAATACTGTTGGAATGGATCCTAGTATTATTCAATTCTCACCCCTCTCCTGTGATGCTGGCAGTATTAGCACTCCCTTTCTGCAGATGAAGCATGAGGGGCAAGAGGCTGTGGCCAAAGGCATGTGAATACATAATTCCTTGTAGTTAGAATAAGGATGCCTAAACAGGAATTTACTGACTAAATTCTTTGAAAATTCTCATGCTAGGTAGCCAGTTGAAAACAAAATCAGAGAGGGAGTCTTTTTGACGGGAAGTAGAGGCATGACCTAAGAGTTTGAATCCTTAGGGTAAACCCTAACTAATCTGTCTCCCTGGACCTCTTACTCATGTTCTCCCCCTTTTATTAGAGAAGTCTATTCTGTACATTTTTCCCCACTTCATTAGGGGGAAAAAAAAGGCTTACTGGCATTGCTTAATTCTTAGCCCTAAGGATCAGCATATTGATTCCCCGAATGGAAATATTTTGGAATTACACAGAAGCTTAGGAAGAGAAAGGAGAAGATAAATGAGGAAAAAAAAACTATGAAGGGTAGGCATAGAAGGTTGACAGCTGAAGTTTAGACCTTGAAAAAGCATTGCTGTTGGTCTGGGTGTCATTTTACTTGTTTTCAAAGCTGTAGAAGTTTATTCACAAATTAGCAAGACATGGATGAAAGGGTATGAAATGCAAAAGAGGTGTTCATTCTAACCTATACGTCCATCACTGTACATCAGTAGTCACTCTGATACGGGTAACAACTAATGAATGTAGTTCTGTTGTTTTGTGTTGGAGATGAAGACAAGATACCTGCAGCAACATGAATCTTATTCATGTTTGTATCAACTTAATGATATCATCGGAACAATACTTGTTTGTTCCCTATGCTAATGCGTTTACCTCTTTCTTAAAGCTCTATCCAGCTAGCAGAATCTTTGCCTTGAAGAGGCTCTAGGTGCTGTTCAGAACAGCACAGCTCTGCAGACTTTTATGAGCATTTGTATAACAATAAGAGAAGAATTCAGAAACAAAAATCATGGAAACTAATGTTTGATGCAATAAAAATCATGGAAACAAAAAGAATATCTTACTAATGTTGAACAAAGAAAGCAGGAAAAGAAAGTACCCAGCAGTCACTGGGATAAGTGTCATTGTGTGTTGAATTCATTCATGCACACTTGGTGCGTTATGAATCCACACTTAGGATTTTAGAGCTCCAAGTCATTTAAGTCAAGACATGGGGTATGCTGAGGTAGAAATCGTATCTTGAAACACCTCTAACATAATTTGATTAGTTCAGATTTAGAGTTGCACGTAACTGCCTAAAAGCACAGAAAGCTAGGCTTTATAGCCTTGGCCTTCTTTCCTCTTCTACCTTCTCAACGCTCCTTTTCTACTTCTAATGCTTTATTAGAAGCATTTCAAATAATTTAATTTAAATTAAGAATAGATATTTGCTCCTTCTGTTAGGATTATAGGGTAAGAACATTAAATTGTAAATGCTTAGGGAAAAGCTAAATCTTGTTATACATAAAGCAGTTCACGTAAATTCATGATCCCTTGCTGTTAAGTTTTCGGTGTTGAGACAAAAATAAAACATCCTAATTCGTCTCAGTGGTATTTATCTTGTTTTTTTTTTCCAACTGTTTCTCTGCAATAGCAATTTGTTGTTCTCTTATGCTTTATTTAGATTACTTAAATTATTTTCTTTGTGATTTCTTTGATTGTTAAACGAATGTGTAGATCAGTCATTTTTCAATAACATTTTCCACTTGTTTTAGAGATTTTTTTTTTTCCTGCATTGAATTCTGTCTTCAGTGGAATTTTTTCAAGGTCACTGTGCTTACATTTGCTGCAAAAACAAGTAGTTGAATAATGTTCTTTAATTGAAGATTCTGTGAAATTGCACTGTATTTACAAAATTTCTGGAATTGTTGTCTTTTTCTTTGCTTACCTAAATCTTTTTTTTTTCCCTCTTCAAAGCAATGCTTTGTTTGTTTAGTAACACCAAAACTTTTTTAGGTGCCATAAAACGCAAGGTGGAATTAGAGTGGGGTACAGAGGACACAGAGTATATTCAGAAGGTACATACTCACGTGGAAGGAGCATTAAATGAACTAAAACCTGACATCATTATTTATAATGCTGGGACTGATATTCTGGATGGCGATCCATTGGGAGGACTTGCTATTTCACCTCAGGTTTGTATAACACTAAAATATATTCAGACTTTCACTCTTCACTAAATACCGTAGGTGGTCCTGAGAGTGCGTTACCTGTGGCAATTTCTTAGATGAAGGTAAGACACATACTTCACAGTGAACCAAAACATTTTTCTGTTATAGATACATGTCCGTTGCTCTTTTCCCGTATGTTTTTTAGTCGTCTTTTCCTGACTAAATATTTCTGTCCTCGTGCCTGTTTAGGGAGGAAATGAATGATAATTAAAATGCACCAATTTTGAACAGCCAGATAGTGTCCAGAGGTGTATATTTTCACACTGCACCTAACTCTACTTTTCCTGTGGTTCTTCTCTTGCATCTGGTTCTTTCTCTTTTGTTTCTTTTCCCATCATACAACCCATCTGTCATTTTTGTCACCTGCCCTCCAGTATGTATCTTACATTTAATTTCCTCTGTAGCATTCCTATTTGTTTTGAACCGTTCTTCTGGTGTCTTCCAGGTGTAGCAGCTTTGTGCAGCATGTCTCTGTATTCTTAACAAAGGAACAGTTTTTTCCGTTTCGCAATTCATTTCTGTCCAAATATCACTCCCTTTTTCAGTTTAGTTTAGCTTTTCTCCCCAATTTAGTTTCAGATTTAATTTTTTATTTGCTCTGTATAGCTGCATAGAGGTCTTCACCTTCCTGATATCATAACAGATATGCTTTTCTCAAAATACAGAATTCTATAGCTTTCACATTTCCTCCACTTTTTTTATGATTCTTTCTCTGACAGTTTCTTGGTTGTCTTTGTCCCGTTTTTACATTTGATTCTTTTTTACTGTCTACCAATTCAATACAGGAAAAAATGTTTTCTTGATTTGTGAACTCTCCGAATCCTTTCTAATTGAGCCATCATTGGATCTGTTCTCTGTTTTGCAGTGCTTTAGTTCTCAAACACTTCCACAGAGCTCTAGTTCCTTGCTGGGTTTTGTTGCCTTTCTGATGTAATTCCTCGTTCTTACTGTCTGTCACCGAGCAGTCTGTCCTTGCTTTCTGACTGCCTGCAAAGACCCTAATGGGCTTGGGCTGGAAGAACTTGGGAACGGCTCGGAATCTCCAGGTTTTGTTTCTGTGGCTGTGTAAAAGCCTCTCTTGTATGAGAAAGAAAGAGCTGAGAGGTTTGCATTTATTTTTCAGCTTGGAGAGGATACTGCCTGAGGTGTAAGGTCTCATTTGGTGGAACAGAGCTTCTTGGGAAGCAGTGGCCATCAAGAGAAAGGGAAGCTGGTGATAAATAAAAATATTTAGACATCTTTTCAAATTTTTTTTTTCTGACACAGTGGAACAATGTTAATTGTCAAGAACCTTAAATTGCTGTAGCCTGTTGGATGCTGTATAGAGAGAGGAAGAAAGATATAAGGTGTATGGATGGGGAAAGAGAAGGTGCAGTGATTATTTTGGTCACAAGCAGAGATGAAAGGCAGAGTGCCATTTCTCTCTGCAACCACTGGTTCAGGTGCCTGATGATGAAAAGTTTTCTGTAGATCAAGCATTTGTTTTTGAATTGAGTGCAGGGTTTCTTTTCTGTCTGATCTTGTTGGCTTAGGAGTGAATGACATGTTTGAAATCCCAACCTACTAGAAATGCCAGAACTGAAGGCATTGAGCCTTGATAGTTCCTCTTCAAGGCACATTAATCCAGTCTTCAGTTGTGGATATTGTTTGTGTTTTAAATTCTTGCTATAGTGTTAATTGTACTCAAAATATGTCTCCAAGCTATTGCCAGAAGATGTGATATGTAGCAGGTGAGTCCCTCTTAGCTTTGTTTGTAAATTGCAAGTGTAGCAGGCTGTCACTTTCAGTTGATGTATTTTCTTTTCTGGTAACAGTGAGATGCTGGGAATAAGCCCATGTCTTTTTTTTTTCCCCTCAGTTCTTCCAGGATCAGCCACTAGAGATCTTGGAGGAGGGATGAGGCAGTTAGGCTCCCACGAATAGTGACTGCTTCCAGTTCCTGTGTGGGATAGCATTTGCTGCATCCAGTGATGGTTCCCAAGGGACGTACAGCTTGTTCTATAATTCTGTTACTTCCTTTAAGTATCTGTTCCTAATATAATTCTTCAGTTTCCTTTGTCTTGATTTTCAGTTATTAGTCCTTACTCCCACTGTTCGTTTACAGATTTGTGTCAAACTATACAGAAACAATTACTGTTGCATGGTTTTCCAAAATATTTTTCAGCTACATTTGAATATTATTCTTTTCCATTTGTTTGTGGTCAATTTTTTTTTTTTTAACTTACTAATGTTTCCTGGGCAGGAATTCTTACAGGAATCTGTATAAGTCAACTTCCATCTGTTGTGTCCTCTAAAACCAAGACAAAGACTTTGGATTTGCTGTTTTTCAAAGGATTATGCCTGAATTTTCTAACAGGACTTTTAAATTTTTTTTGTTCCTAATATAAAATGTAGGGCTTAATTGCTTATTAAGCATCCAATACTGCAAATTCATAAACAGTAGACTAAGTCTGTTAGAACTAAAATATCATATTTGTATCACTTCATTTTTTCTGTAACTGTGGTAAACATGCAGGGAATTGTGAAGAGAGATGAAGTCGTGTTCAAGGCTGCCAGAAGCCGCAGAATCCCGATCCTGATGGTGACGTCTGGAGGCTACCTGAAGAGGACAGCACGGATTATTGCTGATTCTATCCTCAATTTGCACAGCCTGGGGCTTATTGGCAAGGGACCAGTGACCAGTGGAGCTGAAAGTCCCAAGGTAGAACAGATGATTAGCGACTCCGTTACAGACTTAACCAACTTGTCACTACAATGATGGGTTACTAAATTTTAGGAAAACACTAACTGTTTTAGGAGCAGGAAGCCTCCACATCATTATCAAGGTTAATATAAGAAATTCAGAAAGGACTTGGCTTGCCTTTAAAATAACATAGTGCAGATAATACACGGTTGCAGATTAACTGTTTAACTTCTGAAGCTATCTTGAGCAAAGGCAACAAATCCTTTTGAGTTGATTTAGACATGTACTTTATTTCAGTTTATGATATTATTGTAGAAAGCTTTAATTGCTTCTTATTGTTATAGGTAGTCTATTATATTGAAAGAACTATGCAGTTGTTATCCAAAGACTGTCCCAGACCTATTTCACATGATAGAGTTCTGACAGTGGTGGGGGTAATCTGGACTAAACCTATTGGCATTTTTCTTAGATACTGCATTTTATTTATTGCTTTTTGTGTGTATGTGTTCTGCATAGTCTTCAGCTGTCAATTTAACACTAAAGTGCAATACTATGGAAAACAGTTCAGTTGCTTGGCTTTTAAGCCATAGTCTATTAGAATGAAAGTTCATTAATTTATATTTTATTCCTGTTGATGATAGTGACAAATCCTGGTTTTAAACAAGTTGAGAAATAGAATATGAAATATCTTTGGCTTCTTATGCAAATGAGCGGTAAGGGCTCAGCATTAAGTCTGGTTTTTGCCTCTCTTAAAATGAGGCCTGCATATAAAAAGCAATAGTTACTATGCATTGTAAATCAGAGTAAAGAAATTGCTATAAAATTGAAAATAATTTTAGAGTTCTGAGAATTCTTGCAGAAAATGCCATGTAGAAATGTAGAATACCTTTTGTTATCATTAGCTTGTCATGTATAAACAGTAAAGAGTAAGTTTGATCTTTTTTTTCCAACTAGTGCTGTTTTTCACTTGACTGAAGATTAATGGTAGTCATAGCTGCAGTCACAGTTAGTAACCAAATTGTTTGTATTTAGAAATAAAAATACTGTGAAATTTCTACATTAAGATAATGTAATTAACCTTATATGGGAGCTTCTAGGAGGTACCATAATTTGAGAACAAAATGGTGTATTCAGAAGCAAATTTGGTGCATTAACTGTAAAGTTTGTTTTTATTTAAATTGGTATATTTTGTGTTAAGTACTGTTTGTAGCATTGGGTCATAAATGTACTAAACTGTATATTTTGCAAGAGCTTTTTTAACTTCCAAGTATTCACTGATTTGTAGTACAAGTTTAATGTTGTGTTTCTGTGAAGGGACACAAATATTTTCCTTGTAGTAAAATTGGTGTGTAAGCTATTTAAGGAATGTTTAATTCTAATCAGAATACTTACCTCAGTTAATGTTATTTTTAGACTTATGGGGTTTGTTAATTGTTGGAACTTGCACAATTGCTATAAATATCTGCTTTAAAACAGATTTGGCACATTGCACTAATCTTGAGTTGCAACACTGTTATTTAAAGGCACTTTTAAATTTCTTACTACATGTGTGGTCAAAGTACAACTAATGTTGAGATTTATTTTTTCTATACTGATGTGTTACTGAAAGATGTTGCTATTCTTTCGTGTAATTTTTATAAAATTATAAATTAAATTTCTATGAACTAAAACTGTGTCATAGTACCATATGGTCTTTTCCAGAATATATTCTGTTTGTTCTAATATGTTTATGTTATTTTCCCTCGGTGGAGATTAAAATAATACTGAATAATGCTGATTGACTTTTCTTTCACTTTACACATTTTGGCTGTCAAAATTCTTTGACTGGAACAGTTTATTGCAAAGACAAAATGATACATTTTTTTCATAGTTAAAATGTAGCTGAAACTGCAGTGAGTCTTAGAAGTGAATTGTTTGTCAACAGTGGAGGACTTCTCTGAGTGTTAATGTGTTCACCTCTTAAAGTAAACTTGGAAGTTTTATATCCGAATATGTTTTAAGATGTCATCATAAGGTGTTAATTTCAAATTAGAAAGCAACTTTATATTCTATCACCTATATTATAAATGCTATTTTAATTATTACAGATATTGAACTGTACACTAAGCTTCTGTTAAGACTGCAGTAGTATTTTAGGTCTCATAAATCAATATATTTTCAGAGAACTATATATTTGCAGAAGAGCCTACGAGCTTTCAAAGGCTCATCTGTAAAATCTGTGATTATTAAACAGCTGACATGTTGGCTGCATTTTGTGTTAGAGTTGGAAATGGCAAACGCAACTCCTTCATATTTTTTATTTTTTAATTTACTGTAATATTTGATTTTTTTAAATCAGAAAATTAATTCCCACTTGTTAAGCTATTCCAAAACAGATGTGGACAGTTCTTCAAAAAGAAGTGGTGAAACTGTTTCTATGTTGAATTTAAAGTTCAGATATTGTATGATCCATAATTAACGTACTGTTATCATTAGGCAAGGTGCACTGAACATTTTGTCATGGAAACATTTGCAGGTACCTACAACCATCAGAATTTTTAGCTTCAACAAAAATTTTTGTGGAACACAATTATGAGGTGCTTAGGAGAATGCTGTATAGTCAGATTTTGCTGGGAAAAGGTGCAAGGGTTTTTTAGTTTAGTTTTTGTGTGATTTTTGTTTTTGTGTTGTTTTTATTTTTTAATTGTAGTTGTAACTATAAAATCTTCCCATAAGTGTTGAGTGTTTCAGAACCAATGGCCTAACTTAAAACAAAATCCTATCCTGAAGAAAGGCTGGTAGGTCATCTTTCATAACAACACGTTGGTTTTGAATAAAATTATTTAAGAAATAGGCTTGTCCGATAGCTTACAGTTAATGTACAAATGAGTTTCTGGTTAGTTGTCCATAAGTGACACGTATTTAAAAAAAAAAAAAAAAAAAAAAGCCTGAAGAGTTGAAGCTGTAATCTATCTGATTTGACAGTTGGGAAGCTGAGTTCCACCCCTCTGCCCCCACCTTTTGCCTCTCTCTTTTACAGTCCATTAGTGTAGAAGTTGGCATTAAAAGCACTGGGCATTGTGTTAGTAGTGTCATGCTGACTACATTTTAGCTTTAGATGGTAATATCCATCTCTCTTAATCTAAAGGTCAGTTTTTTTGTTTGTTTTTGACTGTGATTTTTTTGAACATCCTGGATTCTGAAGTCCTAGACTTGTTTCATAAATATAAGGAAGATTTTGAGAAATGCTATAGTCAGCTGTAATAATAAAATACGGAGTTCAAGAAAGTGAATTGGTAGCATGCTTAATGTGTGCAGGGCAGGGAGTGTGTATGTCTGGTGGATAATAACTGTCTGGACACCCAGGTTCCCTACCCCTTGCTGGTCCTCACAGCTTGAGAAGCCTAATGATTCTGAAACTGCTCCCTGACCTTCTTGTCCTGCTGTCAGAGGAAGTTGTTCACCACTATTACTGCCCTCTCTTGTGCATACAAGGCATGCAATTCTTTTTAGTGCTGGCTGCACACTTTCTTGTGGTCTGTGAAGTGACACAAATTTCTTGTACTATACACATTGTACTATATAATTGTGGCCTACATGCAACATAGCATGGGGAGCTTAGTGGGGAGAATGCTCTGACAAATCCAGATGTTAGTAAGTTAGTAATCTTGGGTATGTTGTTCTGCCAGGAGCTGGAGGAGTGTGCTGCATTCAGAAAGCTGCAGGGTCTAGGATGTTGGTACTGTGTGCTGTGCCAGTTGTTGAATAATTGAAAACATTGTGTTCTAGAAAACTGCATTTCCTTGCAGAAGAAGAAAGTTCACTTGCTATATTTACTCAATGGGAGATGATCTTCCTTATACTCCCTGGCTGATTATGAAATGGAGAGCATAACAGAAATAATAGTAAAGGGCCTAATCCCAAGTGATGCTGTATCCTGAACTTGCCTTTAATTTAGCACCGCTTGTATATTACCCAACTAGAGGCAGGCCCAAAGTTGTTTGATATGTACTCACCTTCATCTTAAACTTCAAGTAGGTGTGATTTCCAGGTTTTTGTTTTCCCTTGATCCTGATATTTTTGGTAATCTCTTGGGTTTCCCATCCAGTGCTCATCTAATTTTCCTTTCTTTCTATACAGTTTTGCTGAAGTAACTTTTTTTTTTTTTAACCAAAGATGAATAGAATTAATTAAAAAGAGATGACATTTTGGCAAGCTGTGTGAAGGACTAATTCTTATTACTAGGCTTGATTCTCTCCTATGCTTATCACAGCAGTGAGAATAGGAGGTTGGTTTTACTCGGCTCCCAAATCAGTGCAAGTATGGTACCCACCTTTAGATGATGCTTAGGAAAATGTAAATAACTCCTGCCTTATTTCCTATCACATTCTGAATGTGCAAAAGTACTATGTCCTGCATATAGTAGTGACTTTCTGAAACTGAATTCAGAATATGGTGGCAAGACAAAATGCTGATTTAATTGAAGAGATTGAATGGGAGGTTACTGTGGTGGGGCTGAGACTGACTTACTAGCCTGCTGCAGTTCTGACCTTCCCCCCAGCATCTCACCTGAGATCAAACTTCTGGCTGGAGAAGGAGTAAGCACAACAATTTAGAAAAGACTGCCAGTGATGAGGCACATCTTGTGTTATCAGTCCTGCAGTATTATATTGGCCAGTGCGATGGTCTGTGGCATGCATTTCCTTTTCTTTTTTTTCCCTTCAAAACTAACATCACAGGCAATTAGTTAAAACTATGTTGTCAGATATAAAGCTAGTTACATATTTGGTTAATCAGATCCAAACTCTTCTTTTATTTTCCGGTTGAGTGTAACATCCTTTGAGCTTTACTGGAACTGATTATCTTTATTTTGGAAATGCATGTTTGATTTGTATAAAAATGAGAAGGGGGGTGGGGGGTGGGAGCATCCAAGGCCAGCTTAAAAGGATATTTCTTGTCTTCAGTGTCTTCAAGTTAGCCCTTAGAGTTATAACAGATGCAATGCTTTGTAAGAGCAAAAAGATGTCTACATTCTTTTAGTTTTGACATCCTAAGAAAGATTACAATTAATCCTGTTAGCCAAAAGGTGGCTTGCCATTTGTCCTGGGGTTGTTTTTGCTGCAGGTATGGAGGAGGGCAAAATGGATGTAAGGTAATAGTAGAGAATAGGCAAGGAAACTGAAAATTTCCGAAGTAAAAAGCTGGAGCCTGTTCTCTACTTTCTTTAGATATGACATTTGAGAGCTGCAGCCAACAGGAGACTCTTTGCTTTTTGTGTGAATCAAGTAGAATCTTTCTTTGTTATACGTAGATATTAGCATTTTTATTTACATCTTCCACAGTTTCTCTTTTCATTCTTTACTAATCTTTCCTATGACTACCACCTATCAAAAGCGTCACTGAGAATATTCTGCTTTTTTGTGATGGTGACCAGGACTTTGTGTGGGTACCGTTCTCCAGTGGCCAGACGTCTGTGGTACTGCTTCTTGTTGGCTGATTTGCACTTTACAGAGGCAGACAGCTATTTATAAATTTTCAGTGTAAGGGCTTAGTGGAGTTTGGGCTTGTTCGTCTTGGTCCTCAGTTACAGTTGCTACTGCTTGTTTAGTGTATGAGATCTTCAGAAATGGATGTGTAAAGGCAGGCTCTGCATGTGCACCTGAGTGCCAGGGTGAGTGGCATGGATACACAGCAGCTTCTATTGATAAGTGTTTGTGTTTTAGGATAAGCAGCTCAGTAGGGTCCCAGTTCAGAAAGAGATGTTTGCTGTCTGAATAGAAGTAATTCGTAATAGCTTGTTCAAAAATGGAAACAGGGTTTGATTTTAATTTGATTCCTTTAAAAATCAAAACAAGTTGACAAATACCAGAAGTAAACGGAGATGTATTTTTCTATGGGACTTCCAAAAACTAGTGTGTCTGATGGTTCTCAATTTCAAGATCTTATGCTTGTCTTGGAGTACTATTGTAAATTAGAAGAGTTAGTCTTTGCCAAGACTACATCCTGTGATAATCAGAGAAGTGCAGATTAATGGAAAGCAGAGGGAAAAAGGCATAGCTGCAGGTGACGTGATGCAACTGCTATAATCATTCTCAGTTTCATATGGCAACACTGCTTTGGCTTAGCAGAGGAAGTAACGGTATAATAAGACGCAGCCCTGCTTGTTGCTTTGTAGGCATAAAAAGAAGGTGAAGTTCTGAAGCAAATAAGCTGTTCTAAAAATCCTAATTCCCGTTTGTTTTCTTTTGCCAGAACGCCTGGAATTTACTTGAACACTGCAAGATTCGAGTGATATTTTTTAAAAATGTGTTGATTTTTACAGGTTTTATTGTAGCATTTGTAAGAGTTCTCAAAGTGGCACCACAAGCAATGGCCACAGCTCAGCTATAGTCCAGCGGAGTGCTTGAGCACCCCGAGGCGGTTTGTGCTGCACGAGGGGCTGTGCAGCTCAGCAGCTCCAGCTGCAGTCCGTAAGAGGCTTGGTGATAACGTCTCTGAACATCCGGCATCCACGTCTGGTCTCAGCAATATCTTACATCAGTTTTTGGGTAGCCCTATGAGACCACACGATACACTGCTTATTGCAGTCCATATGTTTTAATGTAAGTTTGTAACAATTTCCTAAAATGCGGTTAGAGGAAGTCCTTAAACTCTTGGAAGTTGCAAACAGAAATATTGATGGAATTAACCTTTTTTTGGATGGTTTGTTTAAGCTTCATGGTATAATGTCTCTGAAATTAATTCTGAGGTGAATTTTCTTTATCTTGCCCACTGTTACTCAAAGTCAACCTTTTTTATTTAAAAACAAACAAAAAACATAACAGGACAAAACTTCTGGACAACTTTTTATTGGCAGTTCTAAATGTGGGAGTAGGAGAAAATGCATTAAGTATTTGTACTTAGGATTGCAATTAAATAACACACTTAAAGTTAAGTTATAAAGTTATTAATACCATGTTAGAATCGGAGAACAAAGTTCTACAAACGAATTAGATGTATTCATATTTAAAAGAAATATTGTGTGATGGGATTGTAAAGCCAGAGTAGAGCTTCATATCATACCATTGAATAGAATTGGCATCGACCAGATTTTTATTTCATTTTTTTTTTTTTGAGAAGGAGGGAAGCCAAACTTGGGCCTTCATTCTTTCTGGTATGCAGTATTGTAACCTCTGTGAATGATGCTAATCTTTCGTCTTTTTTTTTTTCTTCTCCTCTGTTACTGTTTCTAGATGTAAGCGTAGTGTCAGCAAGATGCAGTTGTGGAGTGGAAGCCATAGTAAAAGTCAGCTGAGCTTTGATTTCTGGAGGAACAGAATATACATTCCAACCAATTTGCTTCCTGGGTGATTCCCTCCAATTCCTTCTTCCCCTTACTCCTTATGATTACTTATTATAAACATATCAAGTAGTAAGACATCAAAGCAACTCTTCACTGCAACTCAAATAAATAACAGAGGTAAACCAGTACATCTCAAGCAAACTTTCCGTGTGATTTCTTCCATTTACTGTCAATGGTGTTAAAAAGCTTTGGGAGTTCCCAGTTAGGAGTTGTCTTTAATGCTGTTAGCAAGTTGGAAACGCCTGAAGTTTCAGACTTACCTCTTTCATAGATCTACAGAATACATGCATGTTTTGCCCAAGCCTTAGTTAACAGAAGGTACAAATTTTACAAATAATACAGTAAAAGCTGTATGATGACAGAAAAACAAGTACAATGTGCAATGGCTATGTTAAAAGGCAGGAGAAGTCTCTTGCATTTTTTCTAGCCTGCATTACTCATTAGGGAGCATAATATTGAAACAAAACTGATGAGTGATAGAGCTGTAGAGATTCCATGGTCCATCAAGATTTCATACTGTTCATTGTGATTAGATACAAGATGATATGCTGATAAATTAATTTGAAAACTGCTAAGTCCTGTACCTAGTTGTGACTACACAACTCATATAACTCCTAATGCTTAATCAGATATATCTGCTGCTGGGGACAGTTCTCCATGCATTGTCTTAAAAGTCCAGAAGGTAACTACATGCTTTATAGTCTAGTCTAGTTTCATTTGGTTGATTAAAATGTGATCTGTATTTCCGTACTGGTTAAGCGGTGTAGGGCACACATGACGCCACTAGTTCAAAGAAAGATATGCTGTGGGAGTTGTGTCTAACTATGAAGTTATGTCTAAGGAAAGATGACATTTTTCTGAATGCATAGTTTCTTAAACTATATGACAAGGATGAAAAGCAAAGCTTGATTTAATGCTATTTAAAAACTTTCCAGAGCTCCTGCTTTCTCACAGAAGCTAGGTGTCTGTAGCAGTTACAGCATGTTATATGTAGGTGTTCAGGATATGTACAAGGCTATACAAAAAGGACACGATCATTAATGGAGTTACAGCACATTTCCTAAAGCGTTGCAGCAGGACATCTTCTGCTGAATTTTACATGGCAAGAAGTGTAAAACCCACTTCTCCACTCAGTGTGCAAATTTGAAATGAAATTTGAGTTCTACAGTATCTTAAATAACAGTCAGAATGGAATGGCAGCTGTAAAGGTGAGTCTCCTACTGTACTGTTATGTTAGAATACCTTACTATTGACAATATTTTTTTGTGCATTTGTCTGTTTTTGTACAGTATTTCTAGACAGACAATTTCTTGCAGGACAGCCAGCAGTGTAGCTATTACTCTGAACACTACAGCTCAATGAGTAATAGTATGTGTAGTGAACATACTTAAGGTTGTAACCTCATGTTACTCTAAGTTGAAATCTGAATACACTGCAATATTAAAATCATTATGGTTGTTAATAACTGTTCAGATAGTAACAGTACTATAAGAAATAATGAACTGTCCAAATTGGCAGTTAATTGAATTTTATTGAATTTGCAAAAAGAAAAGCTAGGTAGCCTCATTTTGTGGAAATTCTTGGTTTATAGAGGAAGAGGTAGCACAAACAATCATTGTTAGCCTTTTCATTTTTGTGCTTGTTGTTTAATATGTGCAAATTGCTGTTTGTTCTGTCTGCTCATGAAAATGTTATTTGCACAGACCAACAGCATACACAAAGCAGGAATGTGAAAGGCAAGAGTCGCAGTATAAATGGGTAGTCTTCCATGCCAGCATACTGATTGAATTAAAGGGTTTCATGAAGTGTGGCAGCAGTAGTGCTGATGGACGGCAGACATGTTTTTAAAGCTGGCTGCATGTGCTGAGAACAATACTAAGAACTCAGAAAGTTTACCTTGTTTTGACCTCAGAATAGTAAATGTGTATGTCTGAAAGTTAACAAGCTATAATAGGTGGGTTCTTCACTGTGTAGTTGCAGTAATTCTATCTGATTTTTAAATACCTGAAGTTCTTGATGTAATGGGTCTATGCAGCTTGAGAAGTAAAGCTGAGTCACCAAATGAAGAATGCAATAAACTGCATTCAAAACAATTGCCATCTGTTTTTTTTTTTATATTTTTCCTTATTAAAACTGGAAGGCTGATTTTTCCCAAATGCTACAACAAAAATTGGGCATTCCTGTGCTGTGGTCGTTCTCAAGTTGCTCACAACTACAGAATTATACATGCTGTCTCCCTTTCATACTGCGAAGTTTCCTCAAATTGTTTGCTGAAATGAAACATTTTCAGGGTATGGGCAAAACTGAAGACTAACCTTTTATTTTTCCTTAGGGATGAGCAATCATTACTTAGGCCTCACCTCATGTAGTCTTAACTAACTATATATGATGTGCTTTTATTTGAATGATTTCTTATTAAGGTCAATTTTATTAAAGAAAAGGGTGGGGGTGGCAAGGGATGGTAGTTTTTGCTTTAAAAAAAAAAAAAAAAAGATTGTAAGCTTTAATTCGTATACAATCCTTTTCCAGCTAAGGACAAGGAATATTTCAGCTTAGATGTGGAGAACATAAACCTATAAAGCATTGGCAAGGTCAGTGCTAACAAAGTTGGGCCTGATTTATCGTGCCTTTCTACAACAAGGACAGTGTTTGGAGGGTTGGATTTGATTTAGTTTTCACCACTGAAGGACTGCTAGGATAAGAAAAACAAGAAATTGCCATACCGTGGATGTGTTGAAATCAATAGTGGTCACACAGCAGAGGTACACCTCTTGTTTCTTTTTTTTATTTTTTATTTTTTTGAGGCATGCTCAAAGACCTTCAAAGTTTACAGGGTATGGAAAATACAGTCTTTCAGCGTGTCTCAGTAAAATATCATCCTTGATGTGTAGTGGGTTGCTGAACATCTGCTTCCACGCTGGACAATGTTATTGTCCCTACAAAATGTACGTACTCCTTTAGTTCTTATTGTGTGCTCACAGCCTAGCCTATGGCATTTTGGAGGTGCAAGGCATACTTTTGGTGACCCACGCTATGGTTAATTGGGGACGTTTGGAAATGTGGAAGTATACTTTTTTTATAATTCTTGGCAGCATTTTAAAGAGTGTGTACACAGAGTCATGGGTTCATTTTAGTCATCAAGAACAGTTCTAGGTTTGATGGCAGAGGAATATCCAAGCAGCTATATTTTGACAGTAGTTCATCCTGGGGAGAAGAATAATACTGTCCCTCACCCTTGACCAGCAACTGTTAATCAGTGCTGTCTGAAGTCAGAAAGCTAACAGTGCTCTGCACAGGCAGAGGGAAGACCCAGAGGCCATCAGAGAATGGCAGCTAGTGAAGGTTATGTTAGACTTGAAGTTGATTGTTCTGATGCTTAGAAATGTTCTGGTGTTTGTTTTGTTTTGTTTTTAATCTTTCCCTTCCCTTGTTGGCAGCAGCTCAGGTTTACCAAACTGGACTCCTGGTGTATCTAATACTTAGAGCTCTGGTTGTATTTCATCTCTTTCTTCCTCTGCTGTAGCTGCTTTGCAGTTCATCTGCTTAAAAGGGGGTGGAAAAGATTTTGCAAATCAAAGGGCTGGCTCAGTCCTTTGACTATTTGGAAGAATTCCATTGAGAATAAAATTATAGATCTGAAAAATATGCTGCTTTCATAATGATACTTCCCCTGCTTCTATGAAAATGGTTTGCTTCTCTTTTGCACTCTATATGGGTGGTTTTCAAGCTGTTCTTTAGCAGAAGAAGGGAGGATGCAGTCTCTGTATCATCAACCAGAAGTCAGGTCATTTTGGGTGACAGTTAATATGTAACTGGAAGAATACTGCATATGAAAGTTTCTTTTTCAAAGTACCTGCGTGTTACCAAGTATGTGGCATCTCTGCTTTAACTGGGTTCCTGTGCTGCGTCTAGTCTGTATGTTATATGAAGAAATCAGTGCACATTTCTTTCAAATTTGTAATTATTAGTCTTTAAATTATTTCACTGTTTAGAAATTGATGAAAATACGACTAGTTCTAAAGAGTACCACAGAAACAATAGAAAAGATATGGATGTATAGTGGCTGGGGAGTCTGGGAGCTGGGGAGACATCCTTGCAGGGGGAAGTTGTTTTGGCTTATCTAAATAGAACTCCTTTTGTGCCTAACAAAATATGTACAAATTTCAGCCAGCCATTTTAGTGTTAAAAGATTCTTAATCTATTTTCACTTATTTTGAATACTTTCTCGTTAAGTTTAGTCCTGTGTGGTGGATTGCCAAGACTCTCTAGTCTTTTTCTGTACTCCTTCACAAATTTAAGCAGAGGTAACAAAACACTGGTTCAGTTTGGGTTGCATGGAAATTAAAGAGAAACCTCTCATTGCTGGTGGTATATGCATGCATACATATAATTATTTTGCACTCCATGATAGGTGTTCAACCAGTTTCTGCTGCAATCAAGGATTGCACAATTCCTTCTCCCTTGCAAAGGGAGGCTGGATAGGAAAATCTCAAGCTTGCCTTTTTGTCAACAAGATAACTTCCTTCACACCAGTCCCAGGGCCAGCTTATGGCTATAAATTACTCAAGTGTAACCAAATCACTGACTTTAGAGAAGAATATGGGCTGTTTTCTTCTCCAGATTTCAAGAGCTCTCCTTATTTCTTGCCAGTTCCAGGACCTGTGGCTGAAAACAATAGCCATTATTGTCATGAAGATAAAATCTCTGAGAGAATGAGTCTGATAGGAGAAGGGTTTCAAATTAAGCATGTGATGGTTGAGTTGTGGCTAATTATCTTTTTCATCTCTTACCTAATAGAATTTTGTAACAGTGGGATTTAAGGTTTGTCAATTTTCACTCTTTCTTTCTAAACCTGGACATCTCTGCCAAGGCCAACAATGAAATGAGCACATTAAGATAATAAATCTCCAGTGAACAGACTAAGTTATTTATTTTGGATGGACAAGGCTACATGTAAAACTGGGGTGTGTTTTGGTTTGATTGGTTACTGGAGGTGGGAGTGCTTTAAGAGTTGAATGCTTTTATAATGATCTTTAGTTGTGGGAACATTTGCGTCTGAAACGTGAAAGAATGCAGACCTTTCAAAATATGGTATGTGAGAAAAACGTATGATTTAGTGTTTCCATTTCCATAGAGGAAATAGCAATACTTTGCTTGAACCAAATGATAAGTTTCCTTTAGTCATATGATGATGAGGGAAATAAATACCATCTGATTTTTGTCAAAGCAGTTGAGGGAAAAGTTTAGGTGTCTTAAAAGTAACCTGTTGAATACAAGGACTTGGTATATTAGTCATTAAACGGATGCATCTTTTCTATTTTTAAAGGAAACTGCCCTTGAAAATAAATAGAACTGTTTATCAGAATTTGAATTGGGACTCTGTGGTCATTGCACTGTCAGACCAGTTGTAAACACTGCTTATTCTTGGACAAAAATGTGCTTGTTTCTTCAAGTAATAAAGATAATTGGGTGGCAGTGCTGTTCCATCAGTGTTTCCGTGTTTAAGCTTTTTGACAGCTGTTTTTTTGACATGTTTTTTTGAGATGTATGTTCTTCAGCACGTAATACACCTTTTCAACTGCATATTGTACGTTAATGTGGAAGGAAAAAGTCTACACTGCATCTTGGTACTTCTACCATAAAATGTTTCTTCAAGTTCTCTGTGTAGGATTGAAAATGGATATAACTGGGAAGGGCTTTTGATATGTCCTGGGGAATAGTGCAGAATCATAACTAGGTGCAAGAAGGATTTGGAATATGTGCAGCTAAACATCAATAATGATCACTGCTGCCTTTGTATTGCTCTTGTCATTTTTACTACTTAAGACTGAGAATGAGAAGATCTTCTGAGGCTCCATGGGATGTTAAAAATTTGTGCGAGGGAAGTGAACTGAATTTGTAGGCTACAAAGCTGCTTGATGTTGGAGACTGCTGAGCCTTGGCACACTGCTTAAGAGTGGCATCTACAGCACTGGTATCCTCAAAGATGGAAACAATTAATCATTTGAGAGTTTAAACAAGATTCATGCTTATTGTGACTCTGCCAGGAATTAATGTGACTGGCTTTAGGCAGGTTTCCCTCATAGCATCGTACAAGGGAAGGTTCAGTCCAGTTTGAGTTTGAGAGGCTTAATTATGTGTTGTTGAAGCAAGTGTCCTTTTACCGATGACCCACAAACGTTGTTGCGCAAAATCGTTCCTTGTTGTTCAGCTCGGTGGGTTGATCATTGCATTTAGAGTCAAGAATGTCCTTGTATGTGTTGTGGCAGTAGTCAGAATTTTATAGGATGGAGCCTGTCAGGGGCGTGTGGTCTTGAATTAGTATCATTTCCTAACAGATATGTTGCAGGTCTATTAAACAAGTATAAAAACATAGGAGGTGTATTACAGAAATTAAGTTATTTAAACCTTTATTGCATTTATAAGAAACTAAGTGTTCTGCAATAAAGAAAAATAGAGTATGCAGCTTAATAAGCTTTGAGCTACTGTGTAAATCTTTTCATGAGCTGCTTCTTGGTCTACATCTCATTATGTACCATAATTGTGTGGCCCGTCTTGCTTCCAGAAAGTTGCTTCTCTGGCCCTGTGGCAGCCTTACCACCATCTCTTATTCAACCTCTCTCCACAGGAGGAGTCTGAAATAACATGGTAATGACAAAGGTGACCAATGTTTACAATAAGCTAATGGGGAACCCAGCTGCTTTGGTAGGTTGCATAATCTTGGAGAGGAAAATCCAGTGCCTTGAAGAGAACATATACCAACCACCCTCTGGATGGTAACACAATTAGAAGATGTGTTTTCATCTGTGCACGCAGTTGTATTTAAGCCCTCCAGTCTGTCTTTGCTAAGTTACTCGCTTGTTGCAGAAGGGCCTAGTGGTTTTATATTTTAACTGGAGGAAATCTCTCTTGAATGTGTGTTGAATTTGGAAGTTTGATTTGGCTCAATTAAAATGTGATTAGGCTGTCTCCATTGAAGAAGCTGTAAGTGCTCTGGAGAAACATTTAATGTTGAAGGCTGGCCTGCTGGTTTTGGCTGAAATAGAGAGAAATATGCAATGCTCTGAGAAATTCCAGGACTCCCACTAGGTCAAAAATTTTTCTCTCGACTGTAGCATTTCATCAAGTTCCCTAGTAACGTGTCCCAGTGTATCACAATCATTATTGCTTGGAAATCCACCAACTTTGCGATGAGCTGAAAATATTTATTTTAAGTGCAAGATGGCATTCTCTTAGTAGAGATATGTGATCAGAATTATTTCCATTCTTCCTGGTTTCAGACTGAATTTGTGTTACATGCTGTTGTTTTACTGTATGTTACATGCTTTGGATGAGACTAATTCAGTTACGTGAGTATTTATCTGGTGTAATTATATTAAGTACAATATTTTTAATCAACTTACTCTGGTATAATGTGTTCAGGATCTGACCATTTAAATCTGGGCTAAATCAGAAATTAACTATACTTTGAGAAGTGCACTTGGTGTAATTCAAAACATTATTCGCAGGAGATCTCAAAAATCCCTGAGCTAGTCACCTTGTTATAATGATAATGGCTCGCTTCAGTATATCTAATCTTTAAATCTTTACAAGAGCCATTTCTAGCTGATCTTCTTATGGAATGTGATTTTTCCAGGTAAAAATACAGAACACTTTATTTAATCAAAGTTAAGTTTTGCGGTACACCTGTTCTCGGCTTTAAAACTGGCTGGCACCGTAGCTGACATCTCACAACAGGCATTTGCTGGCTTTGGTATGGTGTTTTCAAGCAAGTTGTTAAAAGTGGTCTAGCAAGTTGTTATTTCAGGAATCATTTTCAACTGAAAGAACAGCGTGATTTGCATACAGAATCAAGTAACTCTTCTTTTGTTAAAGAACAGTTAAAACTCTTGGTTTTGTTAAAAATGTTGATAATATACTAAGTTTATAATAAAATGGGACAGTAATGTTCCATGGAGTCTGAGTATATTTAGTATTTTTGACCCTGTGATGTGTTGGGTCTTAGAACCCTTATTCCGAGATGCACGTTTCAAGCCAATTTCATGAGTTTTCACAGTGAGTGGCTTTGATGTTGTGTTTTTTAAGGAGAAACTTGGGCAGTGAAGCTGGCATATTCCATACTGTGGGCCTCCCAGCATCGTCGCCATGCGGTCCCATGTGCTGAAGGGTTTTCAATGCCCTTTTCAATATCCTGCCTATTCTGTCCTCACAGAAGTGCTATGCTAGCATTGGGAGATGTCTCTGTCTTCATGAGTCCTTTAAGAAAATTTTAAAAAGTTCCTAAACCTTGTAAGTAGGGCATTGGTAAATGTTGGCTGGGACCCAAGTTTCTGAAAATATTTGGGCACCCTGGGCCTATTTATTTCCTAATTCCTGTTAAAACAAATGCATGTAAGGCACCTTAACGGCTTCATGGAACTCATGTGAAGGGAGCTGCCGGAGGTTGTATAGTAAGTGATCTGCAAAGCGAAGAGTGGCCTGCTGGGCTCGTAACTCCACGTCCGGTGCTTTAACCACTAGAGGACACTGCCTCATTGTTATTAGGGAAATTAATCATTATACATTTAAAATGGCCAAACTACAGGGATCTTTCTGTTGGTATAATTTAATCTCAGATAAGATTTATTTATTTATTTATTTTGTGCCATAACTATTCACACTGCTGCCATATGGTCAGGTTCTACTTTAAGAGCTGAATAGATGCCCAGAGAAAGACAGCTATGTTGCTGCTCTTCAGTTAAAAACAAATACCTGATCTTATTGTTTAGTGTTTCTAAGAAAGCAGAGCATGAATAAAAGACCCTGCAACATTATGAGCTGTGTGTTGTTGAGCGTGCTCATCTGTGAGCAGTCAGTCAGGCTCCTGCTCGTTGCTACAATCTCTTTCAGGCTTCCCAAGCTTTGGCCTTTGTTCTGAAGGACACCGAGGATTGTCTGAGAAGGTAAGTCACTTTGCTCAGGCACATGCCTCCCTGGTGAGCAGCTCCACAGCATCCCACTGCTGGGAAGGTGGGAGGGAATGTGAAAGATGTGTGTGGCGTTCTGACCCTTGGGATTTTCCCCAAAGGGCAGACTGGTGATGGCAGAGTCAGTATGGTGATCTCATGCTTTCCCAGCTCGTGACACTCTGGTGCTCTGGCAGAGGCCACCATGCAAATGGTGCTCTAGATGTGTGTCAGGGGCACAGCTTTGCTTCCTTTGGGAAGGAAAAAGGTGCAGCTGTTTTTTTCCTGCCACTGTCTTCACCTCAGAAGAGTTAAGAGCTTCAAAACTAGGCTGTCTGGCAAAAAGCATTGTTTTTCTGTATTTGGATCCAAACAGGAGAATACAGAGACATTTCAGGGAAAGCTGATAGAATGTGCTGCTGCTTTCATTGACCACAGTAATTATAAACTGGTCCCATGGTGGTAGCAGGACTGTATCTAGATTTTAAATATCATGATTATATTCACAGAGTTGCAACAACCATGAGGAATATCTGAATAAAGTAGTAGATATTCTCATGTTAAATCCCACAACTCATTTCCATTGTATCATGAACTTACTGAGTTTGAAAGTCTTTCCTCATGAATCAGATAAATGCATCTCCTCCGAGACCTGCTTATTTTCTTGTATATTGTGCATCACTTACCCTGCAGATTGGAAAGAGGTAATGTGCTGGGTTAAGTTACAGAGCTGGCTCTGTTAAGTTGTCGTGAATCACTGAGGTGTCTAAGATTGAATTCCACTTTGATAAAGTGGTGTTATAACCATGAGGAAATATGATAGTCTGGAAGTATTCATCAGTCAAATCCTATGCTTTGTCAATACTGGCATACCCATGTGCATTGTATAAAAACTGCTTACATTTATCTGCAACGCATCTCACCGATTTTCAGTATCTCTCTCCGTGACGTATATTCGTAATAGTCTGCTCCTCATAAATACAAGCTATCCAAAATACCCCTTTTATGTGGAAAATCTGGTGTCATTATATTAATAACAGTGATGCAAAGAACCTCATGGAGCCTAAGAGAAAGGAAAAAATAATTGCTGTTGTCTTATGTTGTCTTATGGTAGATGACTGTTACAGTCCAGATGTATGATTCCCATTAAACACCGCTGGTAGGTTCTGCATCTTGAAGGTAAACTGGCATATTTTTCATTTCTTGGGAAGCATTTCTGTGCTTTAGTCAGAAAGTATCTATGTAGGCTTCCTTGCTTAATTCTGCCAGCAAGCACTATGTCAGTTACAAATGCATGATAGCATTATTAATTTCCATTGTTATAATTGTGGTGAGTTCTTTTCATGTACACTGAACAGCTTTTCTGTTTTGAGAATCACTTTAGTGCAAAGGTCTCTTGAGGCTTGAATTTGACTGGAAGACATCCAGATGGAAAACATATTTGTGACTGACAGATGCTTGAGATTCGTAGCTCTAAACCTTCTGGTAAAAATGAGGGCAACTCAAAACACAATGCTGCTTGGAAAAAATAAGTGTATAATGTAAGAAAAAACTCCAAGGTCTTGCCAAAGAAAACGTGAAAGGAATATGTATGTTTTTAATACTGACTTATTAGAATGTCAGATTAACAGAGACAACAGTGCTGGGGGAAGAGTGCTGAAGTAGTGGCTGGCTTTGAAAGCAAAGTGAAAATTGTTCTGTGTTTTGGAAAGGAAACTGTACTGCTTTTCTGCAATGTTAACTGAACAAAAGAATTGTCAGGGTGTCCAGAGCACTTGCACATGATAAGCTTTGAAATTCATTTAAGAAAATTATCAAGTTTAATTGATAATATCAAGAATGGATAGATAATAATTGTCCATGTATGGAAATATATAAAGCTTGGTCAGTTTTGTACAGCTGGAGGCCCAAATCAACTATATAAGCAATGAAAAACGTAAATTGTTTGTGTTCACTTTATTAGGAGAGCACTTGGGTTTGTCTTTAAAACGTGCTATAGAACTGCGTCAAATTCTCTTCTATGTCACATCAAATAATGGGTGATTTTTGCTGAGGCAAGTATTCACTGCAGTTTTACCTCTCGTTATACCTCCCAGGCCTGTCTCTGCACGCAAACAGTTATTTGTGTTTTTGAACTTGAGTTGGCTCTTCTCTGAGGATGTTGCTTACAGGGTGAGTTAGCACAGCTCCCCAGCTGCTAATGGGATCTATGTGCAGTTTGAATAATATGTAGTGCTGTATCTGCTCCCATTTAAGTGGAGCTAATGGAAGAGGAGAGAACTTGAGTGCAGCAAGCTCAAGTTAATTCTGTGATGAAAGCAGCTTTAAATGGGTATATTTGTTAGGTTCTGCATATGTTCACAAAATTAAAAAAAAAAAAAAAAAAGTCAGCTAGAAGCCCAGCTCAGCACAACTTAATGGATGAGCTGTAAAACGCTGACATGCCACCTCTGGAGCAGAGCAAGCAGCAAGGAGGTGATGTTGGCTGTGCCGCGGTGCGTAGGCTGGGCTGCTGGGGGGGACCCCGGCACCGCGGGCTCTGGCAGCACAGCTCCTCCAGGGAGGCCTGGGGCAGGACAGGCTGGGTCTGTTAGGGGTATCTCTTCCTTTATGCTGTCCAAGTTCTGTTGTTTACAGCGATCTGGTTTTTGTGTAATCCAGTGTGTTCTTGTTCCTCTTTGAGTCAAGGACATCTGTAATTCTCTCTGATAAACCAGGAGTGCAATTACATTGTGCCTCTTACCAAAGGATGCTTGCTTGCTGCAGGCAAATGAACCAGAGCCATGCAGTGTGTGACCAAAAGCCAGGTATGCCATATATGACAAAAACTTAAAAAGCAAATTTAATAATCTTGTTGTTTACAAGCAGCGTTTTTGTATTGTATTCACTATTGAAGTCATGGAATGTTTCTTTCAAGTGTGGTGCTATTATAAGACATTTTACTTATTTTATATGTCTTTATAGGTCATCCAAATCTTACATGTTTGTGTTCTTTAAATGGGCACGATCACTGGTTAATGGCATAAGCACAGTAATGTTTGCTTGCTTTTAATCAAGATCGGTTCTCACAATCATTAACAAAAATGGTTATAGCTACGACACGGTTGGATTGGTTTTAGCCCTGGCACAAAAATACCAGCTGTGCCGCCCTGCCCGGAATGCCAAAGGCCCTTCCTCCTGGAGATCAGAGCTGCAGCCTCCTCGTGGTTCTTCTTCCCGCTCCTTCACTCCCTCTCACCTCGGCACTCACTCAGGTCCAGAAATGAGCTACAGGCCTCCAGGGCCCAGCTCCTACGTGTGCTTGAGATCGTGCACAGTTCTCTACAAGCACCAGACCAGCAATGTGAGTGCACAAACTCACCAAAAGGCACACTCAGTTTTGGGAATATACTTTATTATTGGTCTCTGCTTAAGCTTCACTCTTTCTTTGCTAAATCAAAAAAAGTTTGCTGACAAGGGCCTGCTCCAAAACGGTATCCAGTGCTGCTCTGTGTCGATGCCTCAGTACCAGCCAGGAGCCCTGCCATCACTGTTAGAGCTGCTAACCCGCTGTGCTGGGCCTCACCCCATGTGTGGTGCCTGCCCGCAGCAGTGCCATGCTGCCTCTCCAGCTTCCCGCTCTGCAGCTGGATGCCCTGGTGACTCCCCTTTTGTTTTGCTCTTGAGATAAATTAAAACTTTCTTTCAGGAAGGACTCCTTGAACTTGAAGGAGTGGGTAGATGCAAAGCAGCCAAATCCATGAGTCAGGCTTTTCCGCTTTCAGCAAGGATAGGACTATGTTGGAAGCATTAGGACTTCAGTTGCAACCCTCAGCCAGCCGGCGTGGGCTGCCACTGTCCCAGGGTGCTCAGGAGGCACAGCTGGGGAGCAGGGCGGACAAAGCAGGAGGGCTCGAACTGGGTCTTCTGGCGAGAGCTGGCAGAGGAAACGCTAACGCTTCGCTCCTGACAGCTTCATACCTGCAGCCAAAGTTTAGCAGTGGTGAAACCTTCGATGCCAAGAATTTTGGCATTGGTTTGGAGGGTTGGAGTAATTCAAAGTATGTGGGGACTGAGAAAGGAAAGAACCTAGATTAATTTTAAAAGGCTTTTCGGTGAAATTTTGCAATGTTTGCTGTCGTTTGCTTTATCTCCTCTGACTTTCATCCTGCTGTAGAGCCATATTATCTAGAGGAATTAAACTCTGATGATTAAATTCCACATTAAGATAAATAAACAAGTTAGAATCCTTTAGCACTAAATCACGGTGATATTATATTAGGCCCTGAAAAGGCAATCCAAAAATTACTCATTTAGCAATATTTTAAATTATTTTAGGTGCCTGCCTTTAATATCCTTTGACATGTACTTTTTAAGTGATTTATCCATGCATTTATAGATGTCTTTTTTGCTTGGAATACAGCAGAACTAGGCCTTTGATATTTAGATCCGCATAATTGTTCTTGGAATTTTTCTTTGGATGAAGCTTTTGGCACTGTGATGATACTTTATGTGAAACAACCCTGTATCTGGATCTCATTCATCACAGGTCTTGAAAAGAAATGTCTTGGCTTTCAGATAGGGACATGGAACTCTTCAAATGATGAATTTAAACTATAAATGTGTATGTACATTTGAATATACATTCCTTGAATATGCAGAGCTTATGTAAGGATCAGATTTGTATACATTCCATTATTGGTAAGTGTAAATTTTAATGTATTACAGGCAATTGAATATGCACCTTTATATTCAGCTGGGTTTGAATAGGGCAGCATTTGCCAAATAAGTATATTTCCTCGAATTCTGTTCTGGTTAGACATCATGAATAGAAACCAAAGTTATTCCTGTATATTCAGGTTTTTGTCAGCTTGCGTCTGCTATTTTTCCTTGCAGTGTTTTGCACTGGGGTATTCAGCAGTTGCCCTGTAGGGAGCATTGAGCAGACCCAGTCTGGAGCTGGGATCCTGGCATTTGGGCTAAGGCTTGTGCAAGTGTAAAGCACAAAGACAGTCTCCGTGCCTGCTCACAAATTGCCACAGCGCAGAAAAAAAGAAAAAAAGAAAAAAAAAAAGCCAGGGGGGTGTTGCTGAAGGGAGTGGGGGGAGCAAAGCAATGTAATAAGTTTTCTCTGTCTCTGATCTTGATGCCTCCAATTCGGAAAAGGTGTTTATGAGCTGTGATTTGTCCCACTGCACTCCAGCATAACTACTTCTAGTGTGTAAAATTAAGCTCATACATCTATTACTTCAGGTTCAGGGTTTATCGGTGTAATGGGAGGCTGGTTCTTGGAGCCGATGCTTGCTTTAGATGGGTCGCTGAAATGATGAAGTGGAGTGTTTGGTTGCATTAAAGCAACTTAGCTCGTATTAGCAATGCCTAGCAGTTCTGATGTGGAGCCTTTAGATTTACGCAGGCTTTTGTCTCAGGCCTGACCTAAGGAACTAGCATTTAGGGACAAGAAATGAATTAAGTCTCTGTACTGACTAAATGCCTGGCCTCTGCCTAGCGTACCGTTGGTGGAGCCAGCAGTGGTCATGTCTTTGCTTGAGACCATCATAAATTGCATTTATTAATGGCAGATTATATAAATTTCAGCCAAGTCTTTATCAGCACTTAGGCCAGACACCAGATAAACAGTTGGCCTCAGTTCTGGCCTCTAATAAAATTGTACATGAAATTTGAACTCAGTTTCGCTCTTTGAACACACACTTAAAAACTGAGCTGGTTCCTTGGTGGTGTAAGCTGGCAAAGCCACCCGCAGCCACAGCAGCTCCGCTGCTAAGGATCAGAACAGGATCCAGCCCTCTGCTTCTGGTAGGAGCGCCCTGGCCCCAATGTGCTTGCCGAGGAGCATGGGAGCACTGCCCAAAGCCCCTGTCCACGTGCAGCCAGCAGAGCAGCCATCCCCGGAGCAACCCAGACCTGCAGGCATGGCTGCATCGCTCTGCTTTACATCTCTGGGGCCTGGCTGTGCCTCGGGTTGTACCCCTGGAGGGCAGCTTCCCTTTGCGTCTGTCCTGTGACTTCCCCAGTGCTGCCAGTTGCACCAGGAGAAGCTTCCCGCCGTGGGAAGGAGATTCCCCCGCTGTGCCTGTGCCGCGATGGGGTGGCCGAACCCCAGGGACCTCGCGCTGCGGGACGGCCGCGTGGTGTAACCACTGCGTGGGGCGCTGCAGCAGCGCGGGCAGAGCCTCGGAATGCAGCCTTTGTGCTGCTTTTCTAACTTTTTCGAGTCTTTGAAATACTTTTTGACATCTGCTCTTCATTACACAACAATATAGCTGTCTTTTTAGGAAAAGAAACATTTTTCATTATCCATTTCAAAGTTAACAAATGCATTTTAAAATGCCCACAATAACGGCAAGGGATTTGCTTTCAGGTGATTTGGTCGTGCTGTCGAGTCCAACTACAACACTGTTTTCTATTCCACGTCTACATTTTACCTTGGTCACAACTAAAACCAGGTTTTTATCAGAGTTCCTGGGTTTGTTTTTTATTAAAAAAATACTTCGGCTTAGCCTGGGTGGACGACATGAAACTCTGGCAGGAAATCTGAACCTTGCAGTACTTCGTGTACTGAGTTCATCAGCACAAGCATTTTGTTTGTTCTTTATATGGACAACATGGTTGCATTGGGGATTGTTTCCTTTCCAATTAAAGGCATCACATGCTTTTTCTTTTTTTACACCCAAGTGGAAAAAATAAGCTTTGAAGGGATCTTAACAGAAGTAATATGTCAAACTTTAAAACGGAGGTATGTAGCACCAAAAAGTTGACCTCTCTTTCCCCTTTTGTGCCACACCGCATTAATTGTACTTCTTTCTCTGGAATACCAGAGCTGAATGTAGGACTTGGGCTGTTTTCCAACAGGAAGGATGCTCTGAAGGAGAGGCGAAGGGTACGGCGTTTGCAATGGTAAGGGTGCAAAAATACCTCGACTCACGCCTTGAGTAATTATCACTGCAACACCTTCATTTTCACCTCCAGGGAAGTGTTGCAGACGCCTCCTTGCTTCAGTCCTGCATCGCTCCTGTCTCGCTGTGACTGGCGCAGGAGCCCTGCCTTGCTTGGGGATCGGGGCTGTGAAGCAGGCGTGTCGGGGGCTGCTCTGGGGGCAAAGGGGGGGGGTCCCACTTCTGCAAGAGAAGACTGGGCCTTCTGTTGGTTTCTTGGTTTGGATTTCCTCGTTTGTTTTAGGAAAATCATTAAGCTTTTAGTATGCAAAGAAGGGGAAACATTCTGTACAGAAAATGTTACTGATCTGAGCATTTCATTTGTTTCCCAAAATTTACAATTCTTTCCTCATTTTTAATTTTGTATATGTAGGGAAGTTGTTCTTACCTCTGGGAGAAGATTTTAACTTTTAGCACTACTAAAAGGGAAATTCGTATTTTAAATGCTTATTTAAACAAAAAGAAAAAAAGGCTAGGCAGTGTTTATGGGCAGTAATGTACTGTCCAAAAGCACACATCTTCTTTTGATCAGATAAGCTAATCTGGAACTGTGCATGTGAATTGGTGTGTGTGTGTGTGTGTAGCTGAGAAGTTAATAAAGATTTTTCTGTACCTCTGACAACTGCTGCAAATGTGATCCTGGGGCTCCCAATGTATATCACCATCTTTTTGGAAGAGAAAAATAAATCAAAGGAACAAGAAAGAGTGAAAATGCCATAGGTCATCTGTATACAATTATAGAGAGCATGCCGTAAGCAACTGACACCCTGCATGCTGCAAAAATGTGAATAGCACTGTGTCTCTTATATTTGCACTAGACATCTTCATTTTCAGTTATATACAGAGTCTGTGCCTTAGCCTGTATCCTTGACCCGAGAACAGAAATTGCACGTTCGCATCCACAATGTTTGTTCTGTCTCATTCTGGATAGCGGCGGCGTGAAGCGCTGGGGCTGGGGATGCGCTGGGGATGCGCTGCAGGCTGCTGCTGTTCTGTGACACAGGGGAACGGCTGAGGTGAGTCTTCTGAAAGCTGTTGTTAATTAGAGATACAGCAGCTGACTCAGATCCCTGACAGATTTGATCCCTCTTGTCTTTCCCAGTATACAGCACATCTGAAAAACAGAGGGAGCTGCTGTCCTCACAGGGCAGAGGAGCTTTAGCTGTAAAGAATGTGGCTTCCTCATCCCCATCCAGCATACTTTGATAAGATGAGAGACAGCGTGTCCCTGGACTTTGCCCCCCTCAGGGCCGCAAGTCAGTACTCCCAAAATATCCTGAGGTTATCTTCCAGGCAAGGGGCTTTGTGTTTTGCTCCTCGGAGCTGGGCTGCTGCCGTCTGCTCACTCTGATCCACCTCCTTAGAGTTTCAGTGTCATGACCCTAACACACAGGATGGAGAAAGTAAAAGTGCTTTACTCTAAATTTACAACACAGCAGGCTGCAGCTGGCATTAAGCAGGACAGGGACCAGAGCAGCAAGGCTGCAAGGTAACTGGGTTTGACCTGTTCTTGATAGCCAAATACTTTGTGTTTTATTTAATTGTTTTGACTGCTGCAGGCCTGGAATAAAGCTGTAGCTCTGAACTGGCTCGAGCCCGGCCCCCTGCAGCACCTCCCGGCAGCGAGGCACCTTGCTCGGCCTGCGAGGGCACTCCAGGGAGCTCTGGCGCCCTGTTTGGTTCACCAGATATCACTTCTGGTCCCCAGCCAAGCACAGCTCTAATGCAAGATGTACAGCTAGTCCTGAAAGTGACGGGCTACCTGCAGTAAGAGCCCTCCTTCAGGCTGCGCTTTTCTGTAAGTAGTTTCCCTGTTCAGGTGTAAAATGTTTTGATGCAGTTTGAATGTGAGACAGACAGTGGTATTGGTTTAGACCTAATCACAAATCTCAAAAATGAGTTTTCATACTGCTGTGGTTGACTCCAGAATTACATCTGCAGGCTGTGGTGTTGTATCTATCTGCTTTTAGAGATTATAGTGCTTCTCCACTTTCAAGGCATGCCATAGTGTGTGTTAGAGCAGTTTACAAAAAGCCCTTAGATGCAATCCTTTAGTGTTGCAATCCAAGGAAATAGTTCTACAGTCTGAGTTGTCAACATATTTTTATTAAGTAACTTGTTCTCATGATGATGACAACATACAACACATTTACTTGTTTTTCCAGGGTAAAAGCGTAGTTTAGTTTCTGGGGAAAAGAACTGTCAAACCTGCTGCTTGCAGGTCATGGAGGGGAGGGAGGGAGAAAGATTTGCCACTGACTAATTTAAAGGATGCTCTAATTGTCTCCAACATTTAAACAAGCTTCTTTTCGTGCATCTATTGGGCCACTTTCAGTACTAAATAGCTCCATGAAATGGTTTTGCAGGTCTTATGCTGGCCAGGCAGCTTTTAAAGTCAATGGAAGTTTAGCCTCTGTAAGAAATGGAGCATCAGTTCTTCTGCCAGGTGAAATATATCATTCAGCAAAAGCTAAACTCTTATTCAGAGAATCCAACAAGCTAATGTAAACAAGGATATAAAGCTTCTCAAATCCTGCTGAGTTGTTTTTGCAGAAGTAATGTCTTTTACAGCACTAAAGTAAGTTCCATGGGAAAGCAAGCTGGGAAGCGCATGCGTGCTGCACATGCCCCCTTGGAGGAGGAGGAGGCGGCAGAGCTGGGGCTGCTCGCCAGCGACAACCTGTAAATGAAGCAGGGGGGCAGAAAGCTGAAAGAAATCCCTGTGTTTCAGGAGATAGAGAATGAGTTCGTACAGACGCAAACCAGAACCGTACCTGTGACCCACGTCTCACCTGGTGGCGTTTACCTGAAGAGCGCGGAGGACTGGGGCTGGCGGCCCTGCAGGTGCTGAGGCAGGGCCATGCTCACGGCTGTGGTATCCGTCGTGGCGAGGGGTCGCAATGGGCTGGTCGAGACCCTCGCGCGGCAGGCTCAGCGGGAGCTGGGGCCTTCCTGAATCCTGCTGTATTTAAAACCCACCTGTAGATACTGGTAAGCTACCGTGTCAGAAATGCACCATACGTGAAGCGGCTTTGCAAACACACAAACGAAGAAAAATCCTCAAAAATTTCCTTGAAAAGGACTAGAATTGTCAAGACTGTAATTTGCTTAGTTATGATCAGATGTGAATTTCCACCAGAAGAGAAACTCTCCAGTGGGTTAATTCTCACTACAACATCTTAGTAAGTCCTGGAGTAAAGATTAAGAATTAGATGTAATTATTTTTCTGCAGAAAATCTCAGAGTAACTTTGTTTTTCCAGAACTATGAAAATAGTTTGACAACTAAACAGTGACTTCTTGAGGAAAAGTGGGACAAGCATTTGCTTTTTATCATGAAAAATATTTATTTTGTTATTTTTTTTTTGAAAAACAAAGATGGTAGTTAAACCCATCATTTTAAAGACTTTTTTTTCATCTTTAGCTTCTGTTTTTCAAAACAAGCAAACAAACAAAAAAAAAAAAACAAAAAAAAAAAAAAAAATTTTTAAAAAAAAAGGTTTTAACACAATTTTTTTTTTTTAAAAAAAAAAACAAAAAAAAAAAAAAAAATTTTTAAAAAAAAAGGTTTTAACACAATTTTTTTTTTTTAAAAAAAAAAACAAAAAAAAAAAAAAAAATTTTTAAAAAAAAAGGTTTTAACACAATTTTTTTTTTTTAAAAAAAAAAACAAAAAAAAAACAAAGAGCCACCAAAAACCCACAACCAAACAACCACCCTAGGAACATCTTTCTTAAGATGTAAATGATCTTTGAAAGCATTACTGTTAGTGGTTTCACAAAAAACAAACAAACAAAAAACCAGCAATTTGATTAGAAGATGCTGAGCTGCAACAGGGCTGGTGTCCTGCCACCAGCTGTGGATGGTGTGAGGGCTCTGGTTCTAGCCAGGACATGCAGATTTGAAATGAGGAGAGAATTCCAGTGTCTGTGTGTGACTCCAGGAATGTAAATTGCTGGGAACAGCCCGCGGCTGGACAAACACAAGCCAGTGCTTGCTCGTGCTCTTGTCACATTGATTGTTTTTCATTTACCTCCATCACAACAGGTGTAAGACTAGATACAGAAAAAGATTTCTTCTATTGGTTTAGAAGGGAACAAGATGTTGCATCAAAGACGGACTTCCATGGACAAATAGTTGCTAAAGAAAAATGACATTGATATTTCCTTTTCAGCTAACAGCTGAAGCACACAATTTGCTCCTCTGACATACAGATAGCCCAGGCTCCTGTCTGTCTGCATGTCCTCCTCCTCTTCTGTGCTCCTGGAAAGGGGATGGGTGGCACAGCAAGGAAATAAATTCCCTTGATATTCTTAAGGGAATGTGGTCGTGGTACTGCAAACTGTGCAGAATTGGGCTGCAGGCGTGGGCAGCCGGAGGGCTTTGCTCTGATTTGTTCACTTTATTTTGCTTGCACAGAGCATGGGGGCTCCTGGGGACCCCTCCTCCATCTCTGGCTGTGCTGCGGTGCCTTGCTGCTCAAGAGAAACGCCAGCTCCAAGTGGTGTGCCTTGGGGCCAGCCTGCTGCAGACCGCGGTGCTCAGGGGCAATAAATAAAATCCTGTGGGAGAATGTTATAGAGAAGAGGATATGGACTTCTCTCCTCCTGAACAACAGGTCTCTGTAGTCTAACCGTGAAGCATTTGTTAACCTTTGGGTGTAGTGTTGTGTTGATAGGGGAAAGCAATCCGCCAACAACAGGGACCTCAGGCAAGCCCAGATGTGCTGAGAACAGACAGGAGGCTGCTCTGCCCTCCCATGCCATGCGTGCCGAGATGTCTCTCGCCTGGTTTCTTTTTTCCCTTGGTAGGAGAAATCTTCCATTCTTGACACAGCAGGTAGGAGCAGCTGCTGGTCGCCTGCAGCTCCGCTGGGAGAGGAGTCCCCTTGTGCTGTAGCTCACTGAGAGGCACCTCCAGGTCCCTCTTCTGCTCTCCGTGGCCTGTGTTGCTCTCACACTTTTCTGAACCCGACAGCAGCCTGTAAACTAGAACTGCTGCTGCTGTGCTTGGGACTCACACCGTGCAGGACGTGCCCCAGGGGGTCCTGGTTTATGGCTGAAGTTCCCAGGTAATGCTGCAGGAAACATATTTTTTTTCTAGTGCATACTTCTGTGTTTAAGGGAGAACCCTAAATATCATTTATTGCTGGTGGGGAAAAAAACCCACAGAACTGCTTCTTGTGGAAAAATGAGACTGTGAAGTAGTGGAACTTACTTATGGGTGGTTTTTCTCACTATATGGATTGATTGCATGGCCAGTATCTGCTTTTATCTGCTCATGCATCTCTTAATACAAATTTATCCTTGTTTATCACCACTGTTATGTAGTCAGAGCAATTTCTAGTCGAGGGGTTTCTCAGGGAGCAGGAGGCAGCCTCTCGGTTTCTGAAAGGAGATCTACTGTTTTCTTTTTCTCCTCTTCCAGGGCTTGGTGTGTGCATTCTAGTGTTGCCTTCAGCTTATCCATTCATTTTTTCAAGCCGTCCTGGGCCTTCTGGTTTCACCTCTGGGGAAAAATGAGCTTCTTCCTTTTCCCTGAGGGTCTGGAAATGAATTTTATCAGAGCCTTCTTACACCCCTCGCTGTTCACTCAGTGTTCTGCAGCTCGCACCTCTCAGCGATGCAGCACTACAAGAATAGAATACCTGTTGTATTGAGCATTATTTAAGATTATTATTTTATTTATTTAAGATTATTATTTTAAGATTTATTTTGAAGCTAAAAATTGGGATTCTGCCTCCTCCTGCTGTTTCAGTGCACGCGTAGCTCTCACCAGGCATTGTGCCATGGAAAGGATGGATAATGTGATGGACGATCTGCAGGCAGTAGCCAGCATGGTCCAGGCACCCAGTGATGCAGGGAGCGTCTGGCAGCGTGGCTGCATGCAAGTCCCCACTGCTGGAGGGCTCGTCTGCCGGCAGCTCTGCGGGGGAGAGAGGGAATACAACAAAACACAGAAAAACCAAAGGCATCAGCTCCAGTGAGTGCTTCTTCCAGGTGCCAGTGTCACCGAGGACGTCGTTTGTGGGACGCGGAGCTCAGGTTTCCAGAGGCCAGGCCTGCCAGCGCCTCGCTGAAGCAGTCGCATGCGTTTTGCCTTCCCGGGCCAAGTGCCGCTCCTGGGCCGCATCTGCTGCCGCCGGGTGGCCGCACGCTCCCTCCGCGAGCATCTGCGCTGCTTGGCCCCTTGCTGTGGGCACTGAAGGTTTCTAAGGGAGTTTTTCTGTTGTGTTTTTCCCTGTCGGAGACGACAGAGCTTGCTGAGGGATGGACAAATTCTCCTGCAGCCTTGCTTGCCTCTTTTCTCATGGATGCTGCCGGGTGTTGTGAGGAGGCTGCCAAGGAGGCCCCGTGGGACCACCTTCTTCTGCTCCTCCTCCTCCTCCTGCCCTCCGCTGCCGCCCTGCATGGAGGCTCCCGCTGGCTGTGGTGTCGTTATTTGGAAAGGGCTTCTTGGAGCAGATGTTACCGTTAGCTTCCCCCTTTGCCTCTGTACTGACATTTTTATACACAGACAACAGCTTGCAGTCCTGCTGGCCTTTTAATGGAAAGAAAATACCCTGCTCCATCGCTGTTTGCTTTCTTTTGCCGGTGCTCAGCAGCAGTGGCGTGCCAGGGTTTCCTACCCCCTCCTGCTGCTCCCAGCCATCACCTGGAGGCACGTCCCCATCCTGCCCCCGTGTCCTCTTCTCCCCCATTGCCAATGGCGGGAATGGGAGAGAGACCTCCCCAGGCAGGTGCTGCCAGCAGCGTGTGGTGTTGCTGCCGCTGGAATACCTGCTTCTCGCAGCCCCGTCCTGCTGCTGCTGCTCTCGGGGATGCTGGTGGCGGAGGGCAGGGCTAGGCACGGGCGAGGATGAGGAGGGTGGAGAGGAGCCAGCTGCGCTTCTACCGGGGAAGTCATAAGGTAAATCGGTACTTAAACTTCATGTCTCCCCGCTGACAGCGTGATTCGTGCCACTGCTGAACCAGGTTCTTACTGAGCTTAGCAGTGCATTGGGTATTTAAAAGGTATGGAAGGCTGAATGAAAAGCTGAGTCAGGATTAAATAAAAATAAAAGCTCCTTCTCTCTGTAGGCCGTGGATTTACCAGAAAATGAATTTTTCAAGCACAAAGGTTCTTGCTCCTCTCCAGGAAAAGCCTAATTCAGTGCATCAGAAGGATTTTCACTTGAAACGTTGCTGATGTTCTCATGCTGCCATTCATTAGTAGAGATGGGCTGATTTCTTGCTATTTATATTTGATTTGTTTGGAAACAGTAGGAGAAAAAATGTGCCCACTGTGAACATTTGGTTCACACAGGTCTGCGTATTATTTCAGCTGGAAATGTTGCATTATGAATTCACAGCAGCTTTCCCAGATGAAAATCGGCATTGGTGTCTGTGCCACTTGAATCTGGAATTGGCATTCTTTTAGCAAGAAGCATTGGGTCAAGCTGCTGGGCATATTTTGTTTGTTTTCTGATTTTTACTGACTGCAACAAGAGAGGCCACCCAGTGTGCTGGACAGCCTAGGTGATCTTCTAAAAATGTCTAAAACAGGTTTGGTGGTTTCCCTGAACTGAATCAAACAAACCAGCAAAAACATAACCCTGCTTTTGTAAATGTACATAAGTGGCATTTAAAGATTTATGCTGTGAAGAGATAAGTGCTATTAACTGACTTCACATCGTGTTTGGCTCCAGCACACACGTATGTTTTCTCCTTTTTTGATTTGGGTTTCTCTGCCTGTCTCTGGTGCTGGCTTTTTCCCTCTCAGGGCTGTGTTCTGCTTAACAACCTCGGTGCATCGCTTGTGAGCGCATCCTGATGGGATGCTGCTGGCTGTGGCAGCAGCACCCAGCACCCAGCCCCTGCCGCACCCAGGGTGTGCTCCTGTGCTCGCCCCTCACCACGGATCCTTCCCTCGGCTCAGATGGGCTTCCCCTCCCCTGAGCCCCAGCCCTGCCCACCAAACGCTCCCAGCGCAGGTAGCCGAGCACGCGAGGCAGGGAAGTGCTGGATGCGGCCGCAGGTGCTGGCCGGCCTGGGCAGGCTGACACCTCCCGATGGTGGCATACGTGCAAGGTGGAAATAAAAGCAGAACAGACCACAAGGGAGAGGCATCAGGTAAGTGGTGGTTTGTGAAATGGGTATGGTGTGGGGTGGCTCCTGTAACTGTCACCGTTCCCAGAGACACTGGGAGTGGCAGCGTTTTGGCTGGGCCGGGATGCAGGTGCAAGATGCTGCAGGGAGCTGCAGCCCTGCTTTGAGGAGAAGTCCCACCGTGTGCTCTTTTTGTGTGAAGTTTGGAGGATCAGGCTTGCTGGATCCTGGTCAGAGATCTTTCTTCTCTCAGGAGCATGGAGGAGTTTGGCATGGGAGAAAGGAGAAGGGGTTGCACAGCTTCCAATGCTGGAGAAGGAAGAGGAGGGAAAATAGGAATGAGAAAAAGCCCGATAACTATGTATTTCCCTCCTAATTTCTCTTTTCTGTATAAATTGCTTGGTCCACTGTCAGCTCTCCACTTCCACTGTCCAGCGCACCCCAGTACATGGAAGGAATAGACTGGGTGTGAAGGCCGGGGAGGGATCCCACAGCACTTTCTCCGGGATGGGGACAGAAGAGCCTGTGACTTTCTAGGAGGTGACAGACAGAAGGAAGGGTGAGGAGCTGGTGTGGCGGCTGAGGAGAAGAAACAAGAGGAGAGAGAAACGGCCTGTGGCTGCGATTTGCAGGGCAGGTGGGTGGGCAGGCAGAGGACATCTGCAGCTCTGAAGAGCTTGGCGGCTCCTTGTCGTTGGGCAGCTGGCCCCAGAGCTTTGTCTCTGCTCCTGCCAAAGGGCAGCCACAGCTTGGGTTGTTTGCCTGGCACAGGTACCAGGAACCGCATCATCAGAGAAAAATGGAAGTTAGTGTAGAAAGCTACCCGAATATTTCTGTGTTTCCAGCAGGTTTTGCAGCCCATTCTGGTCACCACGCTTGTGGCCTTGGTTATGCTGTCCCCAGGCACCGACCCGATTAGACCAGAGGGAGCTGAAGTATGCCTGCACAAGCTGTAGCTGCTGCCTCGGCCACGGCGTGGGCAGTGAGTGGGCACCATCCTTCCTTCCTGATGAGAGGCAGAGGTGCAGGTTGGGTGGAGATGTGCCCCGTGGCTGCCCGAGAAGTCCTGCGAGAGTTTGGGTGTTGAGCCTCAGTCCCCAGCTCTCCTTCCTGCTCTTCTCTGGGGTCTGGTGCAGGGGGAGTGTGTTCACCTGGGTCGTATCTTGGGTATAGGTATTTTCTGTAGTTGCCTGCGAAGCATGGGTCTGTATCTACAGATCTACCTGGGCGAGGAGGGTAAGGACCACTTTAATCTTTCTTGCTACTGACTGAGGGCAGAGGATTGGGTTAGAGCTGCAGCTCGTGAGGAATGAGGAATGAAAAGGACTTAGGGAATCAGTAATGTGGCATCACCTCTGTTTGTGAAGAATTGTTAGCCCAGCCTCAGAGCAGGCTGTCTGGAAACCACTGCAACACAAATAGTGGGGAGTTCATAGATGCAGAAAAAGATTTTCTGACCTTATGTAGCCTTACATATTCACTACACCTCTTCATTTAAAAATCATCACAAGAGCACTCTGCCCGCGCCGGAAGGTCCATCCTTCCCCTGCTACTGCTCTGCAAGAAGATGCTCTCTGTTTTGCTGCTATATGCTATGTTCTCCTGGGTCCCTACCACCAAAGGAAAATAAATCAGTTTACAAGAAACAAACAGCTTTGCATAAACTACAGCTACGAGCTGCCAATTGCATGTTCTTCCAGCACAGAAATGCATACTTCCCCCACCAGAAAGGGCTCAGTTTACAGCAGCCACGGTACAGCTCCAGGGGTGTGTGGTTATGAGATCATGTCACTCGGGACTAGGAAGCACCAAACTGTGCCCCGTGTCTTATAAATACAGATGTGTGATGATTATCTCATGATAACCATCCGAGTTCCTGCTGTAATGATACTCCTAATAATTTATCCTTCAGAAGTTTTTTGTTTGGGATCACACTGTTCAGAGCCAGAGCAAGCTGCTGTGCTCAGCGTCCGCTCCGTGGAATAGTCACCGAGATCCTAGTGCTGCACATGCCATGCGAATAAGTATCTGTGATGTGTTTCTGAGCTCCGGCGATGTGTGTAACCAGAAAGTCAGATAAATTCTAGTTGGGATGATGGATAGTAATGCTTAAACCACTAATATCACTAAATATGGTTGTAAGAGATTAAATAAGAATACCCTTATTGTCAACCATGTTCCTTTTTTTATTACCAGATTATTATAGTTCTTTCTGTATGTTTCTTCTTTATATACATTCATCGTCTAGAGTCTAGGAAGGCTGCAGCTGCAGCAGGAGTGGAAGTGTACAGGGAAATGACTCACCTCCCATGGGCTAGACGTGGATTTTCAACCCAGCAAACCACAGGAAAACTGACATAAAGGTGGAGCGTTGTGTTACTCGAGGAACAAAATGTCATGACAAATGACTGCTTTGGGTTTGGTCTATTTTTTAACAGACTTGTAGGCTGTGAAGTAAGTGTGAAGAAAATGTGCTTATTGTTTCATTACAAAAGGTCAAGTATACTAAACACCTTAAACTGCAAATAATCTGAAGGTTACCGTACTTACAGTCGATCTGTGCCCTGCTCTGTTCTACTAGAAGGGCTCTGAAGTGCAGAAGCGAGGGAAGTTTTAAGAGATCATAAGAGGCTCGCTTTTCCTTTACACTTCTTAAAAACTCCTACCCTCTCCCCACTGAGACTGAAAACGTCCCATGTGGGCACTGTCAGACACGGCCTCCAGGTGCACGAGCTCTTCTTTCAGTCCCAGCACTGGAATTGCAGGGAGCCTGCAGGAAGCAGCTCTGCCGAGAGCTGGCTTTGCACCGTTTGTGGTTGTGTGTGAATCGAGTCCTGGCTACGTGAAGGCGTTTCTCCACTGCAGTTTGCAGTGACATTCAGGCGTACCCAAACTCATCTCAAACAAAGCTTGGTTCAATCTGTCTCAAGTCTCTTTAGACTTACAAAAAATCCTTTGTGTGACATTAGTGTATGCCAGGGACCCTGAGTCCTCCCTGTAGTTTTAGAGCTTGGAAATCATGTATGCCTCAGCTGAGGGCCCTTACCGTCTGCAGCCAGCAGATGAGCTGCCTTTTGCCTTTGGTTTCCAGAGCTGGGATGTAGGAAAGAGGGCACTGGCAATGGCAGAGCACGTCGGGTTTGGTCTCCACCCCACCTTCAGCAGGCCCTGCTTTAGAGGAGTTCTGCTTCTCCCTATGGAAATACCGCACAGGAAACCATGTGCTCCTGCACATGTTTCAGAAATAATGCAAAAGCTCTGCCCACTTCTTCCCTTCCCAGAAATCAGGCTGTGTGTGTGTTTGCATGCGTGTGCGTGCCAAGTTTCAGCCCAAAGAGAGTTTTTACACCTGACTTACAACCCCCTGAAATAACTTTATTATGGAAGCAGTGACATAACTTTATAGTAACGCAAATACAGCGCTATCATGCAAGCGGTTCGTGACGCTTTTATGAGGTGACGTCTCTGGGGCTGGCGGTGTCTGGCTGGGACCCTGCCGGTGAGGGGCCGGGTGGCTGCGGGGATGGAGGGGCTGAAGTGGAGACCAAATCGTTTTGGGGATGCTGCTGTTGATCCACTTCAGATAAGGTCAATAGTTAGAGTTCTTACTCCTCAGCCTCCCACCAAGACAGTCTTTAGCAAAATAAGAGAAGACAGTGTCTGCTCTGTTTATCTCATGGACCTCTGGCTTCAGAGCCCAGCAATCGTGGTGTTCCTGCTGCCAGGGGCCACAAAATGTTCCTGTGCTGGTTCAGGTGTGTTTGAGGGAACCTGGGACTCATCTGAGCACTTGGGTACTGCTGGAGCATCTCCAGGGATGACAGGTTTTAATTAAAATGTAAAACAAGGTCTGCTATGATCTTGCATTATTGCTAGTGAAAGGAGAAAATCTTTCATTATCGTATGATTTCTGAATGTGCAGTCATAGCTAAAGATGGAGTTGATGACAAGAAAGAGGGCTTTTTGGCTAATTGGTCACTAATTGATACATAGATGACATTCAGCAACCAATCTGCATAGCAGAAGATGTAAGGATGAGGTGCTATTTCAAAGCTGCAAAAATGCCTTTGAGTTACAGCACTCAATTCTGAAAATTGTCCTAGAAAAGAATAAACATGCCTCTTTAAAAGCATTTTGTTGTTCCTATTGCACTTATCACTGTTGTGTGGGAAGGCTGGCTGTTTTGCAATATTTTTTCAGTTACCTGATGTTCTGAAATGATTGATTTGGAAACCCTGAACCAAATGCCAATATGAGCAAAAGGGCAGTTTCAAATATGTCTCTGCTTACTTCTGCACTGTATCTCTGCCCTGCAAAGATCATTCACTCCACAAGCACACACATAAACATATCATGTATCCAGGGCAGTGATACATCTGCAACAAGCTTCTAATTTATTAAAAAAATGTGACCAAAGAAATTAAAACTATATTTGTGGACACTCTCAAGAAATGGGGTGTCCCAGGACAAAGAGAGTAAATGACCATTGTAATGAGTTCAAATCATAGAATCACAGAATGTTTTGGGTTGGAAGGGACCTTAAAGCTCATCTGGTTCCAACCCCCTGCCATGGGCAGGGACACCTCCCACCAGCCCAGGCTGCCCAAAGCCCCATCCAGCCTGGCCTTGGGCACTTCCAGGGATGGGGCATCCACAGCTTCTCTGAGCAGCCTGTTCCTGTGCCTCACCACCCTCATAGTAAAGAATTTCTTCCTTATATCTAATCTAAATCTCCCTCTCTTAGTTTAAAACCATTACTCCTTGTCCTATTGCCACACTCCCTGAGAAAGTCCCTCCCCAGCTTTCTTGCAGAGACAAGAAAGTCATGAGGACAGTGTCAGACATTTTGCACAACTCCAGGTAGATATGTAGTCTATGGGGAGAGAAAAGGAAACAGAGCCCAGTTTTGAAACATGAACAAAACTGTGTTTTTAAAAGCCGAAGTGGGTCTTACACACCATCTTCTATGGCTTCTCTGGCACTCTTGTGAGCTGGTGCCTTGCCTTTGAAACCAGGCATGCAACTTGTAGCGTGGCTGGGTGGGAAATGGATGGCAACAACACCCACAGTGTTTTGATCTCAGGTATAGCCACTTAAATCCTTTAATATTTTAATATTAAAGACAAGGAACACCTGTAAACTTTGTTTAGAAGTCACACATTAGCTGAGACTGGAGTACTGTACAAATCCAATTTATTATTTTCTAATTGCTACTGTTAATTAGAATGGCAGGGTATAAAATTGCCTGAGTAGATTCATGAATAATTTATTACTTTTTTTAATTCAACATATTTTTTTTAAACTGAAATCTGCAAAGTGAATGCAAACAGCTAATTAGAGAAAGGTGCTAGTGCTAGCAAGAGCTCTGATGGGGTTTTGAAGAACATACACCTGTTTTAATTCTTTAAGTGTGGGATCGAGTTTTGAGTACGGATGTTGATGCTGTCTTAAGATGCTCAGCCAAGGACGATTAATCTTGTACACTGGTACCACTTTCCTGCGTTAGTATTCGTGCTCCTGCGTGCTGCGCTGGTAGATTGCATGCGTGCAGAGGCTGGTGCAGAGGGTTGGCACCGCTGCGCCATGGGGCAGTTCCCAAGCGAAGTGAGCGGGTGAGCCAGGAACAGTACGTAGGTGAGAGCAACTGCCCGAAACTGGGAAGAAATTGAGTGAGTGCCATACATATGTTGTTTTCACCTACAATTGTGTGTATTTTAGTAAATATTTAGAGAGCTCCTGGCTGTAGAAGAACTTGAACTCTTGCCACAACGTTGTCTGAACCATGTCTTCACGCTTACGTTGACACAAAACACTGTATTTAAGAACAGTTGTATTTGAAACAAGCTTTACATCTTTTACTGCAGATCTTAGGACTTGTTTACTTAAGTCTCACCATATGGGAAAAGCAAAATACCATGCACATGTACTGTGCTATTACAAATTTATTCCTTTAACTCCATTTCTCTTATGGCTTCCTTCTCTGCAGTTCTGCTAGCAGTTCATGTGTTTCCAGTATAATGCAGTATCTTTGGTCATCATTTTCTAAATCTATTTTAAAGTAAAAATCTGTTGAGTTTCAATGTGCAGGATTATATACACTGGTGTAGTTATACATATATAGAGTATGCAGCATGTTCTCATATGCTTTGCTCTATTTCTTTCCCAGGTAAAGTGGATCTGCTGCTTCAGTAAGTGGGAGATAAAAGGGGAGCAAAAGGGTACTGGGTTTTGTGAGACTGTGATAACCTGTTGATATTTCAGAACAGTGACATAAATATTTTGCTGTAAATCCCTCAGGCTTTCTTTCAGAGAATATTTCTCCTGGCCAAAATACCAGGTGATGAAGGTGATGGGATCTTGTACTCTCTAGTCTGCCTCTGTCTCTGTGTCACGGTCTTGTCCAGTGGTCCTGACAGCTGCAGTTATTTACTGAATCTGTTGATCTTTGCTGGTTAGAGACCCCCACACTGTTCAGGGATGTGCTGCTATTTTGGAGCTGGCTTAGTCTTTGAATTTCTGCCCTTTTTTTTTTTTTTTTCCTGAATATCTCCCCATTTCCTCTCCATAGTTACATTACCGATCTCGAATCATTTTCTTTCTTAATTTTTTTTTTTTTTGTACTGCTGATTTCTCTGCTCATTTGATATATCCATTGACATCAAGTCTGCCTTGCCACCGTCAGTACTGGTAAGACTCTTGACCATTGTAACTCATTGTTATGGGCTGTGGCATTTTTCTTCAGCTTCTACCTTGATCATCTTCCCCTGGTCTCCTTGAGCAGTGTCTCCATCTCCCTCTTAGATGCACCTCTGTTGTTTTACTGCCTCCTCCGTGTTCCTCCTGAAGACTTGCACCTTTCAGGAATCTTGCAGGCCGGTAGCTGTCACCAGGATAAAACTTAAACCTGAAAATTAAAAGAAATAACAAATTAGCTCTGGATGGGCCATACTTAAATTATCTCATAGCTCACAGACCTGTGGCTGTGGCTCCTCTGTGCAGCTGCTCAGCTCTTAACTGGGAGAGACCGCTGCACTCCCCGGAGACCCGGGTTTTAGGCACCTAAGCAGCTCTGTTTGTCTTGCTGGTGCACACACGTCAGAGGCCCTAGAAGATCAGCTCTTTGCAGAAGGGAATTTGCAATTCTTTTCCTTAGCACTTTTTTGGCAGTGTGATAGGTAAATAACAGAAGAGGTAGATTTCAAAATACAGCTTTGTAATTTCTTGTAAGACTAGAATGAAAATAAAGAGGAATAATTTTGTTTCTTAATGTGTGAATAGGGAATATTTTATAATCCAATATGATTAATTTATAAAAAAAATTGAAATAGATTAATTATACATACGTAGTATTTCTTTTCCCAGATGATCATTTAACCAGGTAACTATGCAAACCAACAATTATAGCATCATTTCCACTGTTTTAGCAATATTCTCTAGTGTTCTAAACCTTGGCCTGGTTAGCCAAATGCTGGTTCGTGCAACAGCTGAACGCACAAAACTTTTAACAGTGTCATGGAATGATAAAGCACCATCAGCAAAAGCTTGGCCTACTCTAGCCCAAAGGAACTTTGCCAAATGTGTTTTAATTCAGACCAAAATTTCTAACAAACTGGCATTTGTCCTTCCATAATCTTTTCCTACTGGCTCTTAAAGAGTGTCCAGAGGATGGTGTTAAAAGATTGTTGTGTGGTTTGCTCTGGCTTCAGTTCTCAAGTAGCATGTCTTAAATTTAGGGGGCTTGTGCGGAGCTGTGCACATGTTGGAAGTTAAACATTTTGTTGAGTCAGCAAGATCAGCAGCAAGGAATTCAAACTTCCCGTGCCAGAAGCTGCATCCATTTGGCATCTACAGCCATCTGAAAGGTGAATCCACCTTTCCACAAAGGTTGGTGATTTCATTGCTCAGCTGAGCTTCTGTAGGTAAAGAACCACATATGAGTTTACATTTTCAGAGTGAAGTTTATTTTCCTGTAAAATCTGAATGCGTGTTATTGGCAACAGCAGCGTGTTTGTTTGATGGGGCCTCAGCTCATTGGAGGCACTCTTGGCATTGACTAAATGTCCACTTTCACGTTGTGACTGTTGAAAAGTTTTTGGAGAAACTGCTCAATGCTTTCTCAGTAGCTGTTTTGAATTCAGTGCTAAATAATGAGGAGAGGTCTGCAGTGCTGCCATTTTTTCAGGAGGTTTCAAATGGTCTGTTTTTGTGCTAAGATGAATTTTAATAATTGCTGTAAGTACGCCATTAGTCAAAATGAAACAGAAAGAAACCCAATTATTGAACTAGACTGCTGTGACTGGAATCTATAGCTGATATATTAAGGTCCCACTGTCATGCTTAATAACTGACTCGACCCGCTGGCAATTCTGGAAAAGAAAATGAACATTAATAATGAGTTAACCAATCATTATTTCTTTTTCCCCGTACCATTAGAACAATATCCTGTAGTATATCAACTAAAAAACACGATAGATTTACACCATATATAGTCTGCTTTCTCCTGTGCTTTTCTATCTCCCCCATTCCCAACACCACTTTTATGCAATTACCGGTGTTTTCAAAGTCTCTATTCGATGCCCTGGTGTGTGTAAGTATGGAGGGAGCCTTTACGGGATGCGAATTGTATTTAAAACAGCTTTGTTTTCCCCTGAATCCAAGAGGAATGATCCACGTTCAGACAGACACGTGCCTACTTGAAAGCACTTGCAGTGCTTTCAGCATACTCTAATTCCCCAGACTGCTTTCACAAAGAGATGGTGATAACAGAAGGAAAGGCCCAGATGAAGCGGTCGGTGTATTACAGCACGTGAGCCTCTCTCTTACTAAGCTCCCAGCAATCGCGGTCTCTTCGTGAAGACTGAAGCGACTGCTGATGGCAATCGCAGCGACTAGCTTGCACAACCCCTTGCTGCTGCAGGTTTCCGCATGCTCCGGGGCTTTTCTGCTCTCCTGGTGCTGCAGCCGTGGCCTGGGCTGTCCCTGGTGCCCTGACACCAGTTGTAAGGTCTGTGCCCTGCGCTGCGAGCCTCTGGGGACCGCTCGGGCACCTGCCCATGCTGCCAGCAGCCCCAGCCAGGCCCGGGCAGAGCAGGCATCCAGGTGTGGTCAAATCCCAGCCCATCTCGGCACAGCTCGCTGACATCCTCAAGCCCAAACTCCAATGTTCTGCTGCTGCAGAACGAACTGGCTTGGTAGGTTCAGTTCGCTCCTGTCCCAGCGGGCGGTGAGCTGGTGTGGGTGCTCTGCCAGCTTGGTGTGTGGGAGGGCGCAGGCTGCTGAGGTGTCGCCTGCCCCTGGCAGAGAGGCTCAATGGCCGTGCTCTTCCCAATCCAGTTTGGAAACAAACTTGCTTTTTTGGGTGATAAATGTCTCTTGCAGGGAGGATGGATAGGCTTTGGTTAAATATTGCCTCCGATTGCACTTCTGTTGGAACCACCTCAAAGGAGTCATTTTAATTTGGATCTTATCTCCCTCATCTCAGCAATCGCTGCCAACCCCTTCTTGCAGTCCTTGCAAAAATTGCCATTTTGGCTCTGAACTTAATAATATTTGTGAGAATCTGAGATACGATAGAAATGTCACCCAAATTCAGAGTATTATCTTTAGCTGTCACGAGGACGACAAATCCCTATCCTGTGCCCAGGGAGAGGAAACCGAGCACAGACAGCAGAGGAGAGTCACCCGCTGAATTATTCACAGCTCTTTGGTGCCCGCCCGAGACCTCGGGATAAGCCAGATCCTTTTGTACATTTACCTTTTCTGTTTGGTTTTGGCTTTTATCCGAGGAGGAGACTGAACTATTCAAACAGAAACCCGGGCTTAATGACGTCAATAAGAGATTATCAAACATGGGGTAATGCCCACAGCTGATTGTTTGTCCCCAGTGGATTGATTTCTTTTGCTGCTGTTGTTTGTGATTAAGGGACTGAATTTACAGATATGCTTGTGTTTGAGGAATGGCTGAACTTCAAAAACACGTTTGTTGCTTGCTTCCCACAAAAGGTGGTGTCTGTTTGGGCAAGAGCAGTCCCTGGGCACTGCTTGTCTTCATTATTTCTTTGTCTTCTGCCCCCTGCTCCCCTCCAGCCCAGCCTGGCAGTGGGGACGCTGTGCCTCGGGTGGGAAAGCCGAGGTGGGGAGCAGAGGGCAGCTCTCCAGGGTCAGACACCAAGGAGTGGGGCGGAGATCTCAGCCTCCTCACGTGGGGTCCTGGAGGAGCCCCGCTGCTGGGGCTGCCATGGCCAGCGTGTCCCCTTGTCCCCGTGTCCCCATGTCCACCACCACCTGCACTGTGTCACTCGCCCCTCGGGGTTAATCCTGCCAGGCTCCTCTCGTGGTCTCAGGTGATGGAGACCAGCACAGTCCAGAGAGCAGATAAAGCTCATCTGGAGGCTTTGTGGAATGGGGACTTCTGCTTTTTTTGCCTTTTTTTTTTTTTTAATAAGATAATTTTACCTCTAAGTGGTTCAAGGAGCAGTTCTAACATAAGTGGTTCTTGAAAGGATTACTCAAAGATAATGTGCAGGCATAGGCCAGATAAAAAGGGCTTTACCAGTACCTTTATTAGTTATAAAAGTGAATCAAAATGCAACTGTAGAATAACGGTTTTCCGTTATTCTAAAAAAGAGGGGGTGATAAGAAAAACAAAACAAATCAACAAACTGCCACCAAACCCTCAAGGTGGAAAAATTCAGTTACAATACATGCAAGAGAAATGCTGGGAGATGGCTTCTCGTGGTTCCTCCTAGCCTTGCAGCTGGAAAGCCCCAAGCCCCCACGCGGCGTCCAGCAAAGCCGTGCGCCCGCTGCCGGGCAGCTGCTGGGACAGGGCTTCGCACACCTGCACACGCACGTGGGTAGAAATCCATGCAGGTAAGCTATCTCCTTGTGGTGCTAGTGATCTAAGTACAATTCTGTATGTGCAAGGTTCTTTTTCAGCTCAGGACCTACGTGTTAAGCTGTGTATGTATTTTACTTCTGTATTCCTGGCTTGAATTTTGCTTTCCATGGTGTTTTCTGAGACCTGTTGCTGCAGACCATGCTCAGGCTGGTAATTCTGAGTAAGACATATGATGGGTATGGAGATGGGACTTGCAAATTGAATTTTCTGGATGACAGGGCAATCACTCTAAATGTTTATTTAAAAAAGCTATTTGTGGTGTGCATTAAAAACACAAGGATTTCAAAGGTTTTAGCATATCATGTCCTTTAAAAACATGTAAATACATATAAAAATTGAAACAGATCCTAGATCACATGCTGTTTGTTATGCAACAGGCTTATACCAAATTTGATCTAGCTAGCATGCATTCTGGTATTGCAGTGTGCCTGGAAAACCCATTGAAAAGCATTTGTGTGTTGTAAACACGCCTGCTGAGCCGAGCCGTGCCGGCGCGGCCCCCTTGCTGCAGGCACAGACCTCCTGTTCCCGGGAACTGGCTTTGTTCGCGTCACACCGTTAGCACTTCTCCTGCGCCGTGTTGGTGGAGTTGTCTTGGTCTCCCACCGCGAAAGGTCCTGAGCATCCTCCTCTGCCTTTTCCAGGTCTGCTCTAAGGCCTGGCTAAAGGGACGGGGATTTGCTGGAGTAGCTGTGGGGAAATGCGGCACGAGGCATGTTGCAGCTCCAGCAGGGAAGAGCTGAGCTTGCTCTCGGAGCCACAGCAGCCCCCCTCTGCAGCCGTCAGCGAGGGGTAATTTAATCAGTGTTCTGAAGGGCATTAAGCTTTAGCTCAGTTTCAGGTTTTTTCAAGGAAATCTCTCTCCCTGTGAGACTGCCCCGAGGTCAGCTTCCCGTTAGCACAAGAGCAACAGGAAAGCGACTTCCAGCACTCACCTTCTATGCGTGTGATAAATTAAGTGATGAAATCTAAGAAAAGCACCTATGAAAGATGTTGTCCCGCAGTTTGAGAAAGAAAAGATGAAACGAATTCCTGAACTTATTAATTGGTTGTAGGGCTGAGGGAGGAGACATGCGTGGATGGATGTGGAGGATGTGCATGGATGCGGAGGAGATATCAAGGTATCTGTAGAATGACCGGGAATAAATGTTACTTCTATGTAAAACTTTCTTTATACTGAAATTAGCTATATTAATATCCCTAACAGTTTGAAGCAAGTAAATGACTCACTGCATTGGAGGGTATTTACTCACTAAGTTTCTTTAGATAAATCCCCCTGATGCCTACGTTATCTGACACTTTTTATTTTTCTATATTTAACAGGAACCAAAGTACAAGCCTTTACTCGGGGATCCATTGCCAAGGAGATGATTATTCATTAACTCTGGGTAAGGAAAAGTGGGCTTAGAAACATTTCAGATCTCTGAGGGGAGTCTCTATGTTAATTTCCTGTCAAATTCCTCTTGGTATTCTGTGTAAGCATTACTCCAAATTAATAATGCAAAATAACTAGAAAGTAACAGAAACCCCAAGGAGAACATTGCATTTTTTTAGCCAGAATGGGTTCAATTGATATTGTTTGATGCATCCATTGCCCCTGAAATCTGCTGAACTATTTCTGGTGCAGGTACCTGAATAATTGCTTCACTGCGCACTTTATATAGAAACTATAGCTAAAGGACATTTTATCTCTCAATTAGAATTGGTGGAATAGTAATTACTAATAGGGTGTTTGATTAATTTTCACCATCGTTGTTGAATATGTTTGTTATGAATAAATGCCTTCATTAATAAATCAGTTTTGGAGAATATAAATAAATTATTTGGGGTACTTCCCTCCATCAGTCACTGAATTAATTGTTCTCAAATATTTCTATTCATTAAGCCAGCTGCATTCTATTAAGAAAAAGATATGAACCATAGTTCAGGGAAAGACTAATTTTTTTAAAACCCACAGGGAATATTTCTCTCATATCAAAGTTTTTTATAGATATAATCATTCGACCTGGAAGCCCTGCACTCCGAGTATAGTTTGTGGAAACCGACAGGGCTCTGGGGACAACCAAGCGTGTGCTTGGAGCCCAGCGCTGCAGAGCCCCAGGGCTCAGCCCCAGTGGGCGGGAGGTGAGGGATGCTGACACTGGCCGGGGCTTTGCATGGGCTTAGCAGGCTAAAATGAGTGCTTTGCTCTACGGGGACATGTTAAAGTGTCCTTGAGCGCAGCAGAACTTGAACACGTCCTTTTCTGAGGGAAGATCGTGGGAACTTGGGCTTATCAGAAATACAGGAGGGCCGGCACTGCTGTCCCTGCCCATCCCAGAGCTAGATTTCATCTTCCTCTTACATTCAAATTCCCGATAGTAACTGTACAAATTAATTACTATTTAGCAATAAGGGTTGAAAGCAATTCCTCCTCATTGCTTAAATCTTGGAAGAATGACTTGTATTAGCAGTAGATTGACAGCATCCGCCAAAGCACAGAGACACATTGTCGTTTTTTCCCACAATTAAGCAGGTTCACATTTGAACATTTGACATAGTCTCCTCTAAATTTTACACCTAATCTCTTAAGAAGGAGTCAGTATCATTTTGATTTTTTTAAACAGTAATAATCCTCTTTTCAAGGATCTGCTCCCTCAGTTTTATTCCTGTGACTAACTGTTCATCCATTTCTTGTTAATAAATGCCGGTTAGTGTGGTTGGTGGGAGGAATTAATGGAAACTATGAATTGTGTTTTGTCTCTGTTGATTCTTCACTTTGCAGTCCATCTGGTAGACAAAATTCCTCGGTGCAGTGTGTCAAGGGGTGAGAATGTCTTTGTTCCGGGCAGCGTCGTAACCACTTCAAAGGTATGCGAGGGGCGAGCGGGGCTGGCTGCTCCGAGCTGCTGCAATACACCGCGGGAGAGCACCGGGACCCACCGGCAGTGTGGGCAGGATGCGGTGGGGAGGTCAGGTGGGAAAAGGGCCAGATACCATTTGGAGAACAAAAGCGTTTGCCCCCACCACTGTCTAAATTCAGTTTAATTGGGTAACTTAGTTGGAGGTGATTGAAAAGAAGTAATAGCCCAACTAAAGAACAAAAGCTCGTGTCTTATACCTAGGATGGACCCTTAGTTAGCAGGAGCGGAGATGCGTCAAGCTTCATCCCTGAGCTGTGTTTCCGTATGCACTGACTGTTTTCCCACTGCTGGTTGCTGCAGGAGTGCCCTGGCAGCCGAAACAACCTGCAGGGAATCCTGTCTTGGTCTTCTAGGAGTTGTTAAAAATGCTGCAACAGCTCCCTGTGCACTGGTAAAATATGTTCATGCTGATACCCCCCCGGTTCACTGGGAGCTGCTGGGATTGAGCCTTGCCTTCCGCTCTGTCTTCATAAATCTAATTGACAGTTAGAAAAGATCTGGTTGCGGATTACTTTATTTTTAAGGTAGGTGGTTGGTCAGGCACCAAACAAATTCCCTTGTGCTCCCTTGCAAAGCAGGGAGCGCTGCTGTGGGACATGCCGCGGCCCCCAGCCGCAGCGAGACGGGGCAGCCGAGGAGCGGCGTGTGGCACCAGGCGGTCCGAAGGGCGCGGGACTGCGCAGCCGCAGGGGGAAGGGGAAATTAAAAATAAAAAAAGGCCCAAACCACTCTCATCTACTAAAGGCTGTCTTGGGATCTCTGACACCACTCGCGGCTATATTGGGTGTTGGCTGCATGGACTTCCAGCTCTGTAGCACAAAACTGAAGTAGGGGCCTTGAAGGCATTTCATGAGCTACTAACTCAAAGGAAAGTATATAATTTTTTTTTTAATCATCAAATTTTTTCTCTTACATGTTTCATCCCCTAGGTACAATATATTTAATATAAAACTAGACAAGAACATGGAGTTTTGCCCAAAGGTGGTGGTTAGTGATGAAAACTGTCCTGTGCTCCGGCAGGTGCCTTTTTGTCCCCAGGGATTTGGAGGTTAGGCTGGTACACATGTACAAAATAGGCTCTTACAAACTGTTGTGCTGCAGTTTTGGCACATGTAGTAACACTAGTTTTGCACTAAATTTGTAATGTATTTTCTACATAATTATGTTCTATGTAATATTTTGTTATTTCCCATTTGGATTGCTTTAATCATTCAATGAACATACTGAGGAAATTCTATTTATAATGGTCTTAAAAATTTAGGGAGACTTTGCTCTTTCTAGTGGATCCTAACATAATATTACATCTGAGAGACATGAATCCCATCACTATGCCAATGTTACCAATCAATGACAAAATCAATGGGACTATATATATATATATATATATATATATGAGAGTCTATTTTGCATCTGTGTCTCAGGAATATCAAATAACATATCATAAACAGTATTTCTGATTATGTGTTTATCTTGTGTCACTGCTTTTTGGGGACCTTTATTTGAATTGACACATCAGTGAAAAGAGGAGCCAACCACCCAGAAAGAGCTGATAGTTATCTTTCCCTGCCTACGTTAGTGAGGACACATTTGTCAGGTGCTTAATGAGGGGCTCAGGATCTGTGATTATTAATTAAATTTGTTGTTTTATTTTTCCCTCAGGTTTTTATAAGTGAAAATGGGAGTGTTTCTCTCAAGTTTGCCAAATCAGAATCAAAACTCCAGCTCTGATTGCTGGGAGAAAGGAAAGCCCATACTGCCAGCTCCGAAGGTATTCGCTGCGTGAAGAACGCTGTAATCCAGGGACAACTTGTGAATGTGGGAGAGAAAACCACCCCCCAACTATCTATGCTGTACTTACATAAAATTGCTTTGAGAAGTGGAAGATATTAAGAAAAAATAACTGCTGAATAAAAAGAAATCAATTAAAAACAAAGCCCTTCATTTGTATGGAATGAACTGAAATTGCATAACCCTCACTTTTTAAGGGGTAGGGAGGTTCAGGAGGCATCGCTTCTGTGGCATCCGAACTGTTTTGTATGCTGCGATTTGTATCTTCTGGAAGAGAAAGGGGGAAAAAAGAGAAATCTGCAAGATATTGTGGGTTAGGCTGTCCTGAGAACTGCTTTGACAACAATAGTGTGACACAGACCTTCGGCATCACTGCTGCCTCCCTCCTCTCCAGCGAGCGAATGCATCCCTTGTCTCGTGGACTTGGCGTGACCTGCGCTCCTGAGAAACTGGGAGGGTGAATTTCAGACAAGTGCTGTCAGTCTGCTGCCAGCCTCTTTTTCGGGTAACACCTAAACGAGGACCTTGCTGACATGTTAATTCGATGAAAACTCTTAGACGAGTTTCCCAGGCAACAAGGAAATGGTTGTGCTGATTTCTACTCGCTGAAGACAAACCAGATATTTAATGGATGACTAAAATGGAACAAATATTTAAAATTTGTAAATATCACCAAGAAGAAAATAATTATGTAAAGTAAAAAGGCAAATTAGCATAAAACTAAGGAAAGAGAAAATTTACATTTTGTATCAGAAACATATTCACAGACTGACATATTGGGCTGTGACTAAAACTGATCACAAGTCAGCACTTCCACTGCAGGGGAGGCTGCACAGCTCGAAATCTGGTTTCAGCGCAGTTAACAGATTTCTTTCTATTTCTGCATTCACAGGAAAATACCAGAGACACCCAAAACATTCCATTTTGAAAACTGTGAAGGAAGATAGTACTTGTTGGTACCAGGATTGGGCTCTCATTGAAATACAGTCCTGATGTTTCTCGGTCGAGGGTTTCCTGCTTGTCCTGTCCTGTCTGTGGGACCTGGGGCTCAGAGGCAATGTGGGGCTGAAGCTGGCAATGCAGGAGGCTGCAGCAGCCTCAGCTCAGGATCAGTCCACAATGCACAGCTGCCCCAGAGCCCAGGGAGCTGGGAAGTCACAGGTAAAAATGTGTCTGCGTATCAAGGCTGTTGTGGGGAGCGAGAAAAGCCTGCCTCCCCCCAGCTTTGCAGGTGAACTGGTGGCAAGATTGAGTTTGGACTGCAGTTTTTATCAAAGCAGGTACATTTTTACAAGGTGGATTGGTGTTGATGGAGAGGTCACTTTGGGACTAAAAAAGAAAAACAAGATAAAGGAGTTGTTGGAGAACTCTTGGTCGGGTCCTTGCCTGTGGTCTTATTTGCTGAAGAAAACAGGGGAGGCTGAAAGAGTTCGGGCAACCCAGGAGTCTGTTGACTGAAGAGACATCTGTGGACTGATAGCAAGGTATTTCAACAGACCTCCAAAGGCAGATGTGTACACCTTTCCCTGAGCCCTGCTGAGAGGGGGGCTTCTGGAGGCTGGCTTCACCATTCGACTTGCCGCACAGCTGAGCCTCAAGCGCGGTTCCTGCCGCAGGGGAGCGGCACCGGCGGCTGCCCTGCTCCGCCTGGCTCAGAAACGCTGGGTAGCAGTGGGTCGGATTGAGGAAAATGACCCGGATTTCACTGGGGCTAACCAAAGCCAGCTTCCAAAATCCTCTTCTCTCCAAAGACAGCTGTGCTGTCACCGCAGCAACGAATGAAAGGTGGGTTTGACTGCTCTTCCTCACCGTGCCTGGTTACACCTGGGCTTACAGCTCTCTTTGAGGCTTGGTGCTGTTTTGACCGGCTGCTAAGCACTGTTTAAACAGCATCTTTAAAATACAGCTATCTCAGATTTCAAGTAGATGATACACTGGATTAGTTGTTATGTGCCAACATTTGATAGCTGCTAGCATGGGAACTTGGAAGAGAAGCTAGGGATATACCCTCACCCCCATCGTGGTGTTGGAGTAAATGGACTCTTGATAATTTTTTCAGAGTGAATAAAAGTGGGAGGAAAACTAGCTTGCCAAAAGGAATAGTTGGCAATTAATGAAAAATAGCTTTGCTCTTTGTAGACTTTACAGATGCAGGGATGGGACAAACATTTTTTTGGTCCTGATTCAGCAGGTTCACGAGGGTCACGCAATTCACAGCGCACAGCACTGGCCTGACCTGCAGAGCGCGATCCACTGGAGAGCCACGGAGCCGCAGGAAAGCCTTTGATCTCTGCGTGCTCCTGCCAGTTGGCCACTGCTGCGTCAGAAATGCCTCTGTTGTTAGTGGGGAGTGGGAATGTGATAAAGAATTTCAGAGCATGCTGAATCCAAAGCCTCAGCTTTCTCCTGCCTCCAGAAGCCGATGTTGCTCCAGAACCAGCTGTATGGTAAATCTTTTTCTGTAGCCACCTCATTCCCCCAGACATCATACTCCTCCTAGATCCCCTGTCCAATATTCCACATGAAGAAATAAGCAGAAGCAAGCGCAAAGACCTCAGTCAAGTTGTGCTAAATCTTTTACAGCCACAAAACATTTCCTCTGGCTGCCTGAACCATAAGGAGACATCTGTAATATATATGGCTGGGCTGGTGGCTTCAGCACTGACAGTGATGGTGGCCATGTCCTCTCAGCACTGCCCAGGACAGAGACCAGCTTGCAAGGACAACCCTCATGCAATCAACCCACAGCAAGAAAAGCATGGGAAGGCGAATGTGCCCGGAGGCGTAGGGCCCAGTGCCCTGTGTGCCCAAAGCACATTTAAATGGGGCTTGCTCTGGTCAGTTGGCCATGCAGCGTAAGGAGGCCCTGCAGGAAGCCGGGAGCACTGCTGGCAGCTGGGAGCCCTGTCCCCACGGCGTGCTGGGGACAGGCAAGTTGCCGGTCTGGTCCCGAGGAGCGGTGAGGAAAGGTAAGTGCAAAATGCAGCCCGAGAGGCTGCAGGTCTGATGAGATCCCACACCCCACGCTGCGTGGAAGCCTGAATGCAAGAAAAGGGGTTCAAAGGGACCGGCTGTGTTGCAGAGAGCTGGTTGCTTCCAAAGGGGAACTAGATCTGCTAGCCCTGGTCTTCTTTGAATCTGTGAGTATTCTGGTCAAATGCAACTGCTAATAAATACCTTTAATATGGAGGAATAGCAAATGTCTTTTCTATTATTATTATTTTTAACTATGAGTTGTTACTCTATTTGCTAAACCACCTTCAGTGCTAAATTGGTCTTTTGCCTCTTTCTGACTGGTGAGACAAAAGGATAGACAAGAAGGCCACTATTGCCACTTTGGAAAATCCATTGGGATTTACAGTAGTGTAGAAAATATTCTTGCAGTAATGTGGGTGGGAGAAGGATTGTGCCTTTGAACCTCACCCCAGCAGGAGTTGCACAGCCCAGCAGGGGCAGGAGATTTCTGCACTGACACCAGGAGCAGATGCAAACAGCTGCACGGGCTTGACTGCCCTGGCGAAGTGGGGCACCCCTGGCTATAATTTTTGTTTGTGGAGAGCAGCTCTGTAGCTTGGTCATCCACGTTTCCACGCTAAGTTCCTGCTTAACAAGTCTCCTGGCATCCAAGTGAAAGGTAAATGGGAGGAGCGTGTGTTCAATCTTTCCTATGTAAAGCTCTTTAGCCTGTGAAGCCCTCGGGGTTTTGGGTACCAGCAAAGACTGTTTTTTTTGTTTGTTTGTTTTGTTTGTTTTGCATAAGGTTGGCATTAACCATGAAGGGTAAAAAAAAACATTTTTGAAACCCAGTTCTAGGTTTACAGTTGGCTGAAATTTCTTTCTATTGCACAACAGCACAGCGCGCTGCCCTGGGATAGAGATGGAGCAATTTTTTATTTAGCTCTCCAGGAGCAGAATAAACAACATATATTTTTCACATTGCATAAGGATTTATGTGAAATGTTGACATGGTTATGTCCGTCTCTCAAGATTACAACAGCAGCTTCAGCATTTTTTGGACACATCACCTTAAAATACAACTGTTTACTGGTTTGTCATCTTTGTCTTAGCAAGAGAGAGGGGTAATTTTGTTTCCCACCTTAGGAGTATATGCAAGTAATCTTATCTCCTTATTTATGAATATGTTGAGGTATGATTTTCATAAATATATACTCAAAACTACAGCTGCCAGAGTGGCCCTCATCTTATGGGAGCAATGTCATCAGCTAATATACTGAATTAATATTTTTTTTATGTTTTTTATAGTAATTTTCATTCCATACAAGGTACAAAAAACTGAGCATACTTTCCTGTATACCTTCTATTGTATTATAGAAAGGAACTCATTGCTCTGCACTTTAAATCCATTTTACAAAACTGTTCCTACTGCAACCAGTACTGCCAAGCAAAATATTTGCCTATTTACTGCTCTGCCAGTCTGGCAGTTGGAACAGGGTAGGTGCTAGCAGAGCTGTAGCATTTACCTTTGTAATTGGTAAGGGTTTGAAAGAGGATTGTACACATGAAATATCTTGCAGTCAGGTGGAGGCAGACTGGAGGGTCGAGAAGAGAGGGCTGAGGATCAGGGCAATAAATGGCCCAGAGACTTACTATGGTTAACTTGGTTAGAAATAGAGAAAGCAAAAATCAAAATGCAGGTCTGCATGCAATGGATAAAATCCTTGGGGAGTGGTGCAAAGGCTGTAAGACTGGGACCAAAGCAGGGGCATGAGGGAACTGAATGAAGCCTTTGGTTTTGCTCTGTTAAAGCTTTTGTCTTTTACCCAGTCAGTTCAAATAACTGTGGAGAATCTACCAGAATCATCTGAATTTTACCTAGAAATAATTTTTTCCCTTGCTGAAAAATCCATATTTAAAAAATATTTAGGATTATTTAAAGCGCTGCCTTGTTTTCGAAGGCGCAAATTCAGCAAAGGTACCACTTCAGTCAGTGCTGCTTGCCCTGCCCTCTCCTCTGCTCCCTCCAAGCTGCTGAGCACAAAGAGCTTCAGGAGGCAGAGCTCTGCATGGTTTTCATTAGGCAGAAGGGTTAAGTGAGTTTTTTTCTACAGATCTTTACTGCTAGGGTTTGACAAGGAAGGAGTCCAGCTTGCCTTTCAGATCCCGGATTTGGTTTTGTAGTCTTAGCAATAAATTAAAAAAAAAAAAAAATCGCCTTGTGAACTGCGCACACATTATCATTTCCCATGGATTTCCAGATGATTATGAAACCCCACCAGGCCAGCTTCCCAATGCAAAACTGCAGAGCGGAATTGCTCTGGGAAGAAGAGGTCGCTAAGGGGAGCACGGAGCTGCAGTGCAGAGCTGCACGAGGGGCGGTGGCCGGTCCTGCCCCAGCCTGCGGCTGCTCAACCAGATCTTATGGCTGTCACCACCACGTCTGCCACCGAGCAGCATCAGATGGATCAGTGAAAGTACTGCATGAAAAAACCCTTAGAAAATTGCTAATACCTTTCACAAGGCCCAAACCTACCCATTCTTCTTGAAAATATGCATGCAAGTTCATACAGACACTGCTGCTGTCCTCACCACAAAATTTAGCAACTGTCAGTGATGGCTGTGAAGGGAAAGAGACATGCAGCTGAACTGGAGGGTGATCAGTTATTGGCTGTCTCTGCGGTAACTTGTGCTAAGTAATAATTCTTTTTTTCTGGTTACTACAACAAAGAAAGCATGTCAGGCTTCTAAAGTATCTTCTGCCATTCTCCTGGTAAGAAACTTCAGGTTTTACGGAATTTGCATACATTATAAACACAACCACATTAACATTTTGGTGAGAGGCATTGCACAGCTGACAAACGCTAGTGAGTGAGGCAGGCTAATGAATACTATCTTAAAAAAAAATCAACCAGCAGAAGCAAGACAAAACATGCAAGTCATTAAGTAACACCATATGATCATTTCAGTTCCAAAAACTCCTCAGCTCCAAAAAGTGCCGGTTAGGAGGAGGCTTTTAGTTAAAAGAAATCCTGCGGCAGCACAAGACAGCAGGGCTGCAAGTTCCCAGGCGGCGTGGGGAGAGCTGCGCTGCGCTGCGCAGGCAGCTGGTGCCTGGGGTACTGCTGCAGGAGCGCTGGGAACAGGCTGGTGCACAGCTCGCTGTTTGGCTGTGCGGGGAAAGGTCTCCTGCAAATTCCGAAGTAACTTGTTGAAGTGTGTTTCAGAAGCCATACAGCCTCCATCGAGGGAGCGTGCGTGTTAAAGATGCGCCTTCAAAATCGCCTCCCCTGGACCTTAGGTGGGGCCGGGAGGGCCCGGGCAGGCCACCACTTCCAGGCTGGAAGCTGCCTCAGATGGCTGCCCGTCGCCTCCAGCGCTCTGCGGGTAGTTAGTGAAATTAGGTGTTTGGAAAAACTCGATAATATGGAAGTATACTGGAACATTTCTTGGATCGGACTACTGCATTACTCATGCATCATTAATTCTCAAAATATTAAGGGAACATTTCTTAGTATTGGGCCCTATTCCGTTAAAGAGATACAAAACGGCTTGGTCTAAGCCATGAGGCAACGTGCACCATCGGCTGAGCCGATCCCCCTGTGTAAGGGTAGGTAGGAAACCAAAGCTGGGGTAGAAAAGACTTGTTGGACTTAAACTCAGGGAGAGATTTGGGTTTTCTGCTATGCACTGTGGCGTGTACATGTTTTATTAGTCCAGAACTGCAAGATCTCATTGTTAATGCTCGTATTGCTTAACTTTTATGTAGGCTTTTCTGTTGTCACAGCAGACCCATTTCAGCTCCATTCAGCATTCCTTGAATAACTAAAACCACTACTAACTTTGCCTGCAAGTCTGAGTTTGAAGAGAATGCAACCTCAGTCCTAATGGTATTGGGACCGCAGCTGCATTCATTAGCTCAATTTTTTAGTTTCTGCCATTCCAGCAGATCCTCCTCTTTTCCAGGCTTAGAGCTGCCCTGGCATTTTCACTGCATTCATTACTGCCGTGCCAGAAGCACAAACAACATTTTGAGCAGGCCCTGTTTCCCCTCTTCTCTCCGTTGGTATATAATTAAGTTACCTACTGCTTTACTGCTTGCATCCCAGCTCCTGTGAAACTGATAGCCGTCCGTAACGCTTCACAACTGGAAAAAGTTTGCAGCGTGTCAGCAACCAACTGCTTAATCAAATTATTTTTCTGGATGGGTGATGCTGTCCCCTGCGTTTTAAGGTTGCCAAACCTCCATCCTGTTACTCCTGAGCTCCACTGGGTGACTTGGCTGTCACGGTGAGATTTCTGGTGACAAGTTGGCTTACTGCATCTAGCTCGCTCTTAACGTTTCTCTATGTGAGTAGTGTAATTGTTCGTGGCTTTCTCCATTAATGACCCTTTATAGATGGTTTATGGGTAGATAGGTACTGTTTGAAATTACAGCCCAGAATGGACATGGAAGGCTACAAAAATGGCAAGGGCCATGTATCCAGTTAGAGGAAGTTGGATAACGATGATAACGCGATGCCCAGGAGGGAGGCAGGAGGAGACCTGCAGTGTGCGTGTCCGGCCAGCCGCTGCCTGTCTTCCTGCTGTGCCCTTGCGAAGAGCGGAGCACTTCTGCCCCTTAGGATGTAACCATTGATTTATGCAAAACCCAAATCCCTCTAAAGAAATGCCTGGATTTCTGCTTTATCTTCTGGAGCTAAATAGAAATTGCTCTCTCAGCATCCCCCTAATTTCTATGGGACTGCTCAGCAGGGGTCGGACACAAATTTCTGCTAACTCCAACTCCCCAAGCTCTAATGGAGCCTCTGGTTTGGAAGATGCTGAAGCAAGAGGGGTGAGGAGCAGGGCAGAATGGATGAACCAGGCAATCCCTGGGCCCCAGGGACATTCATTCTGCGGCAGAGTGAATTTCCCTGTAAGAGCTTATCAGCTTCACCTTCTCTTGCATACAGAGTGGTTTATCTTGGAAAGGTTTTTTGTTCTTTTTTCTTTTTTTTCTTTTTTCTTTTCCTATTGTAGTGGAATTATTTTAGCTATTCATGCAGGCTATACACAGAAATTTGAAATGAAACGTATTTGCTTTTGGAAGCTGATTATTCTTTGTCACAGAATTGATTTCTTGAAACAAAAACATTTTCCTATTTAATCCTTCTAATGTTATTTCTCTTTCTACACTGTGCAAAGTAGTTCTTCACAGAAATTAGGCTCTTGTGTATAATGCAAAAGGTAGATTTTAAATAAGAATCATTTCTGACAGGCCATGAGATGGAATTTGATAAGGTGAGCTCTGGAGAGGTACTGCTTTGGGAAGCACAACGAGCTGGCTGACTGTCAGCGCCCTGCTAGCAAGCCCTAATGGCAGGGGCCTTACAGGAGCTTCGAAACAAGCCCTCTGTCACTGCAACCTTTAAAGCTTGTCAACACTGATGGAACAATGGAAAGATATAGTGAGGGACTTTTTATGAAATTTGAAGAGGGGAACGCTGTTCAATACCGCTTGATAAGCTGGAAATTCTATTGCTATATTTTTCAACAATTTTCTCATCTCCAGCGTGTCAGGTGGGTGTTAATGCTTTCAAGTCGTTACCACCGCTGGGAGTCACGACAAAGAAAAGCCTCAGCACGACGCTGGCTGCAGCCAGCAGCCCGCAGGCGGGAGGGACAGCGGGCACCGTGCGGTGCAGCACCCGGCCGGCAGGGAGCCTGTGGCCCTGCAACAGCCAGTCATCCCCTGTGGTGGGAGAAAATAGGGAAGAGAAATGCAGATAGCAATGGAAGCGGTAACATAAACATTTTACAAGGCAGGTAAAAACTGCTTTGTTATTTTTATCAATTGGATTGGAGTGAAAAATGAGATATGCTCAGAGTGTTTTTGCAAAAATCTAGCAGGTCTGATGTTGTGAACTGCTAGGCTCGATACAACACTAATACTTGCTAAGTGGTAAATTTCCTAGACGTGATCTCAGCTAGGAGTGTTAACTAGCTGCTGTAGTATTGCATTAGCAAAGATGGCTACTTCATTTTTCTCAGTAGCTTTTCCAAGCAGCACTCCTCCTTTTCCTACCTTCTCTCTGAGGGGCTTGGAGGCTCTTGAACATCTCTGAGCAAACATTTTTTTTTCAGTGTCCCAGGAGCTGCCTTAGTTGTTTAATGATTATATATATATATATATATATGTATATGTATATATATATATATGTATGTATATTTTCCTTCAGGGATGAGAAAAAGTAAAAGATGTCATATTTTGACACCATACATACAAGTTAGAGGGATGCTCCCACTGAACTCACCCAGGGGATTAAGTGACTTGCACAGATTTCTAAGGAAAATTGTGACGGATCTGAAACGCAAGCTAGAGGTGGCTGTTGGTCCTACATAACTACTGCCCTGTCTCTGAGTTGGATGTGGCCCTGGGTTGCAAGGAGTGTGTGGCAGCTTCATGCCTGTGCTGAGCTGAGGACATCCAGCACCTACGGTGGGTGCATCTCCTCTCTGGCATTTTGCCTGGTCATGCAAGCAGGACATATGCTCTCACTGTCCAGTTGCAGAAAGAATTCTTCATACTCTTTCTGTGCGGGTCTATATGGACCCAAGACAGCCCACTCAGACCATGGATGCCCGGAGGCTGTGAGTTCCTCAGCCAGCCTCACGAAATACTTCCAGCTGGCCTTCCCTCTGCAAGGCCTCTGCTCAGCAGAAGATGCCACATCTTACCTGAACAGGGGAAAATCAAGATGAACAGCACCTAGACTTTCCTTGGGTATTTAGCCAGGATCAGGGAGTTACTCATCAGGTTAGCTACGATATGGAAAATTTTGAATATAAACATAGTTCACCTAGCACCCTACTGCAGTTAAAAGTTTAAAAAGTGCCAGCAAATGGATGAAGAATAAATAAGCTCACCATTAAGCTAATGAGACCCATATGCTTTTACAGTCAAATAAAAGTGAGCTAGATGTACTGAAGAGCCAAAAAGCAGATGAATGAACCACAACAGAAATCCTAAAATCATGTTTCAAATGCAAATATTGATATTTCTCACACTGCTTTCCTTTATGTAAATCACACCTAAATACTTCTGGTAGAAGAAAACATATTTTTGCCTTTGAGCTCACACTTGAACGAAGGCAGCAAACTCAGCTTGAGAGAGGCTGCTACAGGCTGCTACAGATCCTGAAGACTGCAGGCACTTGGAAGTTACAAATGAGATTTGCCATCCTGTTGGAAGCTGAGCCTGAAAGTTATTTATATCCAGATCTACACAAATTCACCTGAAAAGATTTTCCTAAAAATGCAAGCCACACGCTTTTCTCCTGGTATGAAACTGCAAATGTAGGGTTTGGAGAAGCCAGAAATAGTTTGTCTGAAAGCATTTTAACACCAGAGAAATTATCCTCTTCCTTTTCTTTTGTTTCCAGGTACTTAGAACAAGAAGAAAAGAAAAGAAAAACAACCCCCCAGTTTTTATGAGCTTGATGTTACTTCTACTGAAAAGGTATATCTCAGGGAAGAGTCTTGGTTCCTTTGCTAAAGGTTTGGACTACTCATTGCTGCACTGTTGCTGTTCCAGCTGATGCTGTCACCAACAGTTATTGCTTTGCAGGTCTGACAGATTAGCGCATCTTTCTCCACCAGTGACGTCATTTAATTGGGCAAATTACATCTTATGAATACTGCTGGCTGAGGGCTATGAGTTTCAGGCTTCTCTCCAGGAAAAAAAAAAACATGCCAAAATTCCTCTCCTTCCCTTTGAGGGTGCCACTTCGAATCACTGAAGCTACCAACTTAATTTGTGTGGGACGGCCCAGCCTTCCTGCCTCTTACCCCAAATCGTGCTTCTCACTGGACCTCAATGGGCTGTTCTGGCTGAGATGGGAGGATGGAGCTTGTGGTTGTGCTGAGTGTGGTTACTACAGCATATGCTCCTGGGTGCCAGTGCTTACTATTAGAGGCAAAGTGACTGAATGGTGAGTTTGGGTCCATTCCAAAAGGAGACAGGGCAAGAAGCTCTGTGTGGTGGTGGCTGCTTGGGCAGAGGAAAAGGGTCCTTGGTCGATGCTATATTCACGCACCTGTGGAACGGATGCCTTCTTCCCCAACGATACTGGGGATTGGTCTGGGAGCTAGCATGAGTCTAGTGTCAGTTTTCTTGTGACACCCTGTACGTATCATGATGGATGTGTAACGTACCAGGCATGTATCGCATGCATGGGTCATACGTGCAAGCATGTGACACTAAATGATGCTTGGCTGAATGACAGTCAGATGTGCTTTCTTCTTTGCTTTTCTTTTTATATATATTTCTTGCCTTTATCTGATATTCTTATTGTTCTGACCTCCCTTTTAGGGAACAGAAAGAAGAAATACACACGTGGTGTTCACCTGCCTTCTATGATTTCCCTCTCCTTGGGTTGGATGCATTTCAGTGACTTATCAGGGTAATGCTCTGCTTTGCACATCTGGATTAATACAAATATTCCTTTACTCAGCCACAGCAAAGCATCGAGCTGCACCACTGGGTCAATACGTTGAAACTGTCCATGCAGTTTCATGCAAGGCACTTAAAAACACCCATGAAATGCCTCGGGAAATGCACTGCTGCCAGAACTTCACTTTCTTATCACTGTCACAGTAACTCTCATTAGCTTGACTTCCTTTTAAACTACCTTCCTGAAAGCCAAAAAGCTGTGTAGATTCATCACATTTAGTTTAATTAATATTGCCCTCTGAGATGGAAGACTTAAATAACCAGCAGGTGCCTTCCTGCCAGAAATGCACATTTTACCAGTCCAAGCTGCGTGTCCCCAGTCGATGCACAGCAGCAAAAGATGACATTTGAGTGTTCTAACCAAGGATAGATTTTCACAAAACACCGTTTTAAACTTGTAGCTCAAAAGTCTTTTTTCTGTACCTCGGAGTGTGAATGGAGACTTTATAAACTATGAAATAGTGAGAACTGAGCCCAGAACAGAGAGGATGATTGATGATGTACTAGAGCTATACTAGCTAATGCCAGCTAAGGATTTGGCTTTCAGCTTCTACGCGTTATCTGCTTACACAAGTGTTTGTTGTTGTTGTTATATAGTTGTTTTCGGTTTTATTTGTTTGTTTTTTTAACATTTGTTATGGGATCAGACTGCATTGCAACATCTTCAGCTAGAAGCCTATTGCAGAGCCTGCTGACAAAGGTTTGCTTGAGGTCCACATTACACTTATAACATCATTGAAATATAACCTAGCATTTGTGATTAGAGAGGGTGCCCTCCGTATAACGTAAGGGCTGATTATGTGACACTCCTTTAGCTGAAGCATGGCACAGTCATGTGCTGGCATCAGCTGCAAGACTGTTACAAGCCACTAATGACAATTTCTTTCCCTCATACCCGACCGTAAATGCATTAATAGATCCAAACCGTGGCTCATATCTTGCTCAACAGATGAAAGGAAATCATTCTCCTCCAGACTGACGGAGTTAAAATGGGAATGCCATTCCTGATTCACCACAACTAAAGTGAAGGCTTATTTTATGATTCAACATTGAGGGGAATATCTGTATTTTCCTGTTTCTTCTCAGTAACCAAAAAGGTTCAGTTGGGAGATCACACTAGCCATCCTTATGAGGTGCACCATATGTTTTAGTCTTTTTTAATTACTGTAGCCTTTACAATCTCAGATAAATGTCATACTTAGTGCTTTGCTTTACAATTAAATCTTTCCTGCGGGGAGATTTAAAAAAATCCCTTTCTCTCGTCATATGTGAAGTGTAAAAGAGAACTGCAAATTTACATTATTATGGGCAAACAACAGCTCTGTTTAGAAAACAAACTTTAAACTACTATTATATCAAGATGCTTTCAGTAACACTGTGTTGATGCCACATAACAAATAATGCAGGAGATAAAAGACATTCTCTTTACAGCAGTGCCTCGCATAAGACAAAGCACTGGTTTATTACTTGAAGATAAAGGTCTACATAAATAAAAAAGACAACATCAACTCGGGTCTCCACACATTTTTAAGATATCTTTACTAAGGACTAAGCATGAATTTACTTCTCAAGCAGACTTTCGGTAACTTGAAGAACTTGAATCTATTCACAGTTTGCTCCCACTCCTCAAACCCACACGCACTTTGAACAAAGTGCTTTGCGCACAGATCTCTCTCATAAAAAAAAAAAAATCATTTGGTAAATAACAGCTTGCAAGCTTAAATTTAGCCCTGCCAAGCCATGTGTGGAGACGGTTGAAGTTCTGCTGGAAAACTTCTAATTGTGAGGCAATGCCTTGGTGCGTGACCTGCGCCACCGGGCCTGGTGCTGCAGGGTCTCCACGCCGCTCCCAAACATCGCAGCTCCCCGTGAGATACAGAAGGGACTGTCCCACCGAGCTCACACCACCTTGGCGTGAAATTCAACAGCAGCGTGCCGAGAGGAGAGCCACAGCTGCCTGCGGCTGGGGGCAGTGGCTGCCCTGGCCCCTCGCCCCGCGGCAGGGCGTGCTCTCCCTGCTCCCGCTTCCATGACTTTGTAGGGCTGGAGCTGTAAGTGCAGCTCGCTTCTCCTGGGAGACTGTCCCCTCGCTCGCTCATCTTCTCAGTCTGAAACTTCCCCCCGGCTGGAGGCTGGCAGCTTCTGGCAGACGCTCCTCCCCTCAGGCGGCCATACGCTGCCTTCCCTTCATTAATTTTCCTTTCATTAATCAGTCCCCTGTTCTCCTGCTCCAAGCTGAGGCACCTCGCAGTGGGCACCCCTGCTCCCGTCACCCCACAGAAGCCTGGGCAAGCCTCAGGTTCCCATGTTTGGCAGCCACACAGGGTCACATCTCCTCATCGCAATGTTGAAACTGGGGAAAACCGGATCCTTCTCCTTGCTCTGGTGGCAGCAGCTGGAATGGGCTGGGCTCCAGGGTGGACTCCAGGTTTTTCCCTTTCCTCTCCTATTGACAGCTATCATCTTAAATATACATATAGATATATAATTCCATCTGTGATCCTTTCTTTTCCCACTCCTGTGAAGGTACATGACTTACTCTGGGGACCACCAGAGCGGGACCTGCAGACAGCTGGGGATCTGCCCACCGCTGCCTGAAAGCTTCTTCAGAGCAACGCTTCTGCAGAAACCGTAGCATGTTGGGGAGACAGACCCGCCCGCTGCAGGTCAGACCCTCACTGTAGAGGTTTGTTTTTTTTTTTTTCCTGATGGCTGTAAAACTAACGGGCCACATTTCATTCTCTCTGGCATTGTTAAGGAGAAACAGGGATATCCCTAAATAGTTTACATCTGTGTTCTGAATCTCGAAGAAAACACCCGGCCAAATTTCAGGAGAGAAACTGGAGACAGCTGTGAAGGGGGCGTTGCTGCTGTCTGTTTTATGGGGTCATCTATTCCCTTCGGTAGTAACAGGAGAACGGTGTCCAAGGCAATCATGAGTTGGTCTTTGGGTACAAACTAACCAGGACTGCATAGTATTACAGCCTTGTTACTTCCCTACCCAGCAGCATCCATAAATTCAGGAAAGAAGTCTGTGCTGTAAGAGGAATGTGTGTTGTATGAACCCAGCTCCAAAGCTGCAGTTTCAGCTAAGGGGGAAAAAAGAGAAGGAAACAGCTCAGCTGGATTTTCCAGAGCAGGTAACATTGGGAGTACTTTTTAACTTTTAACTGAGATGATTTTGTTTGAACTAGGTGTATTTGTGCAGGATGACATCTCCAAATAGTCCCTGTGGGTCTCATGAGATGGTTTTGCTAAGAACTTGGCTAGCTGTACATCTGTGCTGCCCAACAACAGGGATGTTTTGCCTCAGTAGATGATAACTTTCACATGTTGTTAGAGATCCATCATGGTAGAAGTCAGTACTAACAGGCTCACATGGCCTTCAGCTTTCCAAGATTTAATCATCGGGTCTCTAGGCTGATTCAAGTTTTTATTAGCTCCACACCTTATCCAATTTGGGAAGCCTCTAATATGAGGCCTTGTTCCTGGCTGGAGGAGGGACGTGGTCTGCCAGCACTCGGTGACAGTTGCTTGTGTCCATACAGCAGTCAAAACAACAGAGTTTTACTTGTTGCTTTGGATCATTTGCATATTAAAGCAAGCAAGAAAATCAGCAATGACATTTGTATGCTAAATAATTGTAGGCTGGTTCCTAACTTAATTGGTTTATTTTAATATAATGCTAATTTTCTGAGGAGAAGGTATTGAAAGCCTGAGGCTGGTGCTTTTACTAGAGAACAGCTTCGAGGGAAAAAATTGACAGTGAGTCCTCTGGTGATGCCCACCGCTGCCTGGTGGGATCAAGAGGCCTCAGTCAAAGCAGCCGCCTGTGCCAGGTCCGCTGCCGCACGCGTGTGCTGCCGGAGGGCAGAGCCTGGCGGTGTGGCACAGTGCTGCAGCCTCGTGGCCAGATCCACACCCGGACTAGGGTGGTTTCTCTGCTGCTTTAATGATAATGGCTTGCAATAGCCACTGAAAGGTGTTAGGCAAGGAACTGCCTGTCATGCTCCTTCTGGAGAGCAGGCAGAGGCAAACAGCAAGTTGTGTGCACGGTAATACTGAGGGAACGGCCACCTGGGCAGTTTATTCGTACAGTAGGTATTAGGAACCCAGCATGATATTAGGGCATAGACCCTGGTTTCTTGGGCAGCACAGAAGTATTTGTATTTGATTCATCCACCAGAGGAAAACCATGACCCGTGTGAAGTAATTATAAGGGTTTGCATACTTCTTTATTGGAGGGGACCATGCTGTCCCTCACAAACACGCAGGCTCCTCCTGCGCCTGTTGGCAAGGGGCCTCTGCCTGGGCAGGCTGAGCTGGAAGCCCCCACCAGGAGCAGGGGTCTCTGCCTTGGTCTGGTGGGTCACCATGCCTGGGTTACGCCAGGCTCCTCGCGAAACTCGGGTGCTGGTTAGGATGGGCTCCCGTGTGCAAGTCACATGCGAGGACTGAGCGATGCCTGCTACGTGGAGCAGATGAGACAAAGCAACAGCTCCAATTAACAAGGTGAAGTGATGCAACGAGCTGCTGGGATTTCAGATCCTGATGGAGGTTGGAGAACTGGGGAAGGCTTAAACAGCATTTCCCTCTGTATATGTGAGCACTAAAGATGAGACAGAGGTAGTTTCATTTGTGATTCTGCCTGGTTTCGAAGGCCCGTGTGTTTCTGGCAGTTTTCTGGTAACTCAGGAAGTGGGAAAAGGTGGTAGGCAACTCCAAATAGCAAAGCAGAAACTTGTGAAATGGTCAAGTGGTAATTTACGTGCAGTGAAACACAGAAATATTAGATGGAAATAGCGCCTCAGGGATGAGGACACAATCTTCCCATTGTTGTTAATGGAGTGTGTGATTAGGATCTAGTTGGGAATATTCTGGCCCACAGTTAAACATTGAAAAAATTTGTTTATAGTTTGTAAAGGAAAGAAGGGATTCTGCATAGGCTGGTGCATATGAAAAGCACACAGATAACTAATGTTGTGGACATGGGAGTGAACCCCAAATTTACAAGAGCAGAAATATGAATGTATGAGAACCTGCTTGCATGTGCCATGGCAAACACACATACACCATTTTGGAAAGTTTTGTGGTGTGGGCACCATACACATGGGCAAAGACACTGACTCCAGCAGCAACAGCTCCTTCCAATAGCTACAGGATACTGCAGCAGGAGATAGATATGTGCTCATCTTGGAAGCAAATGGAGGAACTGTTAATTTGACGGTGGTCATACAAACGTGAGTCACCGCACTGCTGGGAGCAGAAATATTAGCATGGAGGGAAAAGCTCCTGGCAGTAAATACGAACAGGTAAAATTCAGCAGTTGGGAAGTATGTAAACTAAATATGTAAGTAAAGGAATGTCAGAAGATACAATTTACTAAAAGCCTGGCAAGCCCTCACTTGCACTGAAAGGGCAGGGGATTGTAAAAAAGCCCACACAAACCTGAGGGAGAGCATAAGGTCAGCCGTGTTGTCTGCCTGGGGCTGACTGCATGCCCCTGCAGCCCCTCCAATTTCATCCCTTCTCCTTCGTTGGAAGGTGGGTGTGCGTGCCCCACAGCCCCGGCTGCCCCCGCCTCCTCGCTGCATGGAGCTGGGGGCTGCTCGGGGCACGGGGCGTGTTTAATTCCTCCTGTGCTCTGAATTGCTCTGCACCGTGCCACCTATTTGCCCTGTTAGTAAGTGCTCCCAGGCAAATGACTGTCTTGCAATGTTAACTCGTTCCATGCACCAATACAGGACAAAACCATAAGGGGACTCCAGACTCTGAAAAGTGAAGTGGCTCCTTACAAGAACAGCAATGCGGAGCGTGTACAACCTCACAGGGCATTTCGGCTCTGCTCACAGTTCAGCTGCCAGACTTCCCCTCATTCACTTTGTTCTTGCAACCTGTAGCCACCCGGGCTTTCATATGGGCTGCTCTCCTGCATCCTACCTACTGCTATATCCAGCAGGGCTGGGTGCAGTGCTGACAGATCTCTGCGCCCACGGAGAGACCCGCTGACGTTAGCAGAGTTAGATGTGGGTGCAGAAACCCACATAAAAACAGCCCACACAGAAAGAGCCCATGGGCTCCGGGTCCTTCAACATTTGTAATGTTCTGCTGACGTTTCAATACTGTTAACCTTTCTAAATTAAGAGCATGTTCCAGACTCCAAATACGAAGCACCACTGGAAGGGTAACGTCACATGATGCAGCATTTTGGCGGTCATTCTTATCTTGGGTTTTGTTTCATTTACAACCTGCATATAATTTGCTGCAGCAAATCTGAAGCAGATTTTAACAGTCTGCATTAGTCAGTTCATGCACCACCAAAAGAGATAAAGCTTCATCTGTTTTTCACAAACTTTCAAGGTCAGTACTGAAACACTTTCAAAAAAGAAAACAATAAAGAGGAGCTCGTGGTTTCAATTGCATCCTTGACTTCCTCACTGTCTAAATGTTCAGGTACGGAAGATCCTGTGAGAGGAACTGGGATTGCCAGGAGGAAATGGGAGAGGCCAACAGGGGTGACTGGGGAAAATGCAACTCTGCCTGCTCTCTGCATGCTTGTATGGATGTCAGATTTAAGCCAGTACTGTAATCAGAAATCAGTCCAAACTGAAGTGTGTATGACATGCTTAGCAGGGGTTTCTCAGGAACTTTATTACACATGACAAAAATGAAGGTAACGAGCCCTGGAGGAGGACATGCCATACCTGGCTCTACAGCTATGGGGTGAGGGAAGAGGCTGACCTTGGCAGAGCATTTGTCTCAGTAGCATCTGCAGTCCAAAAATTCATCGACTAGGTGACATTTGCTGGTGTCAGAGTGCTGACTTTGGACAGGGGCTCTGCACCATGCAGTGCAGTACCTGCAGACATGCTTTCTTCTGGGAGGCTGCTAATAGGACAAGCGGTCACGTCTGCCACGAGAGCCATGCTTTCTTTTACGTATTTATTGATGGTGAAGTCTGAGAACAAGGAGTAGTTGCAAGTCAGGTTCCAAGATAAGGATTGTTGTCCTGCCATTTGTCTTGAAGAGCCCTTTTTTCTCTGGTTTGGGTACAACTCTCAGATACTTGCGTTAATCTGGAAGAATGCCTTATTGAATGCTGCTTATAAGTGCTCTTGGTTTGTCAGTAGATTAACAGCAAGTCACTGTAGGGCACACTTGGTCCTCACTTGAAGAATCATGCTTCACTGTTTCGTATGTGCAACTTTATTTCCTCCAAGAGCACTGAATGGGTATAGCAGAGTAGTGAATTTGGCCAAATACCTGCAGAAAAACTGGCTGATAATAAAGAAAGGAGGATGATGTTTTCCTCCTAAACTGTTTGAGTAAGTAATTCTCACATCATAGCCTCTCTCATAAGCTGTTTCTTCAGCATTCCACTGTTAAGAGTTCAACCATACAAGTCAAGGCAAATCTTTGCGAGCCCTGGTGATCAGAAATCTCCAGAACAGTATGAGGTTTTTCTCCTCTGGGATGGTCAGAGCAGACAAACATTGTAATTGATTTGTTTGGATTGGGCTGGTCTTTAAATTGTGCAGTTTTCCTCTCATTTGAAATGTGTTAGGATATTGACACTCTGGTATTTCAGAGCAGCCACATCCACTAAAAGCTATTCCTATGTGACCTATACATTTCTTGTGTTTCCCAACTGTATGCTACAACAACAGGCATGCTGCTGAATGGCCTGACTTTGGTCAAGTAGGCATTGTTTTCTGTTGCTTTGTGACATCTTCCCAAATTCTGAAAAAAACTGTGGTTGGATGAGAACATGTGAGAAAATATTTCAGTCTGAGTCAGCCCACACTTGACAATTGTTTAGCTCTGCTCTGTGGTTATTCAACCAGAGTAGCAGTGCTTTAAAGTGGGAATGCTATAGCCACGTGGAAGAGATAGTCACGGAATAGATGTGGCAAAAACAGTTCCTACAATTTACAGTGGCAGGAAAACAGGGGTAGAGGATGCTGGTGGTGTGGTTCCCACTGGTCTGCAATTAGGAAATCATTGCTTAGGACTTCTTTTGCATCTGGGATTCTAAAATGCCACACCTTCTTTCCCCCGATCTAGTTCCTCTTCCAAAGGGCTTTCATCTGGAAAAGCTCCAGCTGCTTGTTAGTGGGTCACGTTCTGTAGGCTCAGCCACACCATACAGAGGGGCTTCTCTGTGTGCCCGGGTTTCCTGCCCCTCTCGTGAAGGAGAGACTGCAACACCAGCTCTCTGCCCTCCAGCGCTCCGTGCAGAGCTCAGAGTTTGAGGATTGCTGAAGATGTGAAAAATGGGTGAACGAAAGTGCAAAAGAACATTTTTCCTCCTTGAGTCAGACTTCCAAAGAGTTAGTTCTGCTTTCCAAAGCTAGTCCCTGAGTGGGTATGTGCTAATCCCACCAATGACGGCCGCTCTGCATCCTGTGCGGATTCACACGGCCTGCCTTACCCTTCCAGTCCCCCAAAAATGTTTTTTGTTGTTTTTCTTTCATTCAGAAATGATGGATATTTCCTCTGAGCTTACTTTATGAACTCCTGGATGTATTATTTCTTCAGAGTCACTTGAAGTCAAAGCAAAATATTTTCAGTGATCTGATGTTAGAGGAAAAAAAAAAAGTTACACTACTTCCGAGCCACATTTTTACTCAGGAAGACTGAGTGAAGGCTCTGCCTAAGGACAGGCCACCAGCATAGGACTCCATCTTTCAATTTAGGTTTAAGACTTCCTGGATTTATGCAGGTGAGTGTTGTTGTGGCAAGGTGTAGCAGAGCTGAGCTGGTGGGTTCGTAACAACCATTTTGCTCTGCTCTGCTGAGGAGTTTGTCCTCTCATTCTGTCCTCAGGGGCTAGGCTGCATCTGTTATTGCTGTTTCACACCGATGTGTACTGGGGTGAATTGACTTGACCCAGTGGTATGTCAGGAAATCACTGGCAGAGCAGCGGAGAGTCTGGTCCCCGCGTCGCGGTTATCTGCCCCGACAGTGCCGCTGCTCCACTTCTGTCCTCGGCTGTAAACTGCTGGACACGAGCCCGAGACCCGAGCAGCACTTCCCTGTTCCTTCCCCTGCCTAAAGGTGCACCAACAAACGCTGTGTCTGTGTGCATTTCCTCCTGGTGCCCCCTGCTGCGACACATTTGCCTCCGGGCTCAGTGAGGGCACTGGCGGTGATGTTGTACGAGTGGCGAGAGGCATTCGGCTTCCGTCTTTAATGCGCCTGTCTGCCGGGATCTCCTATTGCCTCTGCCTGTGCTGCTGGAGCAAAAATGGCCATAGCAGTCTGTGGGTATTTCGGGGAGAGGAAACCTCGTGCTGAAGATCTAACAGAGTCAGGGTGCCCCTCTTGGATCTGAGGAAGGATCTGTGCGCCTGAAAGCTTGTCGAGTGTTTTCCATGGGCATGAACCAGTCTGATGACAGATACTAGCCCTACAGACTTTGCCTTGCTGAAGCCATCACGGCTTTAACAGCAAGAACTGCTGGAGTGATTTCAGGAGTCCCCTGTAGCTCCTGTTTTAGATTATCCCAGCTGTAGGGTGGACTCCAGTGGACTCTCCTGGTCTTTCCCAAACCAGTGCGACTCGGACCCCGGGGTGCAGCGCCGGCAGACGTGGGCTCACGCCCAGCTCAGCCACAAGCCTCATGTGCAAAGCCCAGATGAAACGTTGCTGCTGGCTCTGCTGCTTCCCCTCTGCTTGTGGCACAGCTGGGTGGCAGCAAGTGGCACTCATAGGCTGTCACCAGATGATTTAAGGAGGCTGTAAATGCCACCTGCAGAGCAGCACCGCTCACATCGCGTCTTTGCTGAGGTGGAGAGAAATTCAAGTCCTCCAGCCAGTTATTCCCCTATTCTTTCTATGCCTTCCTTTCTCCTTCGGATAAAATTCAAGACTGTGTAGGATCATTTTTGGAGGGTTGATTGTTTCCTCACAAAGTAAATAGCATTTTTCTCTTTGGCTAAAGTTACACAATAATTTTGTATAGTTGCAATTGCCTTGAGGGTGTCCAGCAGCGACTGGCAGCAAACCCCTTCCCCATGCATGCTGCCACATTGCACAACAAGACAGTCCCACTTTCCCAAGCTTTGGCCGTGTCAGAGACAGGATACCGCATTATTCAGAAATGGAAATTCTTACACTGCTACTTTTCCATAATTGTACACACATTTTGTCTGTGCGGATTTCAAACTTGCCTGTGAATGGGAGCTGCTGAGGGCCAGAGGCAGCCCAAAGTTTCTCCGATTGCTAGGTAATGCCGCATTTTTACTGTCACAGAGAGCGGGCTGGGCTGCGTTTGCTAGAAGGAGAGGAAAGGGCAGGAGGAGGAGGAGGGCGTGCTGAGGAACCTCTCCCCCGCGATGGCAAGGAGTAACCGGGCACTGCTGGGAGCCACCAGCTCTGACCACGCAGTAGCTGCTGCTGCGTCTCTTGGTCCCTGGGGAAGGCAAAGCCAGCAGCCAGGCTGTGGATGCTCAGCTACATCCATCAGCTGCCTGCTCTGGGTGGCTGTCCCCCCTGCCTGTGCTAGGGGCAGGCTGCTGGGGCAGAGCCGTTTTGCTGAGGGCTGAACCAGCAGCTGTGCTGGGGCACTGTGTGCCGCGCTTCTCTGGCCTTCCCCATGCGGGTTTGGGCATGCCCAACAACGGCCCTGGGACTCGAGCAGGACAACTGGAGGGGCCTGGATGTGTGCGGGGTGTTTGGTTGGTCCCTTCCTCCCATAACTGAATGCCGGAGGAGATGGAGGGGCTCTGCAGCACGAAAACAGCCCGCCCGGGTCTCCCTGTGCTGCCTGCCCTGGGGCCTGGCCCTAGAGCCAGGCTAAGGGCTGGAAGCAGCTTGTGCCGCGCAGGGGCAGCTGAGCCCGGTGTCCGTGCAGGGCAGGACAGGCTCCCGTATGCAGGGCGAGCCCCGTGTGCTGCGGGCACAACCCTGCTGCGTGCCTGGGGGGAAGGCACCCGGGCTATTCTCGCGGCCCTCTGAGGGACGTTTTCTCGATGACATAGTGCTGTGGGGACTTTGTTCTTCCCAGAGGCTCGTCTCGAATTTATACCAGGATGGGTTTCTATAAATGGTCTCTATTGTCGTATAGATATGACAACTGGGCCCTCTTGATGTAAAGATTAGGATCAAAATCCCCAAATGTTCCTGGGGCAGGTTACAATGAGGTAAGCGCGGGGCAGCTTAGATCTCAGTAAGCAGCAGTGGGACAAAAAGGAAATTAAAAGCCCTCCTTAGCCCCATGTCGAAGCCGACTTTGATCGACTTAGTGGGCTTAACCTGGGCAAACCCGGGTGGCTCGGCTTCCACCCCCCACTTACTTCTTCTCACTTTAATGGAAAGCGGGGACGTGGGCTGCAGACCTTTCTCCTCCACGTGAGCGTTACAAAACAGCCGCTCGCGTTGTCCCAGCCTGCCC
>VXAA01001394.1:234946-297230 GCA_013399115.1 Anseranas semipalmata
GGCCCCGGTGCCGGGCGGAGGGGAGTCGGCTGCAGCCCCTCGGAGCAAGGGGACGCGATCCAAAGCCGTTTCCTGGCTACCGGGACAAATATGCAAATATTTCCTTCGAATGATTCTCTTCTCTCTGTCTTTTATTTTGTGGTTGTTGTTCTGAAAGTGGCGAACTGTCAAGCAAAAAAAAGTTGCTGTAGATGTTTCGGAGCTGTTGCTTTATTGAAAACAACTCCCTGGGTGGAGGCGAGAGCAGCCTGCGGTTCGGTGGGAGTGTTTGCAAATCAAATGTCATTTGGAGGTGGGGGGAAATCTGGCAAAATAGTTCCATAAAAGCATTCTCCAAGTCGTGCAGGCTTGCTCGCCTCATGTGAGCTTAACAAAAACCAACGGGAAGTTTGAAAGGAAGAGGAGAAAATAGATGGGATAGCTACGAAAAGCGCTCGCTGCCTGCTTTTGCTGGCGCGCTTGGATTCCTGGAGCGAGCGGTGCTGGGCGTGAACACGCGCTGGCTGCCCGCTTTGCAGAGCGGGGCAGGGGGCTGTGGCGGGGAGATCTGGGGGACCAGCCTGGGAGGGCTGGCGGAGAAATCCAGCCCCTGGCAGCAGAATCGCTTATGGCGTGGTCAGGGCTTGAGCGAGAGCAGCCTGTTCTCTGCCCCCGTGCCTCCCCTCGCCTTAGCGCCTTCTCTTGTTGCCCAAAGGCTCGTGACGCAGCCTGTCGGTCCACCCAGAGCCCAGCCACCGCGGGGAGCGAGGCCGGAGGAGGCAGGGCTGGGTGAGAGGTCTGTGCCACCTGCAGGAAGGTCCTTTGAGCTTACTGGTGCCACAGCAGCGCTGGGATTTCCCCCGAGCCTTTGGTACCAAAGGAAGAGGTGTTGTCGTTGCTGAGCTATAGCAGTGCTGGGTGTTGTTGTTTCTTTGCAGCCAGAGGTGATGAGCAGCAAGGTGGTGCTTGAGAGTGTGTCTGTCCCTCTGGCTTTCTAATGGATCACCAGCACCTGAATCCTCCCCTTTACCGCTCTTCCTCATGGAAGTCTTTGCTTTAGGCACCCTTGCCCTTTGCTGGCAGGGGGAGGCTCTGGGCACAGCCCGTGTACAGGTTAGGCACAGCTTAGTTGTAACTTGGTCAGGCTGCGTTTTAGCAACAACAAAAACTATAGCTTATGGTGTATGGTCAATAGATACAAAGTTATTTGAAAAAGATATAGCTTTGTAGACATAAAATACCCTTATTAGTGGGGTGGATGAAACTATTTTTAATCTGAAAGATTTTTCCCTGAGTGGCAGAATGGGGCCTATAGAGGCCAAAAAAGGTGCCTTTTTTTTTTTTTTTTTTTTTTTTTTTAACTGCTTATTTTCCCAAGGCGTATCAGCTGGACCTGTGAAATCTCTTTGAAGACACAGCTAAACCAGCATTAATAGGGCTGGTGTTGGCATAAAAATGTCGTCCAAAAATCACACCCATAATTGACATTAGTGTGTTGGCAGACCTTTTCCAGTGCTGCCTTATCCTTCAACAACCTTATTATTGTGACTGGATCATGTATTCTGTCTCGTGGGCAAAGGCTCTGAGCAGGATTTGTTGAATTAATTGTGGTGGCTGGAGTCACAGAATGGTTTGGGTTGGAGGGGACTTTAAAGACCATCTAGTTCCAGCCCCTTGCCATGGAGCTTTACCTACTCCAGTGAAGACGAGAAACCAGTGGCAACGCAGCTGAGGCTTTCAGTCCTGGTACTGCCTCAGTGATCCCGCTTTTGTGGGACTGCTGGTCTGGGCCCACTGCAGTAAGCTGCTTTGCAGGCTGCAAAGGAGTAGGTAAACGCTAGCCTTGCAGTGTATTTAAACAGTAGGATTTTTTTTCTTTTAAAATTCAAATTCAAACTAATGCAAATTAGTTTCCATGATTAGAAAGATCTTTCACTCTTTTCCTTTCTTCTGTCCATCAACCTCTCTGTCCACTTTAACACCTTTTTAGTTGCATTAGGTCATCATGTGTCGTTATAGACTTCTACATTTATCTGATCTACTTGCAGCTGGAAGAAGCTGTCTTAATTTGAATTTGTGCACTGAGTGGTAGGTAGCCTTTCAAGGGTGATGGTGGGCAGTGAGATGGACATTCCAGTGTTGTCAGTACCTTCTATCCTGCTCAGACGTGTAGCATGGAAGAGCAACAACCACCCACGTATATGAGGGTTGGTTGGGTGAGCATAGGTGAGGACCTATGGGCCCACTGGCAAAGGTCCATGACCACGCAGGAGTCTGCACTGGAGCACTCACAGGCATAGCTTTACTCCTGTGTAGGGGCAAGATGAAGCCCTCCAGGCATCCCAGGCTGGCTTTTGGCTCTGGTGGTAGATTGCAGTAGAGCAGCAGTGCAAGGAGATGGTATCTTCTCACCTGCTGTTGCTCTGGTTGGCATTTAACCCTGTTATTACAGTTTTTTGTTTGTTTGTTTGTTTGTTTGAATATTTTGTTTCGCTAAACAGTTCCCCAACAACAGAAGGGGCAGCACTGGGGCATTTCTGCATGGCCAGAACTGCCCTAGCCCTGTGGGTATCTATTGCTCAGGATTTGCAGAAGAGGAGAGTAGCTACGTCCTAAATCCACACTGTGACCTGCTTTTGTTCTGTGTTAGAAATTATTCTCTTTGTACTTGTTGTCTCTGAGGGCTCCCATGGCTCTCGTTGCTGTAGTGTCTGGTGTCTGCTCTCAGTTCTCAAAGCCTGCACAGGGACTGCTGGGTATGGAGAGTAGCCTGATTGTCCCTCCTCGTCATCCTTGTGCCTTAGGTTTTACATCCCTTGTGAACCAAACCACACATTGCCTTTCACAGCTGCTTTCTTTCCTTTATTCTGGGAGATGACAAATATTTACAATGTTGGTCTCTTTCAAACTGCTGTTTGGGAATTTTCCCATGCCTTGGAGTTTCTTCACCTGGTCTGTGGGTAAAAGCTGGCATTTAACTGCTTCTGGCAAGACCAGAAGTGTCCTTTAAATTATCCAGAGATTTTTGTGGTTGTTGAAAGACTTCAGTGTGTACATGCTTTCCTACAGCTGCCTTCTGGCTTTTCAGCATCATGCCCTGAAGAAACCAGAGCGCTGCTAGCTGGCCCACCAGTGCTCTGGGGCTGCTTGCCTCCTTCCTGAGTCAGCAGCCTTCAGCCTTGGGGAATGCTCCCATCTGCTCTGGAGGCAGCCATGGGCTCAGGTGGCCTTAAACTTCCCTGGGAGAGAGCTGTGCCTGGTGGGAGCTCCCCTTCCTCCTCTGTCCCACGGCTGAACTGCACTGAGGTGATTCTTTTCTGAGCTGTATGCAGATCCCAAGTGGCACAAAGAACCTTGACTCTTAATTACTCTGCCTCTTATCTCTTCTTAGAGGTACCAACAGCCCGTGTGTTTAGCATAAGGCTCTGATATAGTGATATGGTCTCATGCATTCACTTTTGTTTAGCTTTTCCCCTCATTCTCTTGCAATAGAAATTTGGATTTCCTGCCAGCTCATTGGCATAATATTAACCTTTCTTTTTGCTGGATGTGACATGTTGCCTTTAATAACAGGGGTCTGGATTTAATATCCCAAGAGGTCCTTTCCAGTTCTATGTTCATATAGATCGGGAGCTAAAAGAACCAGTCTTTGGAAAGCCCCTTTAAGAAGACTCTTTTGTTTTCTCCTGCTTACATTGTTGTGGTCTTCTTTTGAGAAATCAAACTGTTGAAACAAACATATATCCTGCTTAGATTTGAAGAAATTGCGGCTCACTTGTGGCCTGGATCCACTCCTTCTTCTGAATACGATTAGAGCAAAATCAGACCCTTTGAGTTACCTTTTCATTCTTGCATGTTACAAACCTAATATATTATTCATGAAAATTAAGTTGTGCTAATTACATCTCCTGGTCTGCTTTAAGAAAGACATACATTCCTGTCTGACTTGCTTGCTAATGAACTCTGTGGATCGAATCCAAACTCGGAGAGAAGCTAAAGCACTGTCACTGATGCATGCATGCAGCTTGCCCTGACTTCATTGTCCAGATGTGACCTCCAGGCGTCCCACGGAGGGGCGGCTGGGGAAGCAAATGTTTGACCGGGAGATGTCACTGACATTTATTGCTGGGTGCACTAGATCCTGTGGCTTTCAGCAGTGTGGTCTCCCGTTTATGAATGAGGGTGGGCAGTGACTGCCGAGCTGTCCAAACCGGTGCCAGGAACCTGGTATTGGAGAGACGGGAGCATGAGAAGTGCTCCTGAGCCGGTGGCCCTGCCCGGTGCAGCTGCACGTCCAGCCTGGGCGCGCCGGCCACTGATCCTTAGAATGGAACTTTTAGTTCAGTTCTGGTTTGTACTCGACACTACTTGGTGAACAAACCTTGGAGACAAGGAGCTCGTTTCTTCCTGTATCAGCAGAACTTGTTAGTGACAGCTACCCCCTTACACCTGTAGCACCTCTAGCACCTGTAAGGTGTCTAGTCAAAGAAGGGGCTTAACCTAGTTTTGTCTAGACTGGTGATGGAGGGGGAGAGAGAAAGCAATTTCTGGGGCACGGATACGCAACTTCTTGAAAATAGAAAATATAACCAGCAAAGATTATATCCTCAACAGAGCTGGCAGAAGGGTCTTATGGGTGTTCTTAATCTGCCTCACTGCAAAGTCAGCCAGGTTAGCTCAAACCACCTTTGTTTGACTTAAATTAGCTGAGTCTGCACTAGCGCAGTGAATGTTCTCTCTGTCCCTCCTGCCAGACGTGCGGTGGGGGACTACCAGCCAGCTGCTGGTCCTCGGCCAACTCCTGCTGGAGCCACGTCCAGGAGAGGCCGTCTGGGTGTCCCCTGGGCTTTACTTAAATGAGAGCTGAGCCGTTTGTCCAGCGTCAATTTAAACATGTTTGTCAGACAGGATCAGCTTAAGATGTGCCCCATACACTCACGTTCATGCTGTCCGTAATTGTTTCGGTTTGACACCTATCCCCCTGGTCTCAGTTTGGGTCCCATTAACAGTTCTGTCCAGGAAATGTCACAGGTCACCAGTGCCCTGCGGCAGCCAGCAGGGGTGGGACTAGCTGAACTCCTCAAGGGTGTCTGTGCGGTGCAGGTTGCATAGCTTAGAGTTTAATTTGCTATTTTACCCATGGAAGCACAGGCCTGCTTAGTTACCCGAGGATTTGTGAATTGTTTAAGATGATACTGGATATCCACACATAGAAAGAGATTTACAGGATGCCTATGAGATTTGAATTCCCTTTTAAATTAAAAGGCAATTTGTTGTCTGTGTTTCTGTGACAATCCCATTCTAAGTGTTTTATAGAAACAAATTCTAGCACTTCTGCTTTTCCTTACTATGCACTGGACTTTGGAGGCCAGATTACTTACCAAAAAAAAAAAAAAAAAAAAACAAAAAAAAAAACAAACAAACAAAAAAACAAGAGATGGGAGCTGGAAAAGTATTGTTTTGTAGGTGTCATGAATACTTTAGATACAAAGGAGACAGAATACCTTTAAAACTCTGTAGGGTTGCATAGTCTGAAACCTTTTCACAGGAGAATGCCACTTTAAATATATGGCTGGAAAAAAAAAACCTTCTGCAAACGATGTTTTTTTAAGAATTAAAAACAACTGTTTAGAAATGATTAATTATTGTAACATGTGAGCACTGTAACGTTTCATCCATTCACAGTAGTATTTCAAATGATTTAAAGTTGTTTGTTCAAGGTTTGCTTTTACCATGTCATTAAATGTCATGGATTTGTTCCAGCTGTCCTCCACAAATGTATCACTCATGATGGATTTTGCATGAGAACAGGCTGCCAGATTTTAATTTTGATACCAAAGCCCAATTTTGTTTTATTTTTAATACAGTTTTGCTTTGCAGAATATACTGTTGGCTTTTAATGGAGTTGGCGGGGAAGATGCTAGTAACGCTGGTTGGGCTGAGTTTTTGGGCCTGGTTTGCACCTTCTGAAAGCCTTGAGGCTGAGGTTAAGCGTGGGCATCTGTGCAGTTATCTGTGCCCTCTGACCACGACCAGATCTTCTCCCATGGCCGTAGCTGTGCCCAGTCACTGCCTCCCGTGGCTGCCACTGCTCTTGGCAGGGGGTAGCAGCCCTCGTATCTGCTGGCTGCATAGCTCGAGTCAGCACTTCCTCATTTGCTTTAGGGAATATCAGGTGGGTTATCTCAAGCCACTGATTAGACCATTGAAGATAATCCTGCTGGCTTGGGGGTTCGTCTCTTTCCTTCCTGAAGTGAACTGGGGAGGACCTCGAAAGGCTGCTGGAGCGGCCCCACCTGAGGGGTGCGGGGCTGCTGCAGGGCAGGGGGGCTCCTCGCCAGCCGCTGCAGCTGGGAGGCAGGGAGGTCCTCAGGGGCTTGCTAGTTTGTCAATGGAGAAGATCTTTCTTACTGAGCTGCTGAGGCTTGCCCAGGGGTTCTGCCAGGTTTGTTGAGGCTTTTCTTCCCCCTTACTCAATTTTTGTTACCAGAACATTTGCATTTAGTGGTAGTATGTCATGTTTTTCCTATTCTGAACTAATCTGCCTCAAGTGTGGAGCTCCGTCAAGTAATCAATATAATATAACATCTGATTATCTTGAAAGACTGGGTATGATTAGTGTATAAATCTTGGACAGCCACTTGGAAAGGATATAATCTGATACCGTAGAGAGGAGATTGATTTGGGGGATTACCTCTCAGTCCCGAATTGGTAAATAACATAACTCGCTAAGAGGAACTGCAGTATGCTCTGAAACATTACAGCTTGTCTTCAGAGAAAACCAAAACTGCAGTCTGCTCTCTGACATGCTGTTTGGTTTCTGGCATGGCTGCTTGCTTTGAGTCAGAAGGATATGCCCTGTGGAAAGTGTTTGAAATCGTTTGTGGGCTTTTGTAAAATGCAGACATTAATAGCAAGAGTGCATGATAAGCAATCTCTCCTCTTTTTTTTTTTTTTTTATTAAGACTTTTGCATTCTTTTCAACATGTTGACATAGTACACTATACCCTGGGGTGTTGCAAGTGTCTGAGTATTTAGGATGTGTGAAAGAACATGATCGTGCAATAACATCTCTTCAGTTGGGCCAAACAGGTTAACTTGAGTGCGTCACTTTTATTCTTGCATTTAAACAAAATGAACTAAGATGCTAGTAATCAAAAAGGAAACTCACTGGTGTATACTTATGTTTACTAAAATCTATCCTCCTGTAAACAGTGGAAAAAATAACTGAGTGAGCACTTTATGATGTTTATCATGAAGCTTAGGCATACCTCTAGACTAGACAGTGTCACATTTAATTATAATTCCTGGTTACATTGCTGTAGTCCATGGTTGCCTGTCTCTGAGGCTATAAATGCCTTTTTGTTACGTGCTTGTGCAGTGCTGGGCACTGTGGTACCCAGGTTCCAGGTGCTGCCATGAGTGTGATACATCTTTGCATCAGAAAAAAACACCCAAATAGGCAGTGAGGTGTGTCAGGCAAGCATGCGTGTGTTTTAAATAAAGCAGTCTTCACTGGGTTTAAAATGAAATGTTTCCATTTTTTTTAAGCCTGCTTTTCTAAAAGTCATTTAAAGAGACTAAATAACATCTGCCATCAGTGACATCCTTATGTTTGGGCTCCCCAAAGCCCATGGCATTTGTATTAGTCACTCGGATGGGACGGAGGGTTAGGCGTTTGCAGGCAAGCATTTGGGCAGCAGCAGAACCCAGAATTTGTTCAATAAGGCTAGTAACTTTTTCTAGTTGTTTTTCAATGGCATTTTTCCTGATGGGAAAATTAAGTAGGTCTTAGTTTTTTCTTTTCACAAGGAAACAAGTTAAAGGAGAAGAATGCTTTCTGCAAATCACATCCTGTTTTTATCCTTCAATTAGCACAGATTTTAAATTGCAGACTGACTGTAGTCCATCTGACCTGCTTCCCCTCCCCTCCTTATTGACACTGATATTAGAACTATGGGAAAACTTAGACTGCTGGCAAAATGGGTGGAAAATCAAATGTTTAATGTTTTGCTTGAACATTTTGTGGTTTCTCCTGAAATTCTTTGTTTGAAACAAAGGATGTTCTTTGTTCTTTTTTGGGGGGTTGTTTTTTTATTTGAAAAAAACTGCAATGTCATTGTGGATCGCTGAAGTTTCTACAGAAATGGCATAAGTTCTCCACAACATCTTTTTTTTTTTTTTTTTTTAATACCTGAAACAAAGAAGGACAGTTGCAAACAGTGCAAAAAATTGCCTGATTTGATGATGAAAAATTGCTCGTTGGCAGATTCTTACAAATGTATTCAGAATTGAAATGTTAGTGATTTGGAAAAATCTTGAGATACAGTAATTTCACATGACCCCCCTCTTGGAAGCTTCTAAGTTTTGCATTCTTTGCTCCAGCACAATTCCCACTGAAGAAATGCTCAAAAAAAAAAAAGATCATGGATTCTTTTAAAACTGTCATTCCTTGCTTCTTTGGTAGTGCATTAAGTTGTGTTTATATTATCTTAATCTTATCCTGATTTATATGATCAGAATTAAGCTTTTATGGATTTCTTTGGAGTCTGGGGAAGATACGAGCTGAACCACGAGGTAGGCAGTCACTGCCCCACGGAGCCTGCAGGCTGTGGCTGCCCAGGGGCGCTGCCCTGTCCCCTAGCAGCACGCTGTCCCCTGGCCGTGCAGCACTGCAAGTGCTCCCTGGTCCTTGCCACATACAGGCCTGAGGAGCAGTGATGGGCATGGGGATGGGCTGGAGGCAGCGGCTGCTCCCCTCTGCAGAGCTGCAGCTGGGGAGGGGGTGTCTGCAGCCCGGGTGCGGTGGATAAGAGCAAAGCCCTGGGAACCAGCAGTGGCAGGGGTGCGGGGGCTGCCCCCACGCGCAGCACGCTCAGCACCTGCACAGTGCTTGGAACAGGGCCTCGGAGCTCTAAGGGGCTCTCTGAGGCAGGAGAAAAAGGGTGGCTTGGTGACGATGTGGGTGAAAGGTCCTTCTAGTCACATCTTCTGCCCTTTCAGCCAGACTTGATTTTACCATGATGCTAGCCTGCGCTGTTAAGTAGCCGCTAGTTGTCACTCGGAGAGTATCCTTTTGTTATTTCAGAATTACCGAGATACTTAATTGGCTATTCATTAACTGCCTTAGACAAAAATAAGATTTGATTAATTGTCATTTCTGCAAATTATAGCCTGTTCTACAGGCTAATGAAATTAAGCAGTGAAGAGCTGGCTTCCTGCAGTTATCCGTGACCTGCCCTGGCTGCGCAGCCCTCGCTGCCTGTCACTGACCCAGAGTGCTTGAGGTGCATGGAAATTGGAGGGGTCACCAGCACGGATCCGGCCTGGGTGAGCATGGAGTCCCGTGTTAATGGGGTGAGGACCATGGAGCACTGCCCATGACGCAAGGGAGTTGATGGCAGTGCTTGGCAGAGGTGCACGTTGTGAGTGCACACACAGCCAGCCAGCTAAAGAGATGCCTGTTGGCCGTAATTCCTAACCTTTGAGATCACTTCCTTTTTGGTACCTTTTCTGTAAGCAATAGCCATTATAACTGATCAAGATCAAATTTCCAAGCTGATTGAGATCTTGAATCCATCATGGAAGACTGTGTATTTTTCTCTAAAACAGTCCTATATAGTATGTTATTTCTTGTTTTACCTTACACACATTATGATTTCAAACATGACCAATTTTAGTTAAGTATTCAACAGGGAAGATGGAACTAGCACCTTTGCTTTAGAATAAACTTGTTTATCTGATGGCCTAGAGTTTGAAGAAAGGAAAACTGCAGGTGCATTATGGGATCGTTAGAAATCCCACACAAAGTATTTGCAGGTGTTACAAGGCCAAGTATTTAAAAAGCAGGTTCCTTCTGTGAAATTGCATTGCCTTTTTCTGGACAAGAGTTAAAGTTCCCCTAGAGCTTTTCTGTTATCGGCCATCTTAGTGTCTTATATCCTTCCTTTTCCAAGGTCCCTGAGTGTTGCTCCCCTTTAATGTCTCCTTCTCAGCTGTTTGAAAGCAGCTCTAGCTGCTCCCTCCATCTGCCTAGGCTTGGCCAAGACAGTGAATAGAAACCACCCATTTCTTTGGCGGGTCCTTGCCAAATGGGGCTGGATGCTCCTTCAGCCTCCCTGTGTAATCTGATTTAGGAGTGTTTCAAACATTGACGGTGTTGACATTGGGATTACACGGAATTTGCTTTCAAGAAAATTGGGGAATAACACAGCCATTGACTGCTTGTGCTTTACCCTTTACAAGACCTAAACATTGAGGAAAAAGCTACATCAGATCAGTACTGGTTGTAAATCACCTGGGTTTTTGTGTGCTGTGCTCTGGACCTGATGGTGTGATTGGGACTGGGTGAGCAGGAGTGACAGGGCTCAAAGACTACTCCACCTTCTCTGCGCGACGCTGCTGTATGCGTGTTTGGCAGCTTCACAATTGGTTTAACGCTTCCCAGTGCAGAATTTGGGAAGAACAGGCATTTCCTTCTCTCCATTGCAGTCCTCTCATCATTAAGCACGGAGTACTGTGTCCAGTTCTGGGCTCCCCAGTACAAGAGGGACATGGAACTCCTGGAGAGAGTGCAGTGGAGGGGCTATGAAGGAGGTTGGGGGACTGGAGCATCTCTCTTATGAGGAGAGGCTGAGACCTGGGCCTGTTTGGCCTGGAGAAGAGAAGGCTGAGAGGGGGTCTTATCAATGTATATAAGTATCTTAAGGGAGGGTGTCAAGAGGATGGGGCCAGACTCTTTCTGGTGGTGCCCAGGACGAGAAGCAACGGGCACAAACTGAAACACAGGAGGTTCCATCTCAATATGAGGAAAAACTCTGCTGTGAGGGTGACAGAACACTGGAGCAGGTTGCCCAGAGAGGTGGTGGAGTCTCCTTCTCTGGAGACTTTGAAACCCACCTGGACGTGACCCTGTGCAACGTGCTCTGGGTGCCCTGCCTGGGTGAGGGGTTGGGCTGGGTGGTCTCCAGAGGCCCCTTCCAGCCTCAGCCACTCTGTCATTCTGGGGTGATGACTGCAAATACAAAACAAAAATAGACCAATAAAAATATAAGAATATTAACAGAATAATTAATAGAAGTAAGGTTGTGTGTGTGTGTTAAGCTTCTGTCAACAGAAGAAACTGAGACGGTTTCTCACTTTGGTGGCAACACCGGAGAGGAATGTCTGGGAGTCTTGCAGCACACCCCATTTAACGTCTTCATTGCCAGAGGTCCCAGACCAGATGCCTGAGCCTCACTGGGACTCACTGGGCCTCGCCAGAGCTCTCTCTGCAGAGGGCCTCCTATTGGCCCTGGGGCCAGTGGTGCCCCCAGCACTGGGGTGGTGGCCCTGGGTGAGGGGGGCCCGTCTCCCTTCAGCGTGGGGCGTTGTGCCCCACTCCGCGTGGTCATCCCCCATCCCGGGATTTGCTCTTTGGGAATGAGCTGTTTAATGGCCGCATCTGGGTGGAGGAGGCAGCCCCGGTGCTGCCCCGGCCATACCTGGGTCAGGCGGTTGCAGGCACAGCTTTGAAATGCGAAGCAGCTTCCTTAGGCATCGCGGGGGGTAAAAAGTGAATTAACCATATCATAGGCACATGGTACTTCCCTGCTCAGATTACACTACAAAATCTGGGCAGTTCCTAAGATAGAGCTGGAAAAGGGGATTTGGGAGTGTGAGCAGCACTTGGAGCAGAGCACAGCTGACATGGCTGGGAACAAAAGGTGATAGGAAAACTCACTGCATCTACAGTACTGCACATCCACAGGTCAGCAGAAATCTTTCCTAACTCAACGTTTGTTGCAGATTTGTTGGGAGAAGTGTAAAATAACTTTGTTTGAGTGCTGGCTTTGCTTTGTGCCTTATGTTCTGCTAGTTGCAAAGATTTTATCTGGCTGTGTTTACTCTTTGATTTTGTACTTTGTTTTCCAGATTTACTTTCTAACTTTTCATGAGACTCTAAAACTCTTGTTAAATATCTTCTGTTTAATTCAATTTAAAGACTTAAGTAGATGGAGGCGGGTTTGCTTTGTTAGGTAAGACTGCTAAAGCTGTGTCTGCTCTGTTCATGGACAAAGCTTTTTGCAGCACGGTTTTCTGCAAAATACTCCATAAGCAACACATGTGTGTTAGTGCTATTAGTCGGATCTTCATGGACTTTTTTTCACTTCTCAGAAGTGAGTTTCTTACAAAAACAATTATTTTTAATGCTGCTTCTGGCCTTTTGACTGTGAATTCAGAGAGCATTTTACCTCACATTCTGAAGCAGAAGTTAGGTTTGTTTTTGTTAATGTAAGTCAAGAAGTAGCAATGATTCGGTGTGACAGGCTGAATGTGAGCCATATGAGCCGAGCTGCACAAGCATAAAGGATGATTGTGCTGCAAAATATCTCCAAGTAATTCAGATTTTGACACACTTACCACTTCTCAGGTTGCATTTCCCCCTCCCCACCACTTCTGCCCTTCCCCCACCGTCAGGGATCTGATGAGATGGAAACATATATGCATTGTCTCTGGGAATAGTAATGGTTGGGTTGAGAGTGCTTTGCTTCTGTGAATTTTATTGTAGCAATGTGAGAGCTTCACAAAGAGATGGTAATGATTGTATATGCTTACTTAGTATGCTTACTTATGCTTACTATAGTCTTAAGTAACGTCTGCACAGACAAATAGCTCAACCTTCAAATGCTAAATCTTACCCCTTAGAGCACGTAAGGGTCGTCAATTTCTCTGTTTCACTGACAAGTTTTGAAACACACTGGTACATAGCAGTTTTCTGATTTAAGACGTGTAACTGGTGCATTGAGCCGGGGAAGCACAGCTCACACGCAGCTCCTGGCGCGTGTGACAAGAGTTGCATGTCAGGGAGGACTGCTTGTCCCCAGGAAGCCCGAAGCATTGGGCAGAGTGCCACTGAGCCCCTCTCTTGGGTGGAGGACTTTGTAGTGCCATTTTTTTCCAATTAAGCACTATTGATTTCTTTTGCATGCTTTATTTTATTTTTTTGTTGTTGTTGTAGACTTCTATTTAATCTGCGGTTTCTCTGTATGGATGGCAAAAGAAGGCTGTTTTCACATTAAATGGTACATACTCATAGTAGGATTTTATGTCCAACCCTTTTATTGATTAAACTTCTGCATGTCTTAGCATTTGGATATAGAAAGGAATAGCAAGTAACAGTTCATTTCTGGCTAGGTTTTCTTACCCGTAAGTGCAAGGGTGTGTGTGTGTGTAAGTGTAACATATTAATGTAACTTCTATAAAATATGACATTTTAGTGGCTCTTAAACTTGAAGATTGAATTCTGTTCTCTTAGGAAGTTTATCATGCAGATTCAACAGACACATAGCAGGGTAAATGAGAACAGAATTTGTTTTTTTTCAGTGAATCTGTTCTAACCCATTGGACCAGTGCAACCCCCCTGAAGTCATTAGAAAGCACCCTGCTGACCCTGATGGATGTAGGGATAAAGTCGAGCATTAAGATGGTCCAGTTGTGACAAGCCTTTGTTGCTTAATGTTGTATGTGATGTTTTTAAAGAAGCAAACCAAAAATAATACATTGGATACTATTTATAAGGCAAAATCCCAGCAAAATATCTGTCATCAGGTTCCAAATGATTCTTTGCTTCCATTTAACAATGAGCTATCCATTATATGGTCTTAATTTATGGAATGTTAAACAGTTTCTGGCGTTACTGTGCCCCTGCAGAAAGAACAGATGGTGCTCTGAATGAGTTTTGCTATGGGATAAAATGTTCCAGGTCTTCAATGGATCATATCCATCTGTAAGAAAGGAATAGCATTTGTGTAAAATAAACAGGGTATAGTCAAACAACTTGAAATCGTCTGCTGAAGGAAAAACAGTGTCTGTAGGCTGAAGTGGTAGTGTGCATTGGAAGGTAACATGGAAAGCTATTGTTTAATGTTATTTTAAAGGTGAACATTTACTTTACTTAAATATCCCAAATGGGAAATCATATTTATGAGGATTTGGAAGGCAGTGGTGAGTATATAACATGGTCAATATATACTGACAGTAGTCATTGTATGAAAAGAACATTTATAATTAGATAGATTGGCAATGTCTTCATCTTGTCTCCATGCAATACAGTTCTGTCTTATCTCATTTATTGAGCTTTGGCTCTCTGAAAATGGTGTGGAAGTGATGAAGACCCAAATCCTGACAGTCTTTATCATATCAGTGTATAATATAGCTATACTTAGAGAACTGAGCCAGACATCTCCATCATGATTCACATCTTGCACCCCTCATAGAAGTTAGTCATACAAGTCAAAAGTGGATTGCTAGAATTGCAAGAAGTTGCACCAATTTCCTTCTACATTCTTCTAAATGATCAGAATCTGTTAGGATGATGCACCTGCATCATTTTTCAGAGCTCTAGTGCAATTCTACCAGCTAGCATTTTGGGGAATGGTTGCTTTCTCCTCATTGGCCTATGCACTTCTGTGGTCCAGGTTTGGTGAATGAGTTTCCTCTTCCATTTATGTCTCTCTCACAATTCTGTAAACTTTGCTCATATTCCTTGTAAAGTTTTCCTTTGCAGATTGAAAAATCACAGGCTCTTCAGCTTTATCTATCTGAAAATAAGGTAATTAATCATCTAAGGTACGTGAAGACAAGCTCACTTCTAGGGGGCAATCCATACATCCTAAAAGGGATTATCAGTGATACTAATTGCCCTCTGAAGTTTTACCCACCTCTCCACTGACTGTAGAAGAAGCTTAATTGGTGAGGTAATTTCTAGAAAACTGAATTTAAATGAAAGCCTTGATCTTTAGAGAATTTAGATTCATGGACCCCTCTGTTCTGTTCTTGTTCTTTGCACTTTAAGTACGTAAGATCACTGTATCAGCAGCTTCTGTTTAGAAGTGATTCTGCAAAAGTAGTACCATTATAACAATTGGATATCTGATGAAAATCTTCCTCTCCCAACCTCCAAAATCAGTCAGATGGTTGTGAACGTCTGACTGGGCTGCCAGAGGGTTTAAAATCATTCTGGGGAGAGGTGAGGTCATGCCGCAGGAAGGCTCTCTGCAGGTGCCTTTTTCTGCTGGACGGCTGCATGTTCCTGCGGGCTCGGAGGCTGTGTTTGTGGAAGCACTAGCGGAGGAATTGAGGGAAGACTGGACAGCTGGAATACCTCTACTCTCACTGTGAAGAATATGTTGTAGTCCTAATCACTTGTGTTTACTTTTTCTTTTTTTCTTTTTAACCAAATGTCCTGTGATTTGGGGAGACTTTATTTTAGCTTTTGCATATTAGTGACTTTGTCATCTTAATTTTTCTTGCCAGTCTTGTGCTGGACTGTGCATAACGAGCATTGAGAAGGGAGTGATTATCAGCTCATTCTTCTTCCCTTGTGTTAATGGTTTCTTTCCCCAGGCATAAATCATCTTAGAGTTGTAGGTTTTCTTCAGCTGGAAAATAAAATAGCTTCTTCCCCTCACAGGAGAAACATTGACCAAAACACATATATATATATTTTTAATATACCAAAAACAACAGCAAGAAAAGGAAAAGAAGTATTCTTGTTACTTAAATGACATGCACTTCTACAAGGTAACATACAAAAAAAATTATTCAGTCTGCATTTTATGTTAGTAGGAGTAGCTATATGCTCATAATGAAATGCAAAAATAGAGCTCTAAGCAGTAGATTGCTCTGGATTCTCTCTCCAGCATAGGAGGAATACCTGGATGTAGCCTGGCATGAAAAGCAAAGTTTACATCAGTGTTTGCATTTGCCCAAAATTCTATGCAAGAAGATGGGGATAGGTTACTTTTTATTGTATTTGAAAGGATCTAACTTTTTCTCATAAATGTTGGAGAAAGTCTGGTTGGTTCCTTCAGTGATGAGACCTGTTTTCTTCTGGCAGTGGTTCAAGTAAAATTTACTTTTTGCTAGTATCTTAAAAAACATAGCACATTCCACGCTAGAACAAAGGCAAATTTTGCAGTATCAGCATTTCTGGATTGCTGAAATTTTTAGATTTTAATGTTCTGCCTCTATTTGCAAGTTATCGTGGGCTTACTTGTATTTGTTGATGATCAATAATTTAACATATTCAAGAGTATGGGTTGCGTATTACACAGCAAACCATACTAGCTTCCTCTGGTAATAGAAAATGCAATGTATAACTTGCAAAGTAAACAAGACTTGCTCTTCTAATATCATTCTGGTTTGTAGGGTAAATATTGTACAGAACCACAAATCATAATGACCACAAGAACTGCATACGTGCATCTGAGGGCAGAAGTTGACTAAATGTATTTAGATGCAGAGCAAACTGTGATCACTGAGTATGTCAGCATGAGATTCTGTACAGTCTATCAAAAAAAAAAAAAAAAAAGCCAGTGCTCTTATCTCCAGGAAATTATCCTCACATGCCAGGAGAGTACAAGAAATATGTGCATTTATATGTTTATATATATGTATATGTTGACACCGTTCAGCAAGAAATAATACTGGATATTTTGGTTTCATGAATTTCAAAGTCAGTGCTTTCATTTTATGACAGCCCCTAAATAGCTTTAAATCTGTTTTGGGTTGGTTATAAATGAGTTTTAATGAGGCTGCCTCAACCAGAGCACTTCTCTAGATTTTAATCTTCAGTAAATGAGGTAGTATTACTGGCCTTGGCATCTCTTGAAGGATAAGTAAGGCTTAAGGCACTGTCCATCCAGATGCACTCTGGCAGGTCTGTCTGTAAGAGCTGGACGTCTTCCTGGTCAGCATCGAGTTTAGTTCCTATAACTGCATGCTGCAGAAGATACAATGAAAGGTCTCGGGCAGCCGTGCATGTGTGTGCCGGGTGCCTGGGACCCTGGCCTGCTTGTTGCATGGCCTCAAGGACTCACTGGCCCCTAGGGAGCAAAACTTTCCCTGCCCTCATGCTCAGGCTGTGAAGTACAGGACAGTTTACTTTGCAAAACCGGGAGTCATGCAGCAGCTCTCAACTTTTACGCAACTGTTCGCAGTCTTGGAGGATCAGTGAAGACTAAACACAGGATGGAAGATGGGAGGTATTGTGAGGGTAACTCCTATTAGTTACATCTGGCATTATTGTTGTCTCTGAATGAGGGGCTCTAAGATGAAATTCCAGAGCAGGCATCTTTTCACATTTCAGTATCCAACAAACCAAATTAATTCCATTATCTTTTATGGAAAGTTTGCACAGGAATGGTTTTGATTGATGGATTACATCTGTGGCTGCTGACTGATTAGCAGCATGATAGATGTAGGCTTCATTTACAGGGATTTGCTTTCATTCATGAGGAAAAATTGAAGGTTTCTTTCAAGCACATTTTTTGCATTAAAACTTTTCAAAGTGCTCAACAAATGGTAGGCTTTGATTTCCGTTTGCTTAATGCCTGTGGTAATTAACATTTCTGTGAGAACATTTTAACCAAATGTTCTCGTTTTTTCTCCATTAAAATAATAATTTTTTTGCTCTAGCTAAAGAATTTAATTGGTATATATAATAACTCTGATTTGGGATTTCTTTTGTCACCATATGAGAGGAAACTGTTCCTGAAGGATTGATCATTGTTTCTTTTTCTGGACTTCATCACTTTATGGTTGGCAATATGCCTCGTGGTACATCCAGTCCACTCACTACAGATATGTTCTGTCTGCAGCCCGTTGTCTCATGGTGTGGGTGGAGAGAGGACATGTATGTGAGTGCCGAAATAAACCTTAGTTCATCTTCTTCGTACCAGAGGATATCTGGGCACGTACTCAACCAGGTTCATTAGCTGAACAGTTTTCAATGGAAAGTTACTGGGCTAAATCCTTAACCCAGCCTGTCTTTGGAGTTGATTTCTAAACCCTGTCTCCTCCTTCATGGCTTGTAGAAACCCACAGGACTGGGAAATCACAAAATGGGGCTAAGCAGAAGCAGAAAAAGGAGACAACTATTTAGCAATTCTGGTACCAGTTTCTGCTGGGAGATGTGTCCGCCCTTGTATCTTTTACACCTCCATTTCATCTTGTATCCGTGGTTCTTGTGTGCAGGTTCAGGCACAGACTGGCCTCTGGCAGAAGAAGTCCTGTGCAACCTGTCCTGCAGTGAAGCTTTTGGTTCATACCAGGCTTACTCCTGATATGCTTTGGAAATAGAAGTGGTGGTCAGGGCAGTTGTTTCTTCTTGTGCTTCTTATTCTTGTCCCTTCTTTCTGACAGGAAGACTCTCTGTTCAGATTAGAGCACAGCAAACTCTTCAGATCACTGTTAAGAGCAGAACTAGCAAATCTGGGATGATTCCAGCAGTAAGAATGTGCTCAGGGCCATGCAGACACATGAAGATTTTGAAAATGAAAAATTCTGAGAAAATTTACTGTAATCCCAATGACTCCAGACAAAGATATTTCCTTGAAATGTGAGGTGGAGGTGAAGGAAGACGGCAATCTGTAACAGTAATGCCTCCAAAACTTGGAAAGGATCACAAGCTACAATGTGCTTGCAATGGGTAAATTTGAGCTAGCATTTCATCCACTCCCTATTCCAGTTTTTCCCCCATGGCCTTTATCCAGAGGAATAGGGCAGATAATGCCCTCTGTGTATGGGACAAAGGCAGTGATGGCCTTGCGTTCTGTCTCTAAGCGTTATTTATGTAAGAGCTAGAGCACAGGCAGGACAGTGGGTGTGCTGAAGTTCACCTACTGTCATGCGAGTCTCAGCTAGGTGCGTTCTGCAGCTGGGAGAGCAGAAGATGTATTTTCTCAGCTGTGGAGCAGAGGATAGCTAATGAAAGGAGTTGGTTTGTTGCTACAGTTGGTTACTGACAGCACATTTGCTCTCTTGAGGGACAGATTTGGATCCTGTTGAGTCATAAAGGAAAAGAGTTTGATCTCAGGCCCTTCTGGGGGATTTCACTACAATGTGAAAAGTCATTGTGCATTTTCAGGGGAAAATGTCATGATTCACAGCCTACTCCTAGGGAAATCCTGATTGTAGACAGCAGCTATGTATGTTATGGACCTAAAGAGGTAAGTTGACAGAGCGATGTATAAAAGTTGTGGAGAAACTGTGAACCAAAAACAGTAAGAGACTATAAAATGTTCACTGTACAATAAATGTTATTTTCACCACAGCAGATAGAGTTCCACTATTAATCATGACAATGTCAAGTCCAAGACACATTTACTGAAAAATTATTTACTACAAAATTACTGTATCGACATTGTGTTTTGACATTCATTTGAAGTTAATTGGCGGACTGAAGCAAGCCCCTTTGAGTTACTCTGGAGAGTTTCAAACCAAATCCATCAATTCTGAGGCTGAAGTTCAGGCGGAAGAACTGCCGGCTGTTGAGCAGTTTTGCCTTACAGGTATACTGTGGAAAATAGTGTTGTAGTGCCCTTCAGTCTTCCCTCAATGAAGACAGTTGTTAATTATTTCCAAATTGGCACATGGCCGTGCACATGGCAGGAAATGCCACTTGCTAAGCTGCCAGTTAAATCCTAGGCTTTCTTTTGCCTAATTTGTATCTTAGGGAGGGCGGAAATATTCATTTTCAACTGTTCCAGACAGGTTGCCTGAAATTGGTAGACAGTATCCAGATGTCTTCTCTTTAATATCCGGATGATCCAACAAACACGTTTCCCAATGTAAGGAGAAGATCTCTATTACTGACTCTGTCACTGCTTAGGGTTGTGAGGTTCGGAGTGCTGGCTGGGCTCGTGTGTACTAGAAGACTGGATTAACAAAACAAACAAATGCAAAGCTTGAATCTGTTGCTTAAAGAAAGTTCTAAGGAGCACCATAGGCATTTCACTGAAGAAAGAAGAAATGGTGAGAGGGGATCGAGGAGTGAATGGAAACAAGACGCTCAGGTTTTGCATGCAGCTGCCCTTGAGATTGCAGCTGTTTTATTCCTTGGTGAGAGGGAGCAGCAGCCCTGCAGATATGTGAGCTCTGAGAAACAGTGGGAAGGGACAGAGGGCTGGATTATCCTGGTGGACATTAGGGAAAGGAGAGAGGGAAGAGTAATCCAGGACCTGAGACCAAACACAGGGACAGGTTCTGCTTCAGTTACTTATGGGTTTCCACCAAAAAGTACTAAGCAATGGGGAGTACTGTGAGAACCAGGGATTTGTTTCTTCTGAGTGGGAAGGGAGGAGTGCAGCTGTTTAGGTAAATGAGAAAAATTTCTTTCCCTCACTCATCAGAGCAGCTACCAGTATTTGCAATGCTCACCTGAGCCTGGAGCACTGAACCGGTGCTGGTGACGGCCCCTGGGGCAGGGCCGTGCTGGAGCTGTGCTGCTGCATCTCCTGGGGCTGTCTCCGCGTGTGTGCGACTGCTCGAGGTGCTGAGGAACCCAGGGACATACTTTGCCTGCACGCTGCCAAAAGAGCTCTTTCTGTGCAAATTAGTTCATAACTTATGAGCTTTGACAAGTTTTTGTTGGCTGTGCCTTGGGAAATGTTTTTGAATGGCTGTTGCTGACTTTGCTTTAATCTTTTCCCAGATTTTTTTGGCTGTCGTGGAAATAGCTGGGTTATTTAATTGTGTTTTGGAGGTGCATATACAGTCACCTGAAAATTGTTGATGTTAACAAAAAAAATTATTTTCACTGAAAAGAAATACTTAGGTTTCTGCTGCTGCAGAGCTGCATGACCTTGGCCTGGCTGCAAGTGCATGCTGAGCTTCCTGTGCATGGATGCTGCATTTGCGTCGTCCTGAGGGAAGCCAGAAGCCAGATCTTCTCTGGTCTGACAGAGACTTGGGTCTCTTGTGCTTGTTTCGGCTGCTCCAGTCCCCATCCATGCACAGCCCCTTTGCTGAGCAGCCTGTTGCCAGCATGTCAGAGCTGGGATGGGGACCAGCTCCTCCACGTGTGTGGGGCGGGATGGTGTTTCTGTTCCGCTCCTTTCCCCCATGTGAGTCGTTTCTCTCGCTCCCTGCAGCTGCCATACTCCCACTGAGTCACTTTGGATCTGCTGCAGTGGCGACTCCCAGTGACACAGAATTTCGCTGCTCAGTGAGCCAAATACCTGCCCTGTTATTTTGGGCTGGTCTGGGGCGAGGGGGAGCACTGATGCCCTACACCCAAGACATGACTCTCCCCTCCACAGCTTTGCCCTGCCATTCACTTGGAACAAGGCTGCCTTTACTCTCCAGTTCTTCAAAGGTGGATTCGAAAGCTGCACATTCTGGAGGAACATGTCCCAGAGCTGCCTGGTCAGTATTGCTAATGCTTGGCTACTTCAGCTGAAATGCCTTGGGTGATGCTTTTCCATTACTCCAGCGTGTCGGGTTCCTGTTTGGATTTGACATGTGGAATGTCCTGGGGAGCATCGGGCGCATCCCTGCCTGGGGGTGCTTGTGCTGGGAAGAGAGGTCTTGTCGGAGCCACTCTTGGGAAACCGCGTGAGTTTTGATCTCGTGCTGCTCGTTCCTGGTCTGTCCCACTCTTGAGTTCTCTGTTGAATTAAGTAACAATCCTCCAGCTCCCAAATGTCCATCTTTAAGCTTTTCCATGAAAAGGGGGTTTACAGTAACTGATTTCTTATTGAAAATAAAGCTAAGGAAAACCGCCTGCAAAAGCTATGACTTCTGAAAACTGGCTGATTTTGCCAAGAACTGGAGCGTTGACAACACTGAAGTGACTAAGCATCTTGTGCTTTACTTTCGATAAGAAAAGGCAGCTTATTGGATTTGGATTTGCACTGGGGTTTATCCTACCCCTTTTCTCTTTCCCCCCAACCCAGGTGCCCCAAGTAAGAAGGCTGGCTTCAGCTCATCTCAAGTTTCATTAATTAGCAGGCAGAAAGGACTGGCTCTGTGCACTGTATATTGCATAAGAGCAGTAAAGGAAATCTTTCTCTGCTTTTCATTCATCCGTCTGGTGAATAGCACTTTAGTTACCTCTGCTAGCGAGATAGGCTGGGAGCAGCCAGCAGCAATCCCTGCCAGTGCTTGGTGAGATCACAAGTTTCCGGATTGAGAGGGTGTGAAAGGAAGAGCTAATCCACTGGCTGGCACAGCTGAGGCAGGAGTTACTGGGCTTAGTTTTTTTTTTCTGTTTTTCATAAAAGAAAAATCTCTCACAAATTTCCATTTTTCTCTTGCATTTAAAAGGGATTGTTTTAAAATTTATATTTCCTTCCGTCCCCTCCCTTCTTCCTCCCTTAGTCTAAGCTATGACCGCAGCCATTTAAGAGCTGCTGGCAGCTGCAGCAGACCAGAGAGGTCTGGCCTGGGAGAGGTGCTAAAATGCACAGACAGGCGAACTGTGTTAGTCTTGTTGTACAGCGTGCATGTGCGCTTCAGCTTTCTGCTGTGCTTTTTGGAATGCTTTTACTGATGTGATAGGGAAGAGACTCAACGTCACTGACCAGGGCTGGGTTTGGTCTCTCAGGTTGCACCCGAGCCCTGAGAGCCAGTTCAGACTGGGTAGCACTGGGAGACCAGGAGGATCCTTCATGGCATCCGTGTGTGTTGGTGCTTTGAGCAGATGGTGACTGCCACTGCTGCACTCCTTGTTTGCTATCCAGCTGTGCTAGTGCACAGGCAGGCTTCTCTGTGTGCATGAAACCTAGGTGTAGGTGAACGGACAAACTGAGTGTCTAAACCCTTCCGGCCCACCAGCAGGGAGTGGTGCAGCTGTCTGCCACCTTCTGCTTTCATATCAGGCTTGCATCTGACCCCGCACGCTCGCTGTTTTAAAAGGAGTATATGTATATCAAAACAGCATTTCTGTTTTTGCCATCCTAGCAAAGGGCAATTTAGTGAGGAATTGAGAGGAAGGATAGAGAGAAGAATAATTCTACCTAAACCTGTTTGCAAGGATCTGTGACTGGTTAAATCACAGATACTTCTTCAAAGCTGGACATCAGTGGGATCTCATGCAGCTGTTGTCCTCTGCAGCGGGCTGAATGTATTCTGTTTATTGCTTTTTGTTTATAAATGTCTGCCTCTCTTTCTTCAGTGAACATTTGAAAGAATGCTCTTGGTCCTGCAGTATCTCTTTCACACATGCACACCTTCTGCAGTTGTTCTGCCGTCTCCAGGACAACCTTCACAAGGAAAGATGATGTTCGTGTGAAGTCTTTGAAGGAAAGTGCCTCTTGTCACCTCTGCCTACCTAGAATAAGCTTTCTGGATTAGCATCGAAATGAAACCATCTGGAAAAAAAATCCCCCAATAAAATACTCCTCATAATTTAAAGATGTTGCACATTTAAAATGTCTGGATGTTGTGTGGGAACACACTGGTTTCATCAGCATTTTCAAGTAATACTGAACTGTTTTAATCAAGTCAACATTCTTCATTTTGACTTTATGTTATGACTTTGATTCAAGTAAATCACTTTCTGAATATATTGTTTTGCAAAAATCTCAGAATTTATAACTTTCTGTCCCCATGTTGAATCAAAGTAAGCATTTTGAAATCTTGTTTTGTTCTACCCGCTTCCCCCACCAGGAGACAGGAATTGATGGTTGCTGTTGTTAGCCTTTGATGTCCTGTCACACAGATACTGGTTTCATCTGTAATGTGAAGCATTCTCATTTCCTTTTCCATGAAGACATGTGCCTATGCTTCATGTTCGTTTGAACTCTTACTTTTTAAGCTGGTTGCTATACAGTGTATTTGCTTTGTCTTTCCTAGGAATCATTTGTAAAGAAGGAACTGAGGAGTAAGGAACTCTGTTGTGGCCTGACCATCCTCTGTAAGCTTACTGGCTTACCTCTGTTGACTTTGAGGAACTTAGTGCTGATCCAGAGCATTGTCCCTCTGTTGTGTGGGCACGCATGCTTTCTCAGGATGCTCTGTATGCGGGGGGCTGGTAACAGCTACTTTAACAGTGGCCCAGCATGACCCCACTAAAGCCAACAGGCTTTACTTGAACCAAAGCAGAGCAGGATGTGCAGCCCAGCAGGTTAGGAAATTCCACAAAGGACATGAATTGAAGCATTCTGGGCCATGAAGCAATATGAGGACTCGGGTGATGATTGAGTTACCTTGCTGTAGAGGTCTGTAAAACTGCCAACATAGACTTTGGAAAACCTTTGTTTTAGGTGTGAGAGGTTTCATTTGTTGTGACATCCCACCCAACACAGCAGCAAAAGTCAGTGAAATTACTAAGAGTGGGTGAAGGACAGAGCTGGGAATAAAAAGACCCGATTCTCATTTAGATGAAGCTTATTGTCCCAGTCATGTAAAAGGACATTGAAGAAAGAATTAAAATAGTTAATGGAAACAAATTTTTGCAGTAATATCTGCTGGTATTAAACTCCTCTGTCCTCTAGAGACAGTGCATTTCTTCCCTCTTGGAACAGACACCTTCATTTCACAGCTCCAGCTTTTGATGCCATTACCAAGTAATTAGCTGCTGTCCCCAGAGCCTCCTTGCAGCAGTGGGAAGGGCGTAGATCCAGAGGCAGTTGTGCATCAGCTGCGTGGGCTGGGCACGCACGCTCGGTTTGGAGCATGTTCTCGGTGGGGCTCAATAGTCGTGTCTGTGTGCTTCACTCAAAGCTGTTTTTCTCTGTGCCTGAAGTAGCGACTGTCTCTTTGATATGCAAGTTTATGGGTTGGTGGCGGGGGGGAGCCATGGGTGTGGGGAACAGACGGAGAAAGCACAGGGAAAATGCTTTAAAGGAATAAAAAGAGATACTTTTGGAATCATTACACCAGGAACAAGGAGCCTCTGATGAAAGAAAGTAAGCCTGAGGATAGGGAAAATTCTGGTGTTATCAACAGAAAAAGGGTTTATACAGATTTGGGCCTTATCAGTTTGAGGTCGGTAGCTTGAAAGCCGAATATTCAGGGATGTGGAAACAATCAAACAAGGAAGGATACAGAGGGACTGAACAAGGCGTTGAGCAGTGAATGTGACAGGTGGGGAGCAGGGACAGGGCTCGCTGGGGAACAGGGGCCCCGAGCTCTCCGGGCCTCAAGGTGGGTAGGGGAAAGGGAGCAAGAAGAGGAACAGAGGAAAGACTGGAGGCAACCTGGACAAGCATGCAACCCTCTGACAGAAAGGAGGTGGAGGCAGCTTTACCTGGGAGGGCAGCCAGGTAGCTCCCTCCAGGAAAACAGGTCTGTATTTGTGAGGTGCTAGGAAAGATGCAGAAGGGGAAGAGACCTGCTGCTCCCGGGTCCTGTGGTAAACCTTCAGCTGTGCTTGAACTACCAGGCAGGCTGGATATAACTATCAATAGCTTTGTGCTTCTCACCTCAGGATAGGAGGTAGTTTCGGGGTTTCTTATTTGTAGTTCAAGTTTATGCCTGAGAAGTGGGTGTTTGTTTTGGGAAGCCTGAATAAACGAGCAGGGCAGGCAAACACTGGTCACAGGAGCATCCCGATCCTGTTGCCACATTTACCTGAAGGACTGCACTGCACCAAGACAGCAGTAGTTGGCTGTGAGCAGTTGCTGTTCGGACATGAAGTGTATGAGGTGCACGAGCTTGTCCTTTACGTAGCCCACGGGCACCGGCACCGAGGCAGCGCTGTGCCCTACCTTTGTGCATGCAGAGGCTGGCTGAGCGCGGGGCTGTGACACCCAAACCGCCTGCATCAGTGTCCTGGGGCTGTCAGAGCCTGGGAAGCATCACTGTGGGACAGGAGGAGCGGGCCGGGGCAGGGCTGTGCTCAGCTGCTGCCAGCAGCGCGCAAGCACAGAGTTTCAGCAAAAGACTTGCATGTGCTGAAGTGCCACAGTCAGGAGGTGCCGATGGGAGGGGATGGTCACGAAATGCTGCTGTGGGATCCTTACAGAAGGAGCTTATCTTTAATTGTCTTTCCGTTCATTATTCCCCAGCTACAGCGATGTAATAATTACGAACTTGGATTACCTGGAAAAGCTGCTGAAAGTAGGATAAATTATTAATTCCCAGGCTGGACTCTGAAGAATTAATTTCAGTACCACATATTGAAAAATTCTCTTTTGTACAAAATATCCTAGTTCTGGGAGCAGTTCTGAAAAAGTGAGATTCTTCCAAGCCGTTAGCATACTTTTTGATACTTTTATTTTTCATTCAGTTAGTATCCTTTAGCATACTGAACTAATATACCCAAAGTAGTAGTAAAAATACCCCTGCATTTATAAGAATTGTATCTCTGTACAACGTACTGAAGTAATTCAAATTCCAGGACAGAACTGTGGAAATTCTTAGAACAGTTTGTCCATATCTTATCAGAACAGGCACGCTTTTCCCACAGCTTGGCCGCTTTCCAGCAGTGCCTAAGCAGACTTGTTGGAAGCCCAGTTTGAATGGGAGAAGTAATCTTTCTGAATGGATTTTCTGGCAAGATTCCTGTTGTGTGTGTGTGTGGTTTATTGTTCTTGGTGATGTGTCTACATTGAACCCCCTAGATAAAAGTTTTAGGGTCTTTATTTTTTTTAATGATGGGAGGGGTTCTGGAAAAATAATCAGATTGCAAACTCTATAGAATTCTATACACAAACTTTTTTTTCTGTCTTATCTACTTTTCCATGTTAGTTGTATAAGTTTTTGAGCATGCTTTTGATGTAAAAGACAACAGCTGATTTCCTTTAACTCTTAAACTTTTCTATGGTCAAAAGATTTAGGAATTAAAAGGCAAACAACTTTCTTTTCCTCAACGCATTTTAACAAAGTTTTATTATGCCAGTTCATTTCATTTTTATATATAGATATTCTGTTCACAGTGTAGTAATTCTCATACTGCCAAAAATAAAAGAAGTGGTTGCCAGTGGTGGTGTATCCTCAGTTGGTGTAAATGTCTGTTGTGTACTGGTTGTAACTGTAGTGTATTCAGTCGATCCCCCTTTGCACTATGGGCTTGCCGTGGAGCCGAGCCAACTTCTGTGAGCTGAGGATCCGGCCTCTAATATGTATTACAGGATAGCTAATACGATGTTTAACCACACAGTAACCGCAATATACAAAGAAGTTCTATTTTAGCACTGCTGGGGCAAGAAAAATAACTGTTAATGCTGAAGACTGAAGTGCAAATGATTGCTAAATGAAGGAAGGAGGCAGAAGAAAACTCTTATGTTGTTAACATGTGTACAGACAAATTCTCAAGTCTCAAGGCTAAGTTTTGTCCATGAAAGATCTTTAAGATTTGGATCTTTAATTAAAACATGAAGATTAAATATCTTAAATTTGCATCTACAGAGGAGGAAGTATGCATTTGTTTATTATCTGCCAAAAAGTCTCTCTGTTTGTTTGTTTTTTAGCTAGAAAGAATGATTTAATGAAAAGACATTGAATTATAAAGGTCTTCTTTTTATTTTAACATATATATGTATTGTGAACAGATTAAAAATAGAACAGTAACAGTCTTTTTCTTTTTCTTTTTCCTTTTTCTTTCTTTCTTTTTAAAAATAGGTATTGGGGCAGGGGGGGAAGAGCATGCAACTCCAAGCTTAGTGCCTACAATGCTTGGAAGACGTTATGATTAATTTCATACTTAGGTTTCCAGATGTTGGATTTCATCCCAACTTTTAAAGACCTCTAATGTTTAACAGGATATGTGCTGAGTATAGTCTTTAACAGAGTTTTCTTTCATAACTCTAGGATCTATGAGAAAAGGTAACTCGGGAAAACACTGCAGATTTGGAGCTGAGTCTACAGCCTTCTAGGAAGAAAGTGCAAGTTTCTTAAATGTGCAAGTTTGGACTGGAGCTGTATTTGTTTGGGAAGACTATGGGTAGGTACCAGGGCTGGCAGCTGAGCTGTTGGAACGCCGTCCTTCTTGTGTTGCTGTGGATCGGCATTTCCCATGCGCAGAGGGACTGCACGGGCACCGAGTGCCAGCCCCTGGACAACTGCATCGAGGATGTGCTGGAGCCCGGCGAGTGCTGTGCCACATGTCTGCAGCACGGCTGCACGTGCGAAGGCTACCAGTACTACGACTGCGTCAATGTGGGCTTCATCAATGGCAAAGTACCCGAAGGGCAGTCTTACTTCGTGGACTTCGGAAGCACCGAGTGTTCGTGCCCCAAGGGAGGAGGCAAGATCAGCTGCCAGTTCATGCTGTGCCCAGAGCTGCCCCCAAACTGCATTGACGCGGTGGTGCCAGCGGACGGGTGCCCTCAGTGTGGAAGAATAGGTTGCCTCCATGAGGGCCAGAAGTACGTAGCAGGGCACACCTTCCACATGCCCCCGTGCAAGGTTTGCCATTGTCCAAATGCTGGCGGTGAACTGATGTGCTACCAGCTTCCAGACTGTAACACGTTTGCCTTAAACACTGTGAGTCCCATGGACACTGAAGACAACGAACCAGATAGGCACTATGATGATCCGTACAGCTATGACCAGGAGGCACCAGAAGGAGACAACACCCAGGTGGAATCTCCAAAAAAATACAGGAGCTTCTCTTCCCAACTTGAGCAAGAGAGCATCAGCCAAGAGCAAAGTGAGGATTATGACTACTTATCAGCCAGCATTGCTCCTTCAGGTTCAGCTCTGGCTGATACACATGCTGAGGAAACGACTGTGCCACTCACCACACCAGCACCTAAGCTCCCCTCTGAATTTCGCAGTGCTACAGAAAGAATGGAGCGAAAGAGGGTGCCCCGCACCACTGCAGCATCCCCCCAGCAAGTGACGCGTAAGGAAGCACCAGTAACCACCAGCGCTCCTCCGGAGCACACCACGGCCACCACTGAGACACCCAAGCACCTGGGGGAACCAGAGAGGAAACCCAAGGGGAAGCAAGGGGACAAAGAGAGGAATGAGCAAGAAAGAGCCCCCCACTCTAAAATGAAAAAGCATGCCAGAAAAGAAGACCCAGGAAACAGTATTCATCTAGGCTTGAAAGAGGTGAATTTAACAGAGCCAAGTTCAGCAAAATCTTCCCATGAAGAACATGAGGGAAATGCTTTCCCCAAGGTAAAGTTCAGTGCAACAACCTCTCCCCCTGTTGCTCTGAAGGAAGATCATAGTCAGTCATCCCAAAAGCAGTCACAGACGCTTTATCGTTACCATCCCGAGGAAGATGGGGACCCCAACTCTATTCACGCTAACCCTAGGTTACAAGAAGGTAAGAACTACTTCCAGTGTAGACGTCTATATAATGTTTACTCATAATAATGTTGGTGCATATCCATTGTTCTTTTCTTCTTTCTGCTTCACATGGACATGAAATCAAGCAAATCTCCAGTTACCTTCTTTTGTCTCTTTCAGAAGATGGTTTGTGTTTCATTTGGCGTAATAGCTACTGTTTCACTATTGCCTGCCTTGTTTTGATTTCAGACTGTGGAGGCTGTTTTCTGGTGTTTTAGCTTTATTTCAGGTAATGATTTGTTAAAATCTGACCTTTTCCTTCCGTTGCTTGTTCTTCTTCATTTCCAATGCAATGTTAAGAGAAACATCTTACTATATGGAAAAGAAATTGGATTTAGTTATCTGCTTGGATACTTCAGTTACCAGCTGAATGTAATCATATTTGTAGCTTTTGTCTTCTACTGGGGGAAGGAATGAAACAGTTGTGCTTCTAGGAGACAATGTGCATACTACAAAAACATTTACAGCATTTGTTGTAATATTTATCCTATAGCTGAAGGGCTGTCTAAGCTCATTAGTACAAGAACTTGATAGATATGTTCAGACACAACTGAGGACTAGTAGGGAGAAAAAGGACTCCCTCTTGCTTTGTGTTTTTTTGGGGGCTGGAAGTTTGATGTTTATGATCAACTGTGGCAAGTGTGTGTATTTCCTCTCTGCCTCTGGATTCCTCTTGACATCTGCAGTGAATGTTGATTATACGCTTTATGCAATGCTCATTACAGTAATGAATGCAGACTTCATCACTATAAATTAGCACATATACAGCTCATATTTCCAATTCATTTTTCATCAAATCAAGAGTAATATCTCCTTTTTCAAGATGTAGCACAAAATGTTCTCATGAGAACTCAGGCTGCAAGTACAGAACTCAGACTGTAAAGAATACTGATTACTCCCCAGACAGTGATATTTCTTCCTGGGTTATCTAGGTAGCACATAGACATCTTGAGCTGCCTGGTCCATCTACTCAAGAAGTTTAAGGGAGATAGGAGGTAAGCAGATTTGGAGAAGGAGCTGAGGCTCTAGCTCCACACACAAGTAGCATGCCCTGTTTACCAAATAAAAGATGTATGAGATCCATGAATGGAGATGGTAGCCTCTTTCTTTGTCTTCCACTTATGTTTTTATTGTAAACATTGACTTCACAATCAGTGGTAGCATCTATATCTGAGTCAGACTTTGATGTCATGATTTCACCAGAAAAATGCTATAGAAATCATCCCTACCTGAAGAATCTCACTGCATTACAGCAGTACACCAGGCAGCCCCCAGGAAAGCAGTGTTTGAACCCAGTGCCTTGAAATGAGAAAACATTAGCTGAGCACACATACCATCCAGAGGGATGTCATTAGAAGAAGGATGTCATTAGACTGTTGAAAGTGATTTGATGGATAGTTAACGTGCTCCAAGCCTTCCCTCTCTGCTACCTTTTCTTCATGGATGCCTGTTTTATTTCACATCTAGATACTTTCATTTTGTGAAAGATGAACCTAACAGGGGTGGCTGGCTGATGATGCAAGGGGGGAGGTGAACTGATTCCAACCTTCCAGTAGGTGTAACCTGAATAAAAGGATCTGTTCATAACGTCTTTGTCTGCTCTGTGCAAATGCAAGTGGCAAAAAAACCATCTGCCTACATTGTGTACTGAGTTCAGCTGCAGTCAGTATTACCCAGCAGATAATGCTTAAAGCTCTTTCCTTATATTTGTTGCAGCCTACCACAACATCTAATCTGAGCTGTGCATCAAGACTGTGCATTATATGTAGGTCTGAGTTAGGACTAATGAATGATAACACATTTTCTGATGTAATTTAAACCCAATCTATTTAATTGCTTTTTTTTTCCTCTCAAAAATGAGAGATAGGTGGAACATCCTTAAATTTTCAATGAGAAGGTTTAAGAAAGCCTTTTGAGGTGAAAGTGTTTGGCTGCAGAGCTAGCTGCTACATTTTGGAGTCTCCTCAGAATGTTTTCAGTCTGTCATCCATGGGAACTGCTTGGCTGACGGAGAACTGGCTGGGGTCTGGATTAGGTTGTGGTTCCTGTTGGACAGCAACAAAACATAATGGATGTCTTGTCAGGTGTGAATTGTCTAGCCTAGAGAAGCAGGCTTGGAAATCACCAGATGTCATTTTTGCCTTAGCTGATATTTAAAGGAAAATATATAAAGATATATATATTTTAAAAAAATAAATGAAAATATCTCTTAGGAGCACAGCATAATGTGTTTAGGTGTGGGTGGTGCAGCTCTAAGGCTGCTGGTGCTCTGGCCAACGAAGCTGTTGCACATCCTGGGAGTGTGTGCCAGTGGCCTCGCACCGTGGGCAACACCCAGCCAGGCAGCTCCTTCCTGCTGACTGCTCCAACCTTCCCGAGGGAATAGCTGGTGGCAGCAGACCTGGGCTTGTTTAGCATGGAGAAGAGGAGGCTCAGGGGCGACCTGATCACTCTCTACAGGTACCTTAAAGGAGGCTGTAGAGAGGTAGGGATTGGTCTCTTCTCCTACGTGTCAAGTGATAGGACGAGGGGGAATGGGCTGAAGTTGCGACAGGGGAGGTTTAGGTTAGATATTAGGAAAAATTTCTTTACTGAAAGGGTTGTAAGGCATTGGAATAGGCTGCTCAGGGAAGTGGTCGAGTCACCATCCTTGGATGTATTTAAAAGACGTTTGGATGCAGAGCTTAGCGACACGGTCTAGTGGAGGGATTGTTAGTGTTAGGTTTTAGGTTGGACTAGGTGATCTTGAAGGTCTCTTCCAACCTGAAAGATTCTGTGATTCTGTGATCTGCCCAGGTGTTGTAAGGGAACTGCAGGACCTTTCCAAAAACCAGGAGTCTCCCTTGACACGGCTAGCTTCAGCGTTCCTGCCTAGGGATGGCTGTATTTTCACTTGTTTTGTTGTTGTTGTTTTAATTGATGTGGTTGTGACTCATGTGAGTAGATCCATATGTTTCAAGTAATAAAACACATACATCTTCTGTCTATTTGGTGACTCCTGAGCCGGTGATAGAGGGTGAGTGAAGACATTAGTCAGACTTGAAGGAAAAATTAATTTTGCCAGGAGGTGTAGAATGAAAGCATAAATTTTGTGCATTATTTTTAGCTATACAGTGGCATAATCTGCCAGAATTGCCAAATACCTTCTTTTTTTCACCTTTAAAACCTGGAAGGCCATGTTGCTGTTTCCTAAGAGGGCTGCCATTCTCACAGTGAAGCGGTGCTGCACCTCTGCGGGCTCTTGGGCTTGTCCTTGTCCTCAGCAGCTGCAGGTGGGCAGCCCTGCAATGGGTTTGGGGCCTGTCCAGCTCTCTGGGGTGCGATGTGAGCTGGCCCCCTTTGCTCCCAGCTCCGGGAGGGTGTTTTGGCTGCAGTGAATACAGCACGATTGCAGAGGGCCTGCAGCACACAGGGGCAATGCAGGCAGCCCAGGGGGCTGGAAGCGGCTGCGCCTGTCCAGCAGCGGCTGCCTCGGAGAGGAGGGCTGGCTTAGGGGATCGTTTGGGTTCTTTTTGCACTTAATTGCATTTTCCTGCTTTTCTCATCAGTCTGTGTGTGGGGAGATTAACTTTCTTTATTTTAGGTTTTCATTCCTTGAAATCATCAATATATTTATTAAAATTTCATCTTTTTTTTTTTTTCCTGAAAACACAAATTTATTTGGATTCCTGAATCCCTGAGAGAGACATTTTTTTGGCTCTAGGGATATTCTACATATTTTAGTATTTATTTTAGTATTTCTTTTTCTCTGGAGTTTAGAAAAGTATAAAAGGCTTCACGGAAACATTTGCTGCCACTAAAAATTCAGTCTGAGGTAGATGGCTGTTGCATTTGTTCTTCCTATTAGCTGCCTCCTGGCACCAGAACTCAGCTGTGGTTGGATCCCTGATGCCTTTGGTTAAAAACTTGGCTTCGTTACATATATTTTATGTATCTCACTTTGGTTTTATATGTAGTTGAGCTTTCATCTCCCAAGTGTCTGCTGCCTCATGTGTAATCTAATGGTAGAAATGACGCGGAGTCCTTTGGTGCTCAGGAAAGGTTAATTTTGCATTCTGATGCTCATTCTCCTTGTGCACTTCATTTTCGTCTGTGTTTCAGCAGGAAGCTGTGAGGCTAGCCTGTGCCACTTCCCTTCCTTGCTGAGGCACAGGCTGGTCCCCAGGAGAGGCAGAGGCCCTGGCGGGGCTGCCAGGGGGTCTGTGCTCAGCCGTGCCCAGCCAGGGACGGGAATAACTGTCTCTAAAGGCTGCCATTGTTGTCAGACACAGGCACATTCAGCAAGGTGTGCTATCGCGCCAGCAGTTTTGCTGGTTACCTGGGTGCTGCATGAGGCCGGGCCTGCACCAGGCCGGGCCTGCGCAATGGCTCTCTGGGGCAGCAGCAGCGCTCATGGCCCCAGGGAGGACATGGGCACTGCCGCAGTCGCAGTGACGGGCCCTGCAGTGAGCCCGTGGGTAATCTGGTGACTCTGGGGAGCTGGCTTCTCTGTCTGCCAGGCAGGAAGCACAGCAGCGGCTCTGCGGGGCTGTGCGAGCGCAGCAGGCACTTTCTGGCCTCTGACAGGGGCTGCTGCTGCCCAGGGGTTTCCACTGCCCTCTGCTCCGCGCGAGCCCATGGCACACTGCTGTGGAAATTTTTCTCTCTTTATGAGTGCACTTTTCAGAGATCCTGCATATAGACTGAAGAGCAACATTCTCCAGCAACATACAGACCCATGGCAGTTTCTGTGGCAAATGCTAATTTATCTGTTCCTAAAGGAACAGTAAGCATAAAGTAGAGGTGATTACTCAGCTGAGAAAGTGTAAATTAAGTACTGTTACCAAGGGAAGGGGTGAGATTGATGGAGACTATTGTCTTTATATGGTCTTTTTACAAACATTGATCTTATCCTGTCACTTACTGCAAGAGCAACAAACAGAGGGAGTTTTAATTTCTCTATTTCCTATTTCCTCATCCTAAAAATGCCCTGAACAGGGAAGGGTTGAATAAAACATCTTTAAAGATCTTACTGTCAAGTTTTATTATTATTTTCCTACTCATTTCCATTTCCCTATGCACTACCAGTAGAGTACTGTTCCTTGGATAAATGTAACTCAGGTAGCAAACAGCCTCGTTGTGAATGTTTTATGATTTGCATTCTGCTTTTGGCAGGCTGAATAGCAATTTGTGCCTAGCTGGAACCATTGTGTTTCAGAATAGAGGTATTTTTCCACTTAAAAAAATCACCAGTTGTGGATGAGTTTATCATGGTCATTTTTAGAGATAAGGATAATTGCTCTCCAACTGAAGTAAATTGCACCGAGTAAATATTTGTGAGATGAGATCAGTGGATTGGAAAATAGCATTTATTGCATGTGAATCCCTATCAGGTAGGAGGTACTAGGAGGCTCTCGTGTAACTTCTCGGGATGTAGCTGTGATTTCAGCCATCCCATCTACTGCATGTTTGCTGAGATATTGAGGCTCAGGAAGAAAGATGTCCTTGAATTTCCTAACTGAGGACAGACGGGGGAAAAAAGAGATCCATGAAGCAGGCCTGTAATGAGGGTTTCCAAGGCTTTCCCTGAGTACACCAACCATTCACCCCTCCTACCACTGCTGTAAAATGCACCAGAGGTGGGAGAATGCTGTGGATGGAGCTTTGGAAACACAAACTCTAATTGCAATTACTTTGTGGGTTTTTTTGGTATTAGGTGAAGTGTTCTTTCATGTTTACTTGAACTACCTCAGGCTTAATCCTATATTGTATACTCAGTCCCAGTTCTCTCTGTAATAGGAAGAAATCAGCTTTGAGCCCTCAAACTAGGATAACTGAAGAATACAAATAAACCTTGGGAGAGTAGGGTTTGGGGAGAAAAAGCCTCTGGGCCAGCAAGTATGAATCAGCATGAACTACAGCCCCAGGTGGAGGTGTTCAGTTGTCTCTTTGGTAGTCACCGTTTTGAGGCAGTAAGATTATAGAGGAAGATAGCATGAATGGGTGTAAGGCAGGCTCAGATACTTACAGAAAGAGAAGGACTAAAATGCTGTAAAACAGAGGAGCATTTTAAGAGAAAACCACAAAATAGATCTAGCTGTTCTGTCAAAAATGGCATTCTTACCTTACTAGGTATCTGGATGCAGTTTAGGGGGAAAAAGAGAAAATGCAGGAGTTTTTTCCCTATCAAAAAATACCATGTATGTGGGGGGTTGTAGTGCTCAACCTCTTCCTAGGCCCCTTCCTTGCTTACCTCGGCGACGTGACCCCCAGCGTCTGTGGCCAAGCGCTGCCACCCGCTCCTCGCCTAGCTGTGTGGGCCTGGCTGACCATGGAGCCGAGAGCAGCGTGTGTGAGGACCACGCTCAGCCCAAGGGGCCTCAAGTGGGGCACGGGGGCATGAAGCATGGCTGGGGCTGCCCCGCTGCGTACGAGGTTTTAAAGAAACCTGTCCAAGGTGCGGTGTTCGCCACAGGTGTGTTTCCCTGTCTTTTCGTTTTATTTGTCTTCCTTCCCGTATCAGCACAAGTAGGGCCTGGCGTTGGATAGCTCTGCCTGTGAGAGCAGGATGAAGGGAACCACTTGTGCTGGGTTGAGGCCCCCTTGGCACTTTCCATTTTAATGACACCGGTAATTTCAAGTGTGTGTGCGCTAAACACTGCTAGTGGCATGAGTTTGTGAACGCAGGGCGCAAGGGTAAACCAAGCCCTGCCCCAGCGACATAAAGGAGTACATTCAGACTAATTGTTTGCAGACTGAAATAAGCAGTAGCCAAAGGTATCGAATCTCCAGGCTCTGGACTGCCAGATGTGGCCTGGATTTTTCCAAAGCTCCTGCTTTCAGTGGATGCAACATTAGGCCCATATGAAGTGCTTTGAATAGTCCTAGTTAAGGAATTTGAGCATGGATCAGGAGAGCTGATCTAACCTGCCAGCCCGGGCATGTAGGCAGCAGCTGAAGTTTGAGTATCCAGACTCTCCCTACTCAGGGGCATACCTTTTGGGTCAGAGTTAATTTTTTTGTGTGTTTTTTGTGATCTCTCTCTGGACAAGTTGCTGCATGAGTGCTGCTTGCTTGTTTGTGTTTTGGGAACTGCTACAGGTCAGGCCACTGCTGCTGGCTTTCCAGCTGGCCCGGCTTCAGTGTGCTTCTCAAAGTTTGGTGCATTAGTCTGTGTGTGTGGGGGGGGTTTTTTGTTTGTTTTGTTGTTGTTGTTGTTTTGTTTTGTTTTGTTTTTGTTTGTTTTTTGTTTTTTTTCTCCCCAAGAATACCCCTAGTGAATTCATCACCTAGTTCCATTCATCATGTACCATCCCCCTGACTCTCCTTGTTAAAATGGAGATACCAACCAAAGGGCATGAGCTCCTGGATAACAGTACTTGTGTTTGGCAGGCTTTTATGGTACTGTTTTGGTCCTTAACTCCTACAGAGTATTTGAAGTGGTAACTGCATATTGAACCAGGAGCTCATGATCTTTAATAAGAGAAAATAATTTAGAGGATTTTTTTTCTTAAAGGTGTGAAGGTCTGTGAAGTGGTGAAAGCATGAGCATTGTATACAGAATGCCAAAGTTCCACTCCATGCTTTGCTAAAAACTTTGTAGTCAGATGTATGCAGATTTTTAAGAAACTAGGCAACTTATACAAATGCTCAGGTCGCGAGGTCTTTTCTTTTTAAACCCCAGTACCCACCAATCTAGCAATTAGAGATGTTTGAGAAGGTGGTTCTCTGTCATCTTGTGTTACCCATAAAATGAAGATAACAGCTTCTCACTTTGGTGTGATCTTATGAATAAGGCTGTGAATTACTGGAGACGATGGCTGGCAGGTACGATGTGCAGTACAAGGTGGGATAAACATGGATGTTCCTTCAGATCTTGCTAGTCTTGCCTTCACTAGATACACTCTGAAGAACAGGATCTGTTTCTTAGCATCTGGTGTGATGATGTGGTGTAGTCAGATTTTTCATCCGCTGATAGTGCATTTTCTACACTGAATTGTTTTCCCTGCAGCGAAGTGCTATTACTCATTCAGTCGGCTGAAGCGTTCTTTTATAAGAAAATGCATTGCAGTAAGTGTTGGCGCCAAGGGGAGTTGCAGAGAATGTTTGAAGAAAAAGTGAAATGGCATGAAGCTTTCACACCCGGCTGGGGAGTGTACGTTGGTGCTGCTGGCACTGGCACAAGCACAAAAGACAGTGTTTGCCTGGGACAGGTTTTCCACAATGACACGGGTACAGGCAGGGATTTTCAGACGTCCTTAATTTCATGGGATTTAGCTACCAAGAAGGTTTAAATCCTGTATGTTGAAATAATAAATCCAACTGGAGTTGAGCATATAACCTATGATGACATGTGGTAACCTAACCTAAAAATCCCTAGGCGTCAAAATATTTTTGGAAACCCATGCTGTGTACCTATTTTGTAGGGCTAAACATCATCCACCTTTTGTGATGTTAGCTTCATCCATGGTTTGCAAGAACATTTGATCTAAATTCTGAAATTAAAACATGCTGGAGACAAACTATTGGAAGTAGGATGGGGGTTTATTAATTAAACACTTGAAAAGACAAGGCTGTTGGGCTCACCAGGTTTCTCAGGGGGGTGATGTTTGCTGTTTATTTATAGTATGTACGTGAGAGTATTTTCTGTATGCATGTTTGATACTTCTTAAGAAAACAGAATTTAAATGAGTGTTTGTAGTGTTATAATCAATCACTGAGGAATTAAATATGACACAGAGTATTGCTCCTTGTTAGAGAGAGGCAAATACAAGTAGTAATTTCTGATCCAAATTTTGTGAGACAATAACCTTTTGAACAGTCTCAAATATGTAGGCCAAATAAATGTAGCTTTCTAGCATATGCTTACTCATGAAAGGATTTGTAATTTCATTATCCTGGGCCTCACAGCAAGCAATATCTCTTACCTCTTAGGGATTCTTAGGTAACAAGCCAACAGTAATTGGAATTTTATAAAGATCTCCTTATGTGTGAGCAGGTTTTATGTTTTATTGACTATTCCCAGTCTATCCGTGCTGTGCCTGAGATGACCAATTCTCTTCCAAAGTCACAAAAAATCCTGAAACACCAGCCCAAAGCTCTGGCATTGTTGGCATCAAGCCAAAGTCTGAGTGAGGGAGAGAAGGAGGGGGGAGTAATTGTGCTGTTGTTAGGTCCAGCAAACCTCCACTGCACGTCGCCCCCTTCCTGCCTTTGCCTGGGGGGCCGGGGAGCCCCTACCTGGAGCCGCTTGCGTTTGCTCTGACATTACACGCTGAGTGGCTCTGACTCAAACAAGCACATTGCCTTGAACAAATTTGCAAGCAGTGACATTACAGAGCCTCTGGATCTGCGGTTGTTCACTGCCTGATGGAATTACTGGGTTTTACTCCATCGCTGGGACCCACTGATGATGATGGAGTACCTAATTAGCTGGTAGACAGTTGCTAACACGGGTGCTCTGGGGCATTACAGGGATGCCGCTCACTGCTGACAGCCTGGGGACCAAGGGGTCTCAGGCTAACGGGGGTGTGTGGGTGGCGGGCTGAGGCTACACATGCCCAGCGGCCTTGCCTGCCCCTTGGCAGCTTGGTCATGGTGGGCACAGTTCTGACTGCGACTTACTCAACCCCTCTATACACCAAAAAAAGGAGCGATTTAGAAAAAAAACGTGGACCAATAATTCCTCCTTCCTCCTTGCTATGAGTGCTTGCTGCTATTGTGAGCCACAAGGATGCTGATTGCATTCACAAGGGCGCAGAGATATTTGATTGTAGTTTTGAATTACCGAGTACTAAAATGAATGTTTATGGCTCCAGCAACTCAGGGTTTAAAACCTATTAACAGTATAAACAGTTGCATGAAAGGGGAGGATTTGCATCAGTAACTTTTAAAAGATGTTATGAAAGTTGATGCTTTTGCAAACAGTTGCTCTGTGCGTGTATAATATACATCTTAAAAATAATGAAAATCATCAAATGAAACCTTGTAGCCTTTACTGTTACCAGTCATATGGCAAGTTATTGCTTGCATCTCCAGTGACCTGTGCTGCACAAGAAATAGGCTTGTATACTAGGTGTTATACACCTTTCCACTAAGGCAGTTAGTGAATATGTCTCAAGCAGATAAGTAAGGTGTTTAGGATGAGCTTTATTTTGTATGAGGTCGCTATGTAAAAATTTTATTTCAAGAAGCATTTGCATCTTCTCCCTGGTGTTATCTTCCCTGCTTTTCTTGGCTGTCACAGAACACTAGTGGATTTACCCCCTCCACCTTTGCTGCCTGTCATCTCCTTCCCTTCCCATAGCCTTGGAGGAGCCAACTTTTGTTGTGGCTATGCAATTAAGGAGATGTGTCCTTTCACCTGAAGTCAGTGCTCTGAGGCATGCTCAAAGCTGCAGGTTGGAGGAGAGGCAGCCCTTGACTGCTGCAGTGGTTGTAGGTGGCTGCAGCCCAGCTTGGGGACTTTGCAGGCTTTGTTGGCCACCAGACACTGGGGACCACCACAGGAACTCTTCTGGGAGAGCTGCAGGAAAGAAGTGGAGGAAGAGATGTCTCCAGTGGTGTTAGGGAAGTCAACAGGTTACCAAAAAACAAATACGCTGAGAAGTGTAAGTGCTCAGTAAAAGGCTCATCAGCCTTTTACATCAGTGATGTAAAAAAAAAAAAAAAAAAAAAAAAAAAAGGCATTTACCAGGGACATCATATATAGTCCAAGAAATTCAAAGCAAATTTTACCCCATATATCCCAGTCTTAGTATGTCACCAAGATGCTTTTTGTGTATTTTTTGGAGTAATAACGTCAGTAACACAGTGTGAGGTCTATGGTCTGACATTGAGCTGTAATAGCATTCACCTTCTCCATATATTAGCTGTGAGCAGAACCTTCAGCTGTGTTTGGAGCAGGAGAGCTGGAGTCTGACTGGGACTGGCTCATATGCAGGGAACAGAATTGAGAAGAAAATGAACGAGCTCTTGCAAAAAGAACATCTGGGTATACTTCAGTTTCCTTTTCTTCTCACCTCTCACTATTTTTATGTTACTTTCTGTTTGAGTTTTGAAATATATTTCTACTTACTGCAGTCACTTTCTGAGCACAAGTTAAATTGATTAACATTATAGGGTTAGACATCTTGTATGACGTGAAACATCAAAAATATTTATTGTATTCATAGTCTGATTGAGACATCCTGAAGGGTCTTAGGAAACGATTATATTTTGCTGCCAGTAGTTTGTAACAGAATTTGTTGTACTTAATACCAAACCTACTGCGAGACGATAGCACATGACACATGCAAAAGAAATTCCAGAAACACAAACCTCATTTCAGTGGGGAATAGAATTTCCTGAAAAGCAAAGACTGAAATGAAGAGCATGTCATCTTCTCCAGCTAGCTTGGTGGTGAAGATGGACAGCCTTGTGAGCCTGATACAGATTGTTTTGGGAGAACGGGTTTTCTAGAAGACTCCTGTTCAGACTTGTCTAGCATGTCATTAAAAAAGTAAAGTTCATTACTGAAAATGTGCCTTTTTAATGCAAATGGAGATTACTATATAAAACAGTTATTTCGTACAAGTCTTTCCATAAGGTTAAAGTGCTGTTTTGTATTGAAAAGCAGAATGAGAAACTTTGAGTTTGTTTAATGATGTTTTAAAGAGTCTTTTTTTAATAATGATTTTGAGAAATCACTAGAAGGAGGACTTTCAGATAAGAGCATTAGGTCGAAGCATTATCTGCTTGGTGGCATGGAAAGCCTTACACCCACTGAGCAGCTCTGCCAAATGCTTGCGTAACTAGCAAGTTCATGGCTATTTCTCTTCAGTGCTCAAGCAGGCCCAATTGCAATTCTTCAGATACCTCCATAAAACTTCTTGTTTATGTCCTATAAGCTGCTGAAGATTAGTATATTTTTCCCTCTTATCCAAGAATTTTTCCTTTGTAATTTGCATTAATTTTCCTTGTGTTGGAATTGCCTTGCATGAAACTACTAGTAGTTTTCATTTCCAAATTCAAAACTACAATATTCTAGCCAAATGATTTTGTAAGATATTTACTCTGAGTAACTGTTTTTATTGAAGATAACATACACTTAAGTAATGTCTCGTGTTAATGATAAAACTTGTACTTTTACTGGTTCTGAATCAAAGCTGATAAGCATTGTGTTAACTCATGGCATTGAAATCAAAAGAGAAGTATAGTAAACATCAGCGATGGCTGAGTTTTACGTTAGAATGTTACATAAGTGTTCAATTTCAATCAGTTGGGATTGAATGTTGTCACAAGCAAATTGTGTTTTTGCTTGTATCTTTAAGTGAGATTGGAGATAAATGCGTAGACTTTCCAAAACCTTGTACACAGGTCTCAGAAGTCTGGGTTGTTGCATTAAACTAATGAATGTGCTTTAAATACGTTCTTGAAATATAGACTTTTGCCTTGCTCAGGGTATGGCCTTGGGCAACAATGATCTCAGTGTTGCACGTGCTTGTCCCCAGGGATGACGGGAGCTGGTTCGTACTGTGGCATGCCCGAGAATCCATTGCAGTACACTGCCTCGGCATTAGGTGAAAGCTAACCAATCTAGGTGAAAAAGAGTTATACTGCTGGTTTCCTTATTGTTTGTGATGGATTTAACGAACCAGTTCAAGTGAATAGAAGCTTTTGGAGTCAACCAGTTACATTCACCTTTTGGTGTGAAGAATTTGGTATCCTGAAAAATTCCGGTACGTGGCAGGGGAAACCAGTTTAGGTTTACTATTTATTCTCTCGCGTACTAAGGTTAAATGAGTTAAACACTTCAGCTGAAACTAATCTTCCTTTAACCTTCAGTCCTGAGTCCCTGTTCTCTCTTTGGTGCTTGCCAACCTTTCAGCATGCCAGAATGGCCTGGCAGAGCAAGCAGCTCTTCTGTAAGGTAATGGCAGTGGTTTCCAAGGTGGAATGCTTCACCAGCACTGTTGTTTGTCTGCACTCCTACAAACTGTGGGATCTGACCTTTATTAGGTCTTGAAATCTGACCCTGACACTTCAGAGAGTTTACTCACTGTGATTCAACTTCTAAATGGAGGCAGTAACATTTTGTGAAATAAGACTTTGATGGATGAATCCTGTCCTGTCAATTGTGATATTAACCCCATTAGTTCCAGCACAGTGAACACACATTTTAGCCATATTACTTCTTCCTACATTACTGTAAAAGAGTAAAGGGCAACCGTTAACCATTAGAAATCCTAAAAATGAGATGCTATCTTTAAAGAACTCCTTACATTCCATAGTGTGTATTGATGAAATGAGTTGGTCTCACTTTCATATTTTGGTCTTTAATGCTGAGAAACAAAAATATATATATGCTGCAAGATTAAGGAATTAGTCCATATCCTGGAAGGCCAGAGGGTCACACTGCTGAAGTGGTGCTTGATTCTATTCTCAAAGATGAACTGGGGAGGTTTTCTAAACCTGTCTTGTTTGTTTTGGCTGGCTGTTTGCTGCCACCTTGCTGAGATTCTCTTTTGCTGCTTGAATGTGCTCCAGACTCTTCAGAATGTGGAAATTGCCAAAGCTGATGACAAATATGAAGGAGTGAGCCTTGCTGCAGTGCAAGGAAAATGCAAGTTAGCAACACTGTTAAGAGGACCGATATCTCTGGCATCGTAGCCCATGGCATGCTCAGTACTGTGGGTATGCGTTGCCATTCTACCAAGAATAGAAAGCAGATTATCTGCTTTCATAATATGCGTCTCCTCTCTGCTGCTCTGCTAGAGCTAGTGGTACAGAGCAGGCTTGTTCAGCAGTGCCTCACATGGGACTGAAAGGGTAAATTTCAGGCTTTATCTATGCCCCATCTTGATCTAATTAGAAGACGCTACATGCAGGCTCCTGCAGACCAGTTTCAGGGTTGCTCTGCATGTGCAGCTGCTGGTGAGCAAGGAGGCAGCTGTACCTGCCTGTATAGGTGTGCAGGCTGAGCCAGAGTCTAAAATTTAAATTGGTGTTCATTACAGAATTTACAGAGAGCATGCAGAATGAATGTGTAAATACAGCCAACATGGGTATATGGATTGTGCGTGACTCTGTTGGGTGTCAAATGCCTTAAAAAAGGTGCAAAGTAACTTCCAGCTGTGTGCTGGGGAGCCATGTGATCAGACTGGAAAACACCTTTATCTTGTTTTCCTTTTCTTTCCTTATTCCCTGGTAGAAGGACTTTGTTACTGACTTTCAAACTGCTGAGCAGCTTTTAGCCACTTGTATGTACTTTTAAAAAAAACAAACAAGCAAACAAAAAACACCCTCAGCCTGACACTGAAGTACTACTTCCTAGTGTGTTCTCTGAGTCAGTCTGTCAGGAATGGGGAGTTCAGCTCTGCACTAGTGATGGCCACTGCCACCATTTATGTAACTGAACATAGGAGGTTTATAAGCAGGAGTCTTTAACTGGCAAAATTACTCCGCCGGTTTGCATGGTGCCGCAGGAATGCTTGCTAGCTAAGTAAAGACTTACTTAAGATATAAACATGGAAAATTTTATCATGTTCCTTAAAAGTGTAGTGTTGCAGAGATCCCCATAGGTTTGGCAGCTGGAGGTCAAGACATGTCATAAGGTATCCCTGGGGATACAGGAAGCCTTTGAATTGGTAACTAAGTTGTGCCCAAAGACTCAGAAAATCCTCAAAGTAATGCAAAGTAGGTCCTGGTTTGCAAAACCAACACAACACATGGGGTTCTGCATTTCTAACTGCAGCTTGATAACAAGAGTGAATATGTAAACAGGCTTCACCTGGCTTCATGTTTAACTGTAACATTTCTCACAGCTCCGACTTGCCTGCATTTTTCTTCTGTAACTGCCAGTCATGCAGACTGATTAATTTGACAGATTTCTGCCTTTTGTAGCAAGTATGGTTCAGAACAGGGGCAGAGTGAAAATCTCGCATGTGGCAGTTGCTCATCAAGCGTTGTGCCACACATGCTAAAGGAGACAAATTAACACCATCCTGTACTCCAGCATAGACATGTATGCCTTGGGTGTCACCTACAAAATGAAGGGAGGCATGTCAGATCCTAAAATTTATTTCAAATAATCTAATTCAAATATTTCAGATATTTGGGGTGATTTGTCAGGTTCCATCTCCTGGGGTCATATAGCTGCCCCAAAATGCCACCTTTTATTTAAGAGATTTTTTTAAAAAAAAAAAAAAGTGGGAGAGGCACAGAGCCTTCCTTATAGAGAAAAGCTAGATTGCAAGTCTTTAAAAGCAAAACAAACCCTCTGTAAGTAGATGGCAAATTAAAAGAACTCAAGCATGTACATGTTCTGGCTTGGGCCCCGTCGCAGCCTTCCCAGCCATCAGCTCTGCGGGCTGCGTGGGGTGCGGTGCTGGGGTGTGAAAGCCAAATTAAGGCACTTCTCCTGCTCAGACCCACAGAAATCATTAGAGAGGGAAAACAGAGCACTGAAATTTTTAGTGAGGGAAGGTAAATCAGCTGACAGGTATGTCCTACTCTGTCACACACCATGAGCTGTTAGAGGAGTGGGTGATAGGGTGGGCTTGGTACTTTTTCTATTTCACTTTCAACCTGGAGGCGGCTAAATAGGAATGGTTTAAAATAGCATCCCGGTTGCCATGGATACTTGTCTAAATTGAAAATAGAGGTCTGGACTGAGCTTGTAGTCTGTCCGCCAAGGCAAAGCTTGGACCTGAATGATGAAACCTGAGTGGGTTTGAGGAGTCACGCTGGAGCTTGCGCTGCTACCGTCGGCGATTCAGCCACGCCGCAGAGGATGCGGGTGTGCTTGACGTCACGGGGCAGCTCCAGCAAGGGTTCACATGGGCCCGGAGAGTCTGGGAAGGGAAAAATCCTTCAAGCTTCAAAAGTTTTCCTCCTTTTTTTTTTTTTTTTTTTTTTTTTTTGCCCCAGGAGGTCCGTAAAGCTTGGAAAAATGCCATGGAGAGCTGCTTTCCTGGGACTGTGTTTGATCTTTATTTTGTAGATGTTACTGTGTAACAAAACAGCAGCAAATTTAAAGTAGTTCAGCTGGATAAAAGCATCCTATTAAGGTAAATTCAGTTTATTTGTCCCAGGAATGTGTGGCAAATGTGTGTCTAATTATAGATAAGGCAACTAAACCTTTCATCTTCTTTCAGTGAAAAAGAATCTGCAAATAAAGTGGAAACATGAAAATGTTTTGGTGAAATGAGATGAAGGTCTTTTCAAGGATTTGGCTATTGCAAATGAGTCCCACTTAAGGGAATTGGAAATGTTTCGCCCTATCCTTCTGCTTTGTGGGTGGCATTGGATGTATCAGGATAATTTCAGTTGACACTGGAAATCTGTCACTTTGAGATAAAAATCTGTGGTTCTGCCTTTGGAGATTCCTAGTTTCATCTGTTCATTTTTACATGGGAGAGCAAATCAGTACTGGTCTGATGAAGATGATGGAGATGCACAGAATACATCAGTTGAGCCTGGCCTGAGAAGTGCATACTTAACATTGTGTCATATTTCCTCTCCAATTTCTTGCTCAGTAGGTGGTAGAGAATTAGTGCTTAATTACTTGCAGGCTGCAGACAACAACCAACCCCCTTAAACTGTTTACATTTCTGAATAAGGCTGGAGCTGAATGTTCTTTGTGGTTTGGTCTTTCTCAAACTCTATGGAAGACTTTATAGTGCTTGTTTATCTTTTATACCTTATATTGGGATGAATGTTTGCTTCTAAAGAGCTTTTATCTATCTCTCTCTCTATATATATATAAAACCCTCTCATCCAAGTCTATATCACATTGTGTATGATAAATCCAATTTATAGTGTTCAGCTTCCCAGCCTGCGAAGAGGCACAGTCTGTTGTTTGTGAGGCTTGTGCAATTCTGGGAGATCATAACTGAGCAGAAAATCAGATCCAAGTCTTAAAGGTGGAGCTGGAGTTCTAGACTTGCTTGGATACAAGGAATTACATCTAGCAAACATCACTTGAATAAAACATTAATTTCCCATTAAACAACATTATGTTGCTGTGATAATTGTTCCTGTTTTGAGTGATCCTTATTTCCTGCATCTCTCTGGTGACTCATCACAGCAGAGATCTCATCCATTCTGCTTTGCAGATGCTCTCAAGCTATCTATTCCCGATCTGACTCAGCTTCTTTATCATCAGCATCTTCTCTCAGTGCTATTGTGCTGTGAAAATGTATGCCTTGCTAAGGACTTCGTTCTCCCCACAGTGTAAAAATGACTGGCAGTGCCGGCTACACTTTTAAATTTAAATCAAGTTTTAAGAAAGTTGTAAGTTAAAAATTCACATTTCATGTTGTTGTGGGTTAAAAATTCACATTTCGTGTTTTCAGGTTGTCTCAAATCTTGAATCTGCAGCTGAGAAGCCCAGATTGCAAAAATGTACACTGAGTCCTTATCTCTATCTGTAATCAGAACAAAACTTTCTTCCTTCCAGATTTTCTGTGAGTAGTTTGCCAGTGTAATAAATTCCCAGTGTGATCTGTGCATCCTACAGCTTCAATTAAACTGTACTCTGAAGGGTTAAAAGAGATGGGCGTGCACGGGTCTGCATGGAGCTCTGTGCATGTCAGCTGTCGCCTCCGTAACAGGGTCTGAGATTCTGTTGCTGACGTCTGTAGGTCCACAGAAAGTTCTAAGAAGCTGTCTGGTGGACAGTGTACTGGGTAACAAAACCGCAGGATTCGGGGAGATGCTTGTTCACTTTGTGGGTTCGAAGGCTGCGATACTCAGATGTGCTGCATGCCTTCTGCGGTTGCGTTCAGAGCCCTCAGAGCTGCAGCACGGCTGCAGACAGGTCTCGCTGATGCAGGCATTGCCACTGCAACGTGTCTGTGCTGGGGTGCACAGCAGAACCTTTCGTAACTCTCACCTGCAATTTGGGCTGAACGCGGAGGGGACAGGTGTCTTGTGGCTCCTTGGAGTTACGCTGTTGTCACTAGTGCTGCAAGATGACTCCTGGGGCATATATTTATGCAATTCATGATAGAAGATACTTAGTTTTAATTGACTTCCCGCTCCTTATATTATTGGCAGTTATTTAAGCTTCTTAGATCATATTTGGGTAAAAGTTTTCTTTCCACGCTGACAAAAGGTTCAAGTATTAGAAGCTCCACACTGATAACAGCTTTCCCTCAATGCATGATGATAGAGAGAGGAGTTTTGGGATAGTGCCATGCTTTGTATAGTTCTTTAGATAGATCTGTCATTTGAGGTGGTTACCTCAGCTGTCAGTCTGGTAAAATTACGTAAAGTTTTTAAATTATCTCCTCTTTGTATGGCCAAAAAATGATTCAGTCCTCTTGCTTATTGTATTACCTCAAGCTCCTGGTATTTATTACACATGCAATCAAGAAATTAAGAGTCTGAGGTTTGCAAGATTTATTTAGTGGTATTTAACAACTGTTTGCTAATAATTTGGTTCAACAAGATGAGAAAATTATTTTTGAATTGTCTTTTAATGAACAGATAAGCAGGTTTCTCTATCAGTTTAGAACTTCAGTTTGTCACTTCATGTCTGTGTTTTTACAAATGTAATGGATTTGTTATCTCTTGGATACGTAGCAGGCAGCTGTGATAGTTTCATTGGTTTTAAAGGAGCTTAATCTTAAATATTCCTGTTAGCTAACAGAAGAATAAGAAACTTTTTTTTTTACTTCAGAGGCAGTTTTTCTACTGTATATTTGATACTGGATGGAACTGGAATAGCTAGAATGAACTGTTAAATGAGTCCCAACTCTATGAACACATGTACATTATTTTTGACATTGTTTTGGCCATTTGCAGAAACAGTCATGTACGAAGATTTAAGAACATCTTTATGTTTGAAGGAGTTATGTTTATCATAACAGTTTTGAACTCGTTCATCACTGGACCTGTATGACTTGAGCAGCAGAGGCTGTGGTCCAAGAAAGCCTGTTGCACAGCACCAGTGCAGTGCAGATCCACCTGGTCCTGTAGCATCACTGGTGATATGTCACCATGCTGTGATCATAAAGAACACCTGAAGGTTTGTCGAGAGAAATATGAAATATGTAAATATAATGCTGCTTCACTAAGCAAAGCCTGTGGATGAGAGCCTTGTGCCTGCGCCGCACCTGTGCCCAGGTAAAGGAGGGTTTGCAGAGGCTCGGCTCTGCTGACCTGCACGGTAAGAAACCCTCTGCCAAGGGCTTTGTCCAGGCTGAAGGAAGTTTGATACAAAATCCTCCCATTGCGAGGGGGTGAGAGGATGGCTCGTGGCATTGTAAAACCTGGTTTTGGGAGGGCCAAGGCAGAGAGAGGTATTTCCTATGTGGTCAGGTATTTCCTACGATTGAAACAGGATGAGCAACATCATGTGTCTGTGTGGAAAATAAAAATAGTTTTAGTTAACTAATGAGCTTACATAATGCTGCTGAAACAGTTCGTATTTGCAGCTGAAGTTTTCCGAAAGGAAGGAAGGGAGCTGAACTGAGCTGCACGGGGTAGACACAGTGCGTGGGTGCTCAGCGCCTGAGCTCGCCCGGCGGCGAACTGATGCCAGGCACTTGCGGGTCCTGCTGCAGGGCCAGGGAGAGCAGCGTCTCCATTTCAGCCCAACCAGTTCAGCGCGAGCACGCCTTCCTGCAGAGCTCAGAACCGTGCTGGGGAAGGGGGCGTCTCAAAGCCTAGCAAGTCTGTTTTTCCTCTTCCAGTCTCTGAATTGAAAAAACTGTGTGTGTGAGAAGGTGTGGATCTACCAGTTTTAAAAATATCAAAACCTATTTTGCACTTAAATATGGTGTTAGCTGTCCTACATACAGGCTGCGCAGGCAGAGTTATGGGAGGGTAGATATTTCAAAAAAAATCCTCCGGAGAGGGTTTGTGTGTGGCCACAGTGGAGGAGAATCTGCATGCTTTCCAGTGGGGGCCTGTAACAGCATTTAGTGTTTTTGTTTGTTTGTTTGTTTTTTAAGTCAGGAATTTAAAATTAAAACTCGCCCCTGATGATGGCTGTAGATGACATGCAGGCTGAGGGAGTGCTGAGTGTAACAAGGAGGCCAGCACAGGGCTGTCTGGATCGCTTGCACTTTAGTACGGTCCAAGGTAGGGTCATTCATCCAGGCTCTTCAGTCAGGAGGAAAAAGGAGAAAGTTAACTCTGTCTTCTCACAGCCTGGCAGAGCAAACTGCGTACAGCAAACAGTCTGACAAAGCAAAAGCACAGGGCTTAAAGCTGCCATGAGGCTTACAGAATAGAGGTTGGGGTGATTGGAGATGTACTCTGCATCCCTGCTTCACCTGTCAGGGGTACTTGTTCATGATGGGTTTAAGGCTGGTCTTCCTGTGAATAATCAATGGACTGAAAATGACTTACCTTGGGTGCTGTATTATGATAAGCAGCATCAGTCCTACAGGTAAAGATCCCACTTCTGTCATTTGCAGTTTGTGACATCCTGTGAAAAGAAAAGAATAATAATACAAAGGCATATTGTGTCGAGGTAAAGGAAACAGGTAATTGCTCCTTCATCTGTTTTACAGACATTGGTATATTTAGCACTGCAAATTCTTGGATATTTATAAAGAAACACAGAATAGTAAGTAAAGTGTGGGAGATTTTGGTGAAATTTTTATCCATTTTTAAGGAAGTCAGAAAGAAACTTAGTAGTACATGTAGTTCTTAAGTTGGTTTCTTTCCAGGGTGTCACTTTTTTTTCCTGGTGTCCTTCAGTTTGCTCTAATTATGGCTTATTTACAGTTATAATCCTTGGCACTGCCATTCAAAAGCCATGTACTATAAGGCAAGGCAGATCTATGCCCTTTTCATTGTTCTCGATGTCAGATTAAGCTGTGGAAAGTGCACTACTCTAGATCTAATGAGACATATGGCTGGCTATTTTTTTTTTTTTGCCTGCTGAAATAAACTTGTAACTATGTAAGATATTTCTTTTGTATGGAAGTAAATCATAGCTAACATAATGCTCATACCTGTGAGCTGGAGCTAGTCGAGCCAAGTCTCCTGGGGGAGGTGGAGATGCCTTGCACGGTTGTAGTAAATCAAGCGAACAACACGCACAGTTTGCATGAACTCCTCCGTGTTAGCAGAGGCGGGGGTTTCTCAGAGGATAACCTTTGCCTGGAGAGGCTGATCTGTTGGCTCCTTCCCCGGAGGCAGCAGAGATGCGGGCTGCCCTAGAGCAGAGCCAGCCGGTGGCCCTGGAGCCCCACAGCCGCGGGTTGGCGCAGGGCTCTGCTGCTGGGGCTGCAACCAGGCACCAGCACTCGGGGCCCTGGCCCACGGGAGCAGCGCCCAGGGCTCCCGTTTGGTGCCGGAGGGTCATCCCGGGACCTGGTGTGCCGGTCTGCCCATCCAGCTGGAGGGAGTTCGCTGGCACCTCCCTTGCAGGAGCCATGCCTGCAGCCTCCCCTCCCTTTGGCTCAGCAGCCGGTGTGACTTGGCACCTGGGAAGGCTTTTGGCATGAGAGTTGGCAGCCTTCGCTTGAGTGAGTGACACAGGGCAGGAATTCAATTCAAATGTTTTGCCTTGTTGTCTAGAGGAGCCTTTCCCAAGCTGTTATCAGAACTGGGGGATATTAGCCCCACCACATTGTTATCTTTTGTCATTATCCCTGTAACCTAGTTTCCTCAAATCCTGCTGGTTACAAAAAGAAAATGAATGTGATTTTTTCATAAAACACAAAAAATTACATAATCTCTTCTTTTATGGGGGAATGAGGATTGGGAGGGGGATTTACCCCAGCTCTGGTAAGTGACAAGGGAAAAATACCTTGATAATATGGTAAAAACAAAACAAAAGTTTCATTTTAGCTTGGATCCTACTTAAAAAAAATCATTCTGTAAAGGTGATTTGTGATGGAGCTATTTGTTTCACTGAGGTGACAAAGGAAGGAAAGAGTCTTATGAGCAAGAGATCTGTCTGAAATGAAGATGACATCAACCATGCTGCAAATAACTTCATGAATGGGAGGCAATACCTTATTCTAGCTGCCAGAACAGTTCTTAAGGCATTGAGAAGATTTTCAAGATATGCATAAAGAGAGATTATTGTGAATTAGACTGCTGGGATTCAAATTTATGGCTGTATTGAAGGGAAAGTATCCTCAGCTTGAAGTCATTCTAATTAGTGTCAGTCAGTCTGCCCTTAGAATTTAAACAAACAAAAATAGTTGCTAAGAAAATGGACACATGAGAGAGGCTAAGCACTTGCTGGACTCTGACTGTGGTTATAAGCAGTAATCAGTTTTTTAATTGCTGATTGTAGGCATATCTTTTTCAAATTTCAGATCATTTGTATTCCTGCAACAGTTGAATGGATGGTGCTGGGTATATAGTTCATAAGTTCAGCTCATAAGCTGTTTTCTTATACTGGACTGGATTGTGAAAATGTTACCTCAAGAGTTAAAAATGTTAAAAGTTTCTTTTTAGCAAATATCACTGGATATCAAGCAAACATCCAATTTAATTGATTTCTTAAACATATGAAGCATTTTGGAACTATTCCATGAAAATAGCATTGAGAAAGTCTTACCTGTTGGTACTGTTTCTGTTGGAGCTGGATCTGTATGTTGTTGGCAGGGATCTGGGCAATTTGGGCTCTTGCTGGTCTTGGGCTGAGATTGTTTGAAATGAGATGTTGACTCTTGGGAATTAATGTAATCTTCTGTGTTTAAACGCCAGTGCACTTTCCTTGCTTGCAGTTGATTTTTTTTTTTTGTACCAACCCCACTTTAGAGATGTTTTTAAAAACTTTTTTATCACTGATTCTCAGTGACAATTGATGTCATTAAACTTTTTGTGTCATAGATGTAAATTGGTACAAAGCCTTGCAAAGCTGCAGGACAAAACAGTTTTCCCACTCCTAGGCAATTAAGCAACTATAACATGGGAATTTTTTTAGAGGGGCGGAGAAGGTGGAAAGCAAAATTGTATTCAGAAGGCTTCTTTTCACTTCTTTCAGTATTTAATGTTACTTCCTCAATAGAGAACTGTAATCCACAAATCAAGTGCATAGAATTGCACTAATTATTACTTTAACAGATGATGGTGTGGGAAAGTAATTAGCTTTAAATAACAAATTGTTATGCCATGGCAGGCAGTTTTGCTTTATACTTCATATGTTGTAAATGTAAGTCATCTTAATATCATTATGAATGCATGAAACTGTTAACTCAGTAATGCATGTTCTCTCAACTTCTTGAAATATTGTTCCTTCAGTTGTAGTGCTAGTCAGTTCATGTGCAGACAGTTGAGATTAAAAGTCATATGGAGATCAATGAACCGCTGCACCTGAATGAAATCTTTTCCAGTTGTATGAATTCAATGCAAGTATCACATTACTTTGATTTCATCCATTGGCTTGAGGCAGTTGCAAACAGGAATTGTGCAGTGGGGGGCTGCGGGACAGACACAGCGTGCACTGGTGCTGCCAACAGTGTGATGGATCTCCTCTTCCCAGACCATTAATACCCGCTGAACACGAGCTCAGGGCTAACAGCACTTTTAAGAGCACTTGGAATACTCCGAGCACTAGGAGCCCTGATGGAAATCAGCAGCTTTGCTGAGTCAGGGAGTGAATGTGCAAAAAGATGTAAGTTTAAGACTGATAAAGGGCTCAGGGAGGACGTGGACCACGTAAACAGTGCAGTGCCCAGTAAATGTAATGTCAGTAATTGTGGGTTTGCTGGATGGTTATTTGTTTTCTGTCCTGACGTAGGGAAGGGATTATTACTTTTCTGCTGGAGAGTTTCCAAAAAGACATGGGAAAAGTGAAATCATTTTCAGGGAGATGAGGAAAAAGGTCAAGTAAAGTAGGAGGAATGTGTGCAGGTAGCAAAGGGAGAAGACTAAGGAACTGAGGGACGAAAACCAGAAATGAAACGTAGAAACCTGCCAGGGTAGGAGCTACGGGAAACCAGCTGGACTCGGATGGCATCACTTAGTGTTGCAGGGGGCTGTTGCTGCTGTAGTCACTTCTGTCTGCCCCTGTCAGCTGGGCTACTGATGCTTTTCTCAGTGTGGTACAGTGCCACGCGAGCAGCCGACATGGCTCATGGTCACAGCTGCATGCACAGTACTGCCTTTGCCCAGTGTAATTCGGGTCATACAAGAAATTTGGAGCGAGCTATCCTAACCTGAAACATGTGGATGGTGCTTTTCTGTTGTCAAAAGCTGAATATTCATATTTTATATGAGAGCTTTTGTAACAAATTGCCTAGAAAGCTTGTGATCCCAAGAGGCTTCTTATTGCCTGCTGCCAGATAGCCAATCTTTCATTATAATGTGGTTGCAGTGCATTTAACTTGAATTTAAAAACAAACAACGCCTCCCTAAAAGCAGCCTTGCCAATAAACTCTGTTGGTGGTCCTAACCCTTGCCGAAGGGTGTGCGGCTCAGAGCTGGTGCTTCTCCCAGCAGCTTTGGAGCTCCTCCTGGCATGGCAGCTTTAACCTTTGGCTGGGCTGCCCTTGGAGAAAATCCTTCTCCCATGCCCTAATACTGAACATCAGAGTCATAGGGACCGTGCTAGGCCTCAAAAAGCTTTCTGTCTCATCTGTGGAAAGGACCAGAAAATCCTTCAAAGTAGGTATCTGCAGCTTAGGCTAGTTGGGTTGGTGACCTCCCAGAGCACTCTGTTGGAAACAGGTACATTTGTCTTCAGTTTTTCGTGAGACTCACCTATGTGTTGTAATAATGATTTCTGGCTTTTATTCTAGTTTGCAGATACTGTAAAGATATATGCTAATACTCTGCTATAGTCATATATACCCCATCTTCCCTCCACACCTCTTCCTTTCCACGGCAGGTTTACACACATTGGCAAAGCTGCACCAGAAGTCAGATTTTGATCCCCTATTTCCAACCGTATGGAAGAGAGGAACAATTCAGTACCTCTCACCCCTGCTTGGCCCTTGTACTATGTGAAAGATGATGTCTCGCAGTGATTAGGAAACAGCTGGCAGCTAACAAAGAGTGTTTGTCGGCTGGGAGAAGCAGCAAGTTCAAAGTTGAACCTCTCCCTTGATGAAGAAAGGTGCATTCCTTACTGGGGGAGGGATCTGGCTGGTGCCCAGCCATTGCCAAGAACGCGCTGTACCGTCCTGTGCTGTGCCGCACGTTGCTCCCTTTCTCCTTCCCACTGAGGTCTAGACCTGCTTATCGGTGATGGGTTCAATGTGGGGCGCAAAGTGGAGTAGCAGCTTCTGGACCTTGTAGAAATGTGGCTACTGCTAAGCACAAAAGTTCTCATCTCATAGCTGTTGTCGGGCAGAAAGCACATTATTCTGGAGTTCACGTCTCCAGATTTCATCTCTGAAGTCTTAAAACACTCGAGTTTTAGCTCTGTATGAGAGAGAATTTCTGCTGACACGAGTCAGTCATGTATTGGGGTTACCGATTTACTGGGTTTGTATGTGACCTGGGGCCTGCTGGAGGTGAGGAGTGTCCTTGCCACAGGAACTTGCCTCCTTTCCTGCCTCCAAGATCCCTTCTGGGATTGTGGGGTGTGCTACTTGGTTTGTCAGAGGCCTTTCTAAGGAAGAGAAGCTTCTTTGGAAGTTAATGGGAAGTTGCATCTGTTGAGGAAGATGGGGAAAGAACATGAGGGGATGCTGCTGGTACCTTACTGAGCTCTATGGATTTCCTTTGGATATTCTACTGTTGTATTCTGCTTTTAAGATTTATTTCACATCCACTTTAGGTTGCAGATACGGCATGTAAAGGTGTAATTGGCAAATGCAAGTAAAAGCAGATTAGTCCTTGGAGAGAAGACGTCATTTTAAAAGTGCTGGAGAAGCCAGCTATTATGCGTAAAGTGCTGCTTCTATGGGGTAGTTTATAAAAGAGCTATTTTGTGCTGATTACCTTCATGTACATAACTAACAAAATAAATTAGGTTGTCAGCTACAGAATTAAAAATCTACATTACATTACAGTCCCTTATACAGAATGATGTCAGTGTGTATAAATAGTACAGCCATTGTGCCTAGACAGTATCTGACAACTCAGCACTAAGATGTTTCTCTTCTTGTCCTGAATCTATTAAAAAAACTAGGAGGGGGGGAGTTTGTCTTTCGCTGGTCTTCTCAATGCTCTGACCTTATTTAAAGAATCTGTTTTTCATGAGGTATATTGATGCAGGAAGAAAAAAGCACTGAAGAAAATCCTTGCCTAGTGATTTTGGTCTCTGTGCAAGATATAAATACATCCCTTTGATTTCAAGGGTGGTAGTGCAGCTGGGTTATTGAAACTCGGTCAAGGTGGTAACCACACACTTCAGACTAAGTTCAGGCTGAATGCAGACTGTGTAACCATGCTTTTAATGATGTCAGTAGTTACCAGCATTGGGCTTGTGTTTGTAGCTCCTCAGCATACAAGAAGCTCTGTATGAAGTAATTACTGGGACTACATGAAGATATAATTTATGCTTTATTGGGCTGTGAGTGTATTTTTCCTTTCTCCAGAAAAAAAATGGGTACATCCCTTCTGAGTGAGGATGTAAGGATTGTGCTCATTTTCCTTAGAAATTAATTGGCCACTGAGAACTCTATAGAGGTGAGAGAAAAACTTTTATTTTAAACACATGCAAACATTAAAAAGCTTGACTCTGCATCAACATCTTGCAGCCCAAGACTACAAACGAACAATGTCCCATTTGAAGCTATTGGCTAACTCAGCTAATGGAGAACAGTTGTTAAGCTAACAAATAAAATTCAGAGAATACTGTAAAGGGCCCTGGCCTTCCTCAGCATTGTGCTTGTCTACGTGGGCCTGTGCAATTTGGTGGTGCTCCAAAACCTCTCAGCCACCAAAGCCCTGGTGTTTCAACCACTTGGATCACAACTTCTTGGGTTGTGACTCAGCAAGTTATTTTCCGTTTGCAGCTATGTCCAGATTTTTCTGGTTTTCAGTATATAGACACTTAGTTCCTTTCTTACGTGCTCCCCCAAGAGGTTTCTGTCACCATGAAGTGCTTTGTACAGATCATATTAACAGCCTCTGGTACAGAACTAAGACTGTACACCTACTACTAGCTATTAGGAGGCTGACTTGAGCTAGAAACATGGATAATAAATTTCAGAATTGGACCATCCTGATACTTTGATCATTCAACTATAATTTGATCTTCAAACAGAGCAGTAAACTCACTTCCCTGCTCTGGTTTTCAGTTATTTCTGTTCTCCATCGTCTCCTCCCTTTTCTAGCTTTACTTATTTGCATACAAGTAATAAACCCCGTGTTTTGGAAATGTGTTGCTGAAGCAGTATATGAAGTTCTGACTTTTTTAATATTCTTTTTCTCTGTTTTGGATGTCTCTCGCGGTAACTGTAAAGAGCTGTTGTGGGAGAGATGAAGAGACTCCTCCACCCTTCATTAGAATTTGCTGTCTTATCCCAAATGCTCCAAAACACATTTAAATCACAGTTAGAGCTTTTCACAAGTCAGTCCCTTTTCTCTCTCTTCATCTCTGATTCCAAAGTAAAATATGTTCAAGAATGTAAATTCCTTTAAAATTGGCTGCAGTCTGTAGTTTCCAAGTAGGAAGTGTAGCCAGAGTCCGTTGCAGGAGATCGAATTCCAGCTGAGATTTAGCTTGCGACTGTCTCAGGTGCTGTGTGCGGGGTGGCAGAGCCTGCCCCAGTGCCACTGTGGCACGAGTCCTCCTCCGGCTGGTTGGCATCAGAAAGAGAAATTGTCTTAGCTCCGTATAGAGTGCATGCCCAAGCTGGACCATTGCTCTGCCTTTCCAATTTGTTTGTGCTTATTTGAAGCGATGCACATATAAGATCTTGAGAAGGAAAAGTATTGCAACTATCTCTACAGCTTATAAAATGCTGAGACTGCTGGAGAAATAGCTTCTGGAGAGACGGATACAAGCTGTCAGCTAATGAAATGCTAATCAATTCATGACATTCTTAAGATTATTTCATACTTTGTAGGAGACAGAGGTCACTTGTTGAATGTTTCCCGTAGGAAGCACTGTCATACTTGTTCCCACTGTGCCTTGCACAGGACTTGAGGCAGCAAAGGGCTTCAGCAGGTGTGTAAGCTTCATCACTGCTACTGAACTAAGGACTGGCTATAATACAAGCATGCTCATGGTTATCCTACATATTCAAGGACCTTGTACTATTCTTTTGGTATAGGAGCAGACTGGTTCAAACCCCATAGAGTTAAGTGAGAACGTCCACTTCTGGCATAGTTAGCAATAACAGTGACCTTATTTGAAGGTGACTTCAGTGACAGTGCTTACAAATACACAGTAGTATCTTTTGTCTTTTTGAACACACAGAAGCATGACCTACTCATTTTAATTAGGACATGGAGGTGAAACAAAACATACGAGTTTTATGTGTGATCTGAGTGGTGTTGATTTTTGATAGGGAGGAATGAAGGAATTAAACCCTTCATGTCATTGTATTTCTCTTGGTATTCCATGGGGATGCACTGAGCTGCACCATGGGAGAGCAGATAGCTTGGGCTGGAGATAGTCTGAAGTGGAGATGAGCAAAATGAGTCACTCAGTACCTCCTGTGTGAAACCACAGTAACACTGTCAAACAAGGTGCTTCATTTAGAAGTTGAAAACCCAGTTTACTTCACTTCCATCCCAGATTATTAATTTCTTATGGAATTTAAAAATCTTGCTTCTGAACAGATCTGGTTCTGATGAACACTGCATGGCAAAAGAGAAATTTCCTGCTGCGCTTCCTGCCAGCGGCTGCTGAATTCCCCTGAAATAATCCCAACATCATTATCCACCCATCCAAGTTAATATTTCCTCCTACATTTGTGAGGGATAAAGGGAAGTTTGTTTTGTTCTTGTTGACTAAAGTATCCCACTGAATTTCCATTGCAATAACCGCTCTGGCACTGGGTGCTTCCTGGAGAATTTAAACTTCCTTGGGGTTAATGGATGAAGGCAGAACCATGGGCCATCAACTCTTCCAGCCTACCATTAATCCAGGAAATGCCCTGGGCCACAATCATTATTGCTGAAGTTCTTGCACAAACACTGATTGTAGAACTTCATAAAGAAAAGCCAAAGGAAATGAGAGAGCTCTTCAGAATGCCATAAAATAAATAAACAATGTAATTTATAATTATAGACCTGACAAGGACTAGCAAGGAGTACAGTAGGATGCTCAAACAAGGAAGGCTGGAGCCCTACAACAGCTCTTCTGCTCAGTTTAAGCATCCTTATGTGCTAATTAGAAACTCAATGGTTTCCTTCCTCTTTTGTCCAGAATTTTTTGGTCAGCAACCCTCAGCCCTGTCCAAACAGGGCTGGAGGGTGTATATTTCACCAGGTGCACGGCAGGCTCCTGGAACATGTAATCTCATCTTTCCTTACCTTTTCAAGGTGTGCAAGAGTGCTTGGCTGGGCCTGCTGCTTCTGTTGTTAACGTACCTCATTAAGTTACTTTGAAAGTTGTATTGAAAAATGTAGCAGAGAAAATGAGCTGACACCAGCAGCTGGGCATGAGTCAGTGAGTAAATCTTCCTAGTTTGTTTCAGTAATATTCTTAATAGAGATGAGCATTCAATTCACAGTGAATGACTTCTCTGATGAATTTCACTTTTTTCTTCTTTGCATAAATTGGTCTTGAAGAGAAAGGAAATCTTGGCCTTCTTTTCCCCAAAATGATTCAAGAGGTTTTTTTTTTTTTTGAGAACAGTTTCTGCATGGGCTCTCCTATAGTGCAGCTCGGTATGTATTCCTAGTCCGTTCTGCATGCAGTTGTACTGATCAAGCAGTGGCTATCTGCTTGTGTTTTTTTGTTTGTTTGTTTGTTTGTTTCCAACTATCAGAGTTGTAAAATTCAAATGCCTAACAGCTTACAACTGCAACCCAAAAGATGAGTGAGTGTGGGGTTGGCTTCGTGTGACTATTCCTAACCAGTTCCTGGTGCGTTAGCTCTGGCAGCATGTGTGCAGTGTCTGGACCCGTACCCTGTGCCCCACTGAAGATACAATTCAGATACAAGTCTAAAATCTCCCTTGTGACTTTCAACAAAAGTACAATTTCTGCAGTGATTAGTATTAGATCAAATTATGTCTTTTTATGGGTTTCATGATTAAGGTGTGTCTGGTATTGTTAAGTAATTGAACTCCAGAATGGCACAATAGTTTGGCTCGTCCCTGATCAATGTTCCCAGACCGAAACAAAGACTTTTTTCACTGCTACACTCTTAAAGTTTCAAGCAGCAACATGTCTTGATGGATGGCTGTCCCTAGCATTGCAGTGTGCGGGTTTGAATAGTTACATGGTGAAACAAATGACTTTTTTGTGTGTGTAGATTCTTTTTTTTCTGTAGATAAATACGCAGAAGTAAGGGGAACACATAAGCTGAAATTAAAGCCTAACACACATCCATTTGCCCTTTTTTTTTTTTAAAGGAACATTTTTTTGTGTAATTTATTTACCATTACAACCTCAGCTCAATTTGTAACTAAAAACACATTTGAAAGTGCTTTTGTTACTAAATGTTTGAGTTGCAGCATATTCAAGGACCCTACCTAAACTTCTCAAGTGCTATGACAGTCAGTCCCCGACTACATCCCCTGACAAATGCACACCTCTGAATTTTAACTCTAAGTATAAATGGGGCTGGTGGAAATGCTGGCTTTGAAGAAAGGAGCCTACCTAGCTACAAAAAGGGGCATGCAAAGAGCATGCTCTACCTCAAGATAAAATTCTTTAGACAGGAACTGCAAGGGTAATCGGAACCAGGCTTTCCAAAGCCCCAGCTCTTTTGAAAGTTAATAGACAGCATAAATATACTCTGTGCAATATCTGGGTAAGGAAAGTTGAGGAGGTAAATACAGCCAAGAAACATTATGCCTTCTTTGAGTTATTATAGTAGCTAATAGAAGGATGAATGTGTATGAACTGTTTCGCTTTAAACTCAGTGACAGAAGGGTAGATCCAAATGAGCCAAATTTTTGAAAGGCAGAAAGAGAAATTGTTTAGGTTCTTAGCTGGTGAAGAAGGTTAAAGAATGCATTTAGTTATTTTTTTGGCCCCCCCTCCCCTCTTTCAACCTGGAGCTAATAAACGGTGCTGTCATGGAAACATTAAGGACCAAACATAGTCTAAATTATCTGACCTCTGGCACAGGTAATTCAAGTTTTGACTTACAAGGATTATTCAGAACTAAAGCCAGAGGGAATATAAGGTTGCTATTCATTCACACTTTGAACAAAATCTGCCAAACAATCCTGGCTGAGGTTATGTTGAAGTATGTCTCTATTGTACAGTGCATAGTAAAATGAGAACATTCAGTTTGTTTTAACCAGTTTTTCATTGTGCCTTTGGGCAGACACAACACTTTGTATTTTGCCAAGCAAGCCAGCATAAGGAATTTATGAAAAAAGAATAATGTAGGAAACAGAGCATTTTCGGGTTGAAATGGAAAGCAGATGCCTCCCAAGGAGTGAAGGCAATATAACAGGAACATGGATGGATGGTGGGATGGATTTCTAAAGAGACACAGGTGACTTCAGAGGAAGTGAGAGAGAGCAGAAAAACAGTTTGCTGTATGAAGTTTAAAATGAAGGCAGGTTGCTGCAAGTGTGATGGACCTCACTTACATTACTGTGGTGATGGCATGGCGAATTGAATCCAGTAGGAACGGAGGAGGAGGATGGAAAAGCGGATAGAAAGATTAGGTACTGGTCTGAAGCCATGAGATGTGTGTTGAATTCTCAGCTCAGCCTATATTTCTCCTGCAATCTGCTTTATTCGTTATTTCCAATGAGAGGAGCCTAAAAGCCTAATGAGTGCAGGTGGGTTAAACCTCTTCCCCAGCAATGAGCTAACTGAGGATTTGATCATGGAAATACTCGAGTGTAACTTTCATTGCAGCAAGATTTAGAGTCAAATATGCTCCTGAACACTGAGTCACTTTGAGGAGCCTGCAGTAACCTGCACAGAATAAACCATACACTAATTTATCTGGGAACAGGTCCTGAGGAAAGCTTAACCAGTCCTTATGACGTAAGTGATAGTTCAGCTTCAAGTGAAAGCAGCTGGTTTTAGGGCTGTGTAGTCACTCTCCCTTCCCTCCCTCCCCTATTTTTGCCAAGATAAATGTTCTTCTCCACTTTACCTTTACTCATTAAAATGTCTTCCTAGCTGTCTCAGATAAATCAAGTTAAGAACATGTTACACTGCAAAACCAAATGGTGAAATTCAATGAGGGAATTTAATAAAGCCTCTCAAACTATTGATAAGAAATGACAACCTATTAATGGGTAAAGCTACAGTACATTTTTTGTTTTGCTTTGTTTTTATTTATTAAAGCTTTAACTGAGGAAGAGATTGGAGCAGATAAAAGAACCGCTGGAAATTGGTATTTTTCAGTATTTGAAGAACTACTTCAAGTTAATCATTGTTCTCTGAAGTTCTTCTTCACTATTTGCCATAATATGTATGGTTTTATGTTCTCAGACAGCTATTTGATAAGGAAATACAATACTTTATTTTTCCAGTGCAAGCAAGTAATTCTTGTGAAATGTATATGCTATGTCCACTGCAGGTCTATAGATATCCTTTCCTTGAAAAGGGAAGATAGACATATATAAAACTATAAAAAGTCTTGCCAAGATTATTATTATTTTTTTTAATAAGGGAGCGGGAAAGAAATCATGAGCATTGGCTAGATAGGAAAAGCAGCACTCTGCTTTGATCCCTTCCTTGACCATGTGTGTTCATGGAAAGGTGGTGGAAACGGTTCCTGTTCTGCTCTGGTAGCATTTCTGTTCTTTCTCCACTCCCTTCTGGTGGGTGAAGATGATTGCAGCAGGTTAGGGCAATCTATCCCACCAGATGAGCTTTTATACCAAATAATAGCTTTCCTTTAAGATGTGAAAAAATGCTAGTTTACTCCGGTGACTTTATGCTTTGCTACTTGGGAACTCGTTATCTGCCATGGGTGTCACTGCAGGGACTCATTAACTGCTCTCAGAGACTGGTTCATTAGCCTGGCTTGTTGCAGGCTGGTGTAAAGGTGATGCTGGGCCATGAGACTGCTCCACCAGGCTCTGTGGGGCGGCTGATTTATACCCTCTCAGGGCTTGGGCAGTTCGTGCAGATGCTTTTTCAAAATTACATTACAGCTTGAGAGTCACAGCTCTCAGCTTCCTGTGTGGATGAGTGATGAGATCCTTCAAAATGAAGACACGTTTTAATTGAGTGCCTTATTTCTAGAAGGCTCTGCATCAAAATTAATCTTAGTGCACAAACTAATTTCCTTGCAAGATCCTATGTTATGTTGTTTCTTTTTTTCTTTTTTTGGGGGTGCCCCCCCCCCCCCCCGCAACGCCACAACAAA
>VXAA01001394.1:297236-319462 GCA_013399115.1 Anseranas semipalmata
CCCCCCCAAAAAAAAAAAAAAAAAGTACTATAATTGTAGGGAAGATAGTTTTCCTCTGGTATAGCAACTGAATAATGTGCTTCATTATAAGAACAAGAGCTCAGCTCAATTATGGAGGTACAAACATTGTCTCTTTCAGATGTGAGTGCCTGAGTGACAATCCAGCAATTAACAGCATAAATTAAAGCCAGCAGTGGAAAGACAGAGCTGCCTGGGGTCAGGGCCCACCACGTTGCTCTGCCTCTGAAATGTGGCTCATCCCACTGATTCATGCTTCACCTGCAACATGGTACGGTGGTTTTCCCTGCTAATAGGTAATTTTATTTGTGAATAATGTCAGTATTGAACTTTATCTATGTCTTGGATCAAATGGATATACTCAAGGCCCTGCACTATGTCTGCTTATGTCTCTCTGTAGAGGAAAATGACTAGCTAAGACTCTTTAATGTGTTATGGCTCCTGTAGTTATTTTTAGTAGGGAGGGAAATCGTTGTTTATTTTAACTGAATGAAATCTTCATATTATTAAAGCCAAGATTTAACCCATCACTTGCTGCTTTTGGGTGGAAAGGTTGGATGAATTGGTGGGTGTGACTGGTCAGTGCTCACTGCTCACATCATGTGAGCAAATGCTGAAGTCTTAGGGTTCCTCTGCCTGTGCTCTGTGTAGACAAAAAAATAAAAAAATAAAAAAAATTTGAACAGGAGAATGGTGGATAAGAATGTTCTAATAGCTTAGCCAGTTAGTATATGCATTTGCTCAAAGAATGGATATTTGCACAAGAGTTAGTCCATTGGTGTATATGTTCTGCAAAACTAAAGTGGGAACGGAAGTAAGTAATGAAATCAGAGGTGTTAAATGGCATTAATGTTCTGAGTGGAAATTCAGATGAAACTGAAATCAGTGAAACTTCAATGTCAAAAAGCTCTGGGGGGAAAAAAAAAAAAAAAACTGAAATATTCTATCCCTTCTTGACCAGCCATAAAGCTGGCTGATGTTTTACCATTCTTGAAATGCAATTTGTGAACACTGGGGAATAAAGAGATGGTGGGAAAGGTCCCTTGAAAATCCCCTTTTTCTGCTTTATTGTTCTAACAAACTTATTGTTCGCTGTGGGGAAAAAGTAATCTAGGAAGATTTAACTGTTTTCCTCAGTGTGATGTTTGAGCTTCAGTGAAACTTTTTAAAAACCACACACATGCCAGATTTTTGTAGATGAAAGATGAACCTCCTGGGTAGCAGCACATAAAAGCTGTGTGGATACAGAAAACCTTAATGTGACCCCAAGTCAATAGGAGGCCATCCCACTGCTAATCAGGTTTGGACCATGCGCTGGGACAGCATGACATTTTCAGGCACGGTGAAGGATGAGTTAAAATTCTCTGGAGGGGGAAATGGTTCTCTAAATATTTGCATTAAATTCTAAATGTCTCTAAAAGACAATACACAAAGTTTTGAGATTAGGCCAAAATGTACTTTAGTTCATATCTTCAGAGTGATGTAGAATGATAATTGTTGGAGATAAGTTAGTAAATTGAAAACAAGTGAGGAGACATGATGCTGTGTTATAGTACAGCCAGAAATATATTTCTTTTTCCTAGCAAAGAAATTCATAAATAGTGAATTATCTGTTAACAGGTGTCTTCTTAAATGACTCTATGAAATATTAAAGATTTGCACAGTTTAACAAATATTCAGGATTATGCTTTTCTCAAATGAAATGACTTTGTTTTCCATGAGAGATGCAAATCTACTTCTAAATCTGCTAATATCGTGAAAGCCCCAAACAAGGCTCTGTTTAAATATTTCAAAGTCTGTTATACATATAGCTTATAGTTTCCAAGCAATGTGGAAGCTACGTGATCTTCAGTCTTGTGTTTGTATCTAGTTGTATATATTTGTTCTTGCTAATGTATAATCAGAATCTCATAAATCTATGCTAATGACTGCAAGACTTATTATGAATTATTCAGTTTTTCTAATTCCTGATTGAGATAAAATGTAATAGTTTGTTCATTTTATTATAACTGCATTCTAGATTTAATTATTCATAAGATCATAACAAAAGGCAATATATTTTGTAAATGTGACTGCTTAATAGTTGGCACTTCAGTAGAGCAATCTGATATTGAATCTTTAGTGAGGAATGAGTAGCTCATTTTTATTTGAAGTATAAATCATGTAGATTACTGCAATATAGATTAGTAAATTTGGCCATATTCTTGTGTTTTAAAACTAGTAATACCATAGCTATGAATGTGCTTCAGCACTTGGTGAAATGAATGGAGTTTCCACCAGGGACTGAATTAAAACTGTGTTGAAAAACTCTTTTATAGCAATATTTTGTAATTATCTGGTACCAGCTGTATTTCCTGCCCAGTTTAACCGCAGATATCATTCCTCTCATATCATATAGCAACTCTTACACATAATACAGTTTTCGAGGCTCAAGTATATTTTCAGCCTGTTAATATGGTGCATAAAATGAAACCATTGCATAGCCTGAAGTCCGGTTGCAGTTTGTTAAGGTGCTGTGTGCTGCTGCGTGTGGGCGTGAGTGTGGCAATGTGGGCGGGTAGAAATAGCTTCAGTCATCAAGCCCCCTCTGCAGCCGGGCTGCGCGGGACAGGGGTGCCATGACGAGGGCATCGGGACCGTTTTGGGTTGTGCAGCCTCTTTACCCCCTCAGGACTTTGGGCTGAAATGAAGCTGTCTGTAGCAGGATCTGGTCCGCAGTCCATTCTGTGCACGGGATTTTTCTGAGGCATTCACTCGCCATTCTCTCTTCTCTTGTCTTTGTAGCCTCGTGGAGTGGCACAGCTGGAGTTTGTGGGCACAAAAAGGACATTGTTTGTTTGTTTGTTTTTCCTGGAAGGCCAACTCTCCCTCTTGTTTGTCAACTGTCAAAAACTGTTATGGCTTTTCTGGAGTTTCTGTTGACTGATCCACTATCGAAACATACCAAAGGCGCTGAAGGGCTGGGCCAGAAGGGCAGGCAGGTGGTGGGTGGTGCGGGGTGTGGAGCTCTGGGCCGGGAGATTGCTGCTGAATTCAGCACACGTGGCTGCAGCCTTACTGAGCCACATCTTGTTGCTCACCATAATCTCTCTACTCGCCTCACCCATCCATCGGAATCAGTGACAAAATGTTATTTTCTACTGACTGTTTTCCCTTTTCATTGAAACGTGATTAGAAAATTGAAATATTTTCACTGAAAGCCCAAGAAGTGCAGTTTGGGAACACTTACCAAACACTTACTCCCAAACACTTACTCCTCCTGCTGTACACTTACTTTACACTTACTCCCAAAAGTGCACTTTTAGGAACACTTACCACTGCCCACGGGGGTGGGCTCCTTGTTGGAAGTGAAGCTCTGCAGTACCACCGTGTGCCGGGAGTGGGGTGTGAGGGGGGCCGTCCTTCCCATCCCTGGTACCATGGCTTGGTTGTGTGGTGAGACCATCCCCAAATTGTTTCGTCTGGCAGCTGGAGTGCTCAGTGCTGCTCAGCCACATCGCGCTCGGGTCTGTTACGGCACAGCTATAGTGTGTGTGAAATGACCCTATGGGGGTCAAAGCACACAGAAGGAAATTAAATTTGGTCATTTTTCTCCCATGAGATCTCCGTCAGTAATGCAACGTGTATTCTTTCTTTTTCCCCCTCTTTTCCTCCTGCTGGATACACTTTCTTAAAGTGGTTTTCTCATGAGCAGACATGTCGTGATAGCAAGCACTGTATTTTGAATGTGGATTTAATTTTTCTAGTTGCTTTTTCTAGAGCAAGCCATGCTGGTGAAGAGAGCTTTACAGTTTCTAAAATGTAATATTATCTCCTAAATTAACTGCAGCAAGTACAAAGGGATAGTCTTCCATTGAGGAGGTTTGTATTATCTGCAGAAGTGCCAAACTCTTTAACATTGAAGATAGCACTACATTTCATTTAAACTTCTTAATCTCAATATCTAATGACCACTTAGCTCTACAAGATAATATATAAAAAGTTCTGCTATTTGAAACAGAATAACTGCTGTAAGTATGTGACAGTAGAAATGTTCTGGTAATGTAGGCTGTCTCTGTTCCTTCTGAATTGTGCACCATGGATACCCAGATGTTTTGCATTGTAGTCATTTCTGCAAATGTCTCACTTATAGTTAAGTGCTAGAGTTTTGAAAAAAAAAAAAAAAAAAGAAAATGAAAAAGAAAAAAAAAATCTACGACTTGATGCCATATACCAGATGCAGACTAAAGAAAGGATTCTGCTAACTTTTTCAACAAATCTGGCCTACTGGGGAGGCTGCCATCTAACATTGCTGTCAATGTGCTGGAGGAGAGGGTTCTCAGTTAAAATGGATGGCTGCAGAGGTGTCCCTATGAAACTGAATGCAATTCCCTATTTCCCTAATAGATCAAAATAGTGCAAGGCCAGTACAGCAGAGACTGTTTTCTATATCTTCAGTTTTGCTGTTGAGTAGACCAGAGAGCAGTGCATCTTCAGCAGGACCATTCTGCAGCAGTGGCATTTTTCCTAAAACCCTTGTAAAGAAAGATGTCTTCCCCTCCCAGTGTAGGCAGAACAGATTCAGGAGGGATTTACCTAAAAACTGACTGAGGGATGACCTTGAAAATACGTTGAGGGGATGACCTTGAAAATATATAGTGTGGGTTGCTGGGTGTTGGTCAGAGAGTGCTCAGATGTGGAGCTATACAAGGTCCATTGCACCCACACGTCTCCTACAACTCAACCCTAGGTGCAGCTTTGGGGTGCTTTTGTATTGTTTCCTCCTAGTGGTAACAAAAAACCATATCAGAGACAGGCCTGGAAGGATTAATAAAATGCAGAAAGTGTTCCTTATCTCCATATAAATGGATTTCAAAGGAAGTGGAGCACTTCAGATGGAAGAGGGCAGGCACTGCTCCAACTCATCACCACGGTGCCACTGCCTCTGAGTCTGAAACAACGTCTATTATGAGTACTGACATGTATATCAGTACCGTGAAATCACAGCCCTGAGGCATTTATAATACACCTCCTGTCTCTCTAAAAGGCATCACTTAATTGTACTCTTACCCGATAGCTGTGTAACTGCTCCCAAAGTGTGCGGGCCCGTTAGCTGGAAAGGGAGAGGCTGCCTGCTTTGCGTGGTGGAGCCCATTCACGGCATGAGCGGGTGGGGGAGAAATTTTCCTAACGACGCTGCACTGTGTGTGCCAGCTGCTGCCATGGAGAAGGTTCCTTGCACTCCAGCACCAGTTTAGTTGGCTTATGTTAGTGTTTGTTTGGTGTTTGTACCCCAGTAGCACGGCAGATGTCCCATCACAAGGTAAACTTCTGTAAAGACTGCAAAAAGTACCGTTTCTGACCAATCTGATGTGCCCCGACTCAGTTCTATACAGTAGGTACCCAGTGTACTGCAAATCCACTAGTTTAAGGCCTGTTTCACTGTGACCTGAACATTTACGTCTGAAATGGAAATCCACAAGGAAAAATGTACGAAACAGTGCAGTGCTCTACATGCCCATCTCTTTTACTACATATCAGTGCCTGTGTATGTACCTGAGCTTGTTGACAGAATCAGGCTTATGTCTCTCAAGCCCTTTTTATGATGGTTTAAACCAGCTGAAGCCTCAAATTCAGCCCTAGGACACTCTAGATATATGTTTTCTAGGTAAGTCCTAGGAGTGAAATTTCTTCATCTAATTTATGGAATCAGTTTCTTAACATTACACATACCAAACCTACTAAAAATACACTTGATAAGTACTAAGAAATTTAAGGGACTGTGACAAGGAATGCATTTCCATTTGTTGTCACTCATATCTGAATCTTCATGCTTATAATTCACTATAAGAGAGCTACTGAGGCTTGTGCATGCTATATGCCTACTTGTGCATGCTGTGTGTGCTATATTTCATTTATTGTGAACTTTACTTGGACAATTTTGTGGTAGCCCAGCTAATGATGATGAAGACCTTGCCACAACAGTATTGTGCCTTATTAAATCAACCTGCATTAACTGGCCAAACATGGTTTTTCAGTTTATTTTTTTTCTTCAGAGGTATCAAAGATGGGGTTGTTTTCAAACCAGTTATATCTTTTATTCTATTTAAAACTTTAACTTGTTTCTGTAATGTCTCACTGAAAGACATTACCAGGTGGTCATATAAGTCAAGGTACTGCATTGCCTCTGTCTGTCTGTCATTTTGGTGTTTCTGTAAGCTGGAGCTGAGGGCTGGTGATTCTACATGTCTGTCACTAGTAGAATGAGCTTACAAGGTATGATACATAACATGCTACTAAAATATCTCTTGCAGTAGTATACATGTGATTCCAGCATGTTAAGAAGTATATCATGGTACTGACCCTTTGCTAAATTATTCTTCTGTGCTAAATTATTCTTCTGCAGTTAGAAAATTTACATGGTTGTAAAACAGATTGAAATCCACTCCAGTGAATTTCAATGTAAAGAGTATTAAAGATACACTTCCACATAAGAACGAACACAGGTTTTTCTGTTTGAAATAACCTGGATTTTGGCCTTCTAAGTACACAGCTGAGTTCAGACTGGCTTGAGCTTGGATACCCGAAGATGATTAAGGTGAAATTCTATTGATTCTAACGGAGTCAGTGAGCTGAGAGGCACTTGCTGAGAACTCTCTCTCTTTCCTTCCTCCAGCAACATCATATCATTCTTTGATGTTGTAAAATGAAATTATTTTGCATGTAACCAAATAAAATGTGTAAAAATCCTGAACTATTGTTATTTTAAATGTCTTCTCAATTAAGAAAACAGAGCCAAACACAAAATATTTGCTGTGTATGTTTTATACAGGTTCTACAAAGGAATTGATTGAGAGCTGCTGTGGAGCTGGACAGCAGTGGGCTATAGACAACGGGGAGTGCACAGAAATTCCTGTAAGTGGAGTGGATGGTGATATTTGCAGGTACGTAAGTCAAAACCAGCATTTAGGATTAATGTAGAGAGCAGTCCTTTAGAATAAATCAGATGACTTTCAGTTCATGAAATGTCCGAGAGACTGAGAACTGTTTCTTTTTTTTTTTTTTTTTTTTTTTGTGTGTGTGTAAATTATTGATAGACTGGCAATATAACACGGCAAAATAGGAAGAAAGATTTCCCCCTCCCTTTCCTCAAAATCCAATCTAGGCAAAAGCCTTTTAAGGTTTCTTCTTCCTCTCTCACGTGAGCAGAGCACAAATTTTTGTTTCCCAGTTTTATGTGCATCTGTGGATTTGCAGATAAATAGAAGGGCAGAGTAGCTAAATGTGTTTGTATTCCATTTGGCAAATGCTAAATGCAGTGATTATCTGTATCATTAAATGATGTGTTTATTGTCCAATATGAATGGCTGCTGGTTCTGATGTCTATGTTCAGCTGGAGGGTACCATACGCCTTGATAATGCTGCTGGTATCAATAGCATCTGGTCTGAGTTGAGGGTGCCAGGTTTGAACTCATCAACAAAAGGAGGATGGGTGCAAAGTAATATGGACAATATATTACACTAGCTGCAATTCATCCCTTCTCCCTCTCTTCCCCAAGTCTGAAACAGGCTTTAGGGAGAGCTGATGGCAAAGTTATCCAAGACTCCAATGGTGTAACACAAGCAGATGGATTCCTCTAAGAGTGATCCCAATGCTTTCAGCATTAAAGAAGCTTGGCATAATCAGCTTTATCAAAGTTTGTATCGCTGCACCTTTGTGAAGTTACTAGGAGATTAAGATCCCCTCCACTGAGAGCTGGCCTGACTTAACTGACACATACCAACTGTCCATGAAATAAAGACAGATTTTAAAAATTCCAGCCATACCCTAAGTCGGTGTAAATCCAATACATTAATGAGTTGCACCTGCACATCTGAGGCTGGGTTTAGATGAAAAAGTCAGATCCTAAGTGTTCCAGTCCCTGTGAATCCCCTGGGGTTTAAAAGAATATGAGATCAGGAGTTCACTTGTTTTACTTTCAAAATTTCAGTTGTGTCCCTGATTTAAAGATTTAAGAAACACCTGTGAGTATTCTGTGTAAAGCTACATTTCATGTAGAGAAGTACTTGAATCTGTGGCCTCAAAAACTTGAAACCACAGACAAAAACTTACTGCTCTCATTAGGAGATGTGCCAGTGCGCAGGGCTGGTCACCATGTGCATGCCTATACACTGAGTGCACCATTTTGTGAGCCAGAATGCCTGCAAGTAATGCAAGCTCCTGAGAGTATGCCCCTAACTCGACTCGGCATCTAAAGATTTTAAAAAGCAGAAGATAGATACTAATTGCAAGAATTAGTCACTGTTCTGCCAGGAGAGTTGACTGTCAATACCTGGGTTTTATAGGTGACCTCAGTGCACTGAAGGATCAATTTTTCTGCTGAGGCAAATGATTGAAGCTCCCACTGTTTCTGTAGAGGCTGTAGGTTTTTATACAGAGGCTGCAGATTAAGGGATCTGTTGTTGCCAAGTGCCATTTTTGAGTCTTCAAGTGGAAAAAACTTAAACGTTAAAGCTACTTCTTGTTGCAGCTTGATGTCTCTGGACATCTTCTATTCATGTTCTGACTTGGCCTATCTCTGTGTACAACACTAACTGCAGGATGTGAAATGTATTAATTAGAATGATCAAGGTCTGGGTGAGCCTTTAGAAATGTACAGTCTAGGGTTAGCATAGAGCTTGGAAGCAGGCAGGCAGTGGTGAGTGCTGCGTAAAATGCAATGTCCCACTTTGAGCAGGAAAACGTAATGTCTTGTTCAGCCATGGACAATACTGATGTTTTTTGACCTGCAAAAGGGTTTTGTGCAAAACCCCATCACACAGTGGTATGAATTTTCTGATCTTTCCTGTTTCCCCAGAACTCTTAAATGTCATGCAGTAAAACAAATGTTTCTTATCTGAAGTCTGTTTTTTAAATATGATTTGTCTGTTTTCATTGATGGTACAGACACATTGGTACTGTTGAACAACTGGAAGAAATTACCCAGGAGTGACTTCTACACCAGAGAAGTTTGCTGTAACTGGGACTGCCAGAGAGATCATCTGTAGCAACTAGAAGAATGAATTTAAAATAAAGCAAGTTACAGGAAATCCTTAGATAGTCAATTGATAGCCAAATGGAAAAATATTCCCAGTGTGTGCACCACTGGCTGTATCAAAGGCAGGATGTTAGGCTGGATGAAATGTCATCTGACCCAGTTTAGTTGTTTTTATCTCATGACTGAAATGTGTTCTATCAGAACAGAGCAATGTTTATCTGTGTGGCACTTACATCAGCTGTACAAGTATGAATCCCACATTTTGCTGAGCCTCTTCATCCCAATTAGAAACTCATACCAGTTTAATACATTGACATCACTGCACTGGTCTTAACTTGTGAACTCTTTCCATAACGCAGAAAGGTTCTGCACAAACAACTTGTTTATATGGCTTGCTATCAGTAGGCTTGTGAAGAAAAAACAAAAGTATATGGCTAATACTGTTCCCAATTCATTTATCAGTAATACAGTAGCTAAAACTGAGTTGTGCTGATACAGTTAAAGAAATACTAAAATTAAAAATGGCCAGGGATACTCCAGATAATACTGTTTCCATTATGTATTTCATACTTGAATGGAATTTCTCATGGCTAAAAATCATATTTCAGAACAACATGAGTGTACAGAGATTTCAGTTTTTTAATACAGTAAACACTGCACACCTACAAAAACACTTTTAGCAGCATTTTGCCATTTCTAGAAATGATAATCACTTTCAGTTTTTTTTTATTTTTATTTTTTAACAAAAGTTTCAATGTCATATGTAAGCAATAGTAGTTAAGTTACTGGTTCTTGAATATATTTGGGTAATAACCATTCATAGCTTAAAAAAAAAAAATGTCTCTAGTTGGCAATTAAGGTAACTTCCTTGAAAACAAAGCACATGGTGGTGGTAATCCCATTCCTGTAATCAAGCTCAAACTACTGCTTCCTGGTTAGGCTTGTCTTATGCTATCCACCATAAAAATATTAATGTAAAGCTGACAAAACAGGCCACTGTCATTGTGAAAGCGGCCAAGTGGCTGTCACTGGCTGGTTCCTAATGGAATAAAATACATCACTTTTTTTTTTTTTTTTTTAATTGAAGCATTAGAATGAAAACTGTGAATTGGAAATACTTTGTTCTCAGAAAAGAAAAGCTTTTGTTTCCCAGAACAACATTATTTGGTAGCAATAATAGTATCAGACGGACAAAAATTGTTTGCTTGCAAATATTTCTCTTGCAGGGGAGTTGCCTTGCTATGAAGCACTGGCTGTTAAAATACATCAACCTTTCATTCATCACTATGGGGGTACCCCATAAGGCAGTGCACCCTGTGACACTGCATCAGCAAAAGATAGTTAGACGTCAAGGCTATTCTAGGGAAAAGAAAAACTTTACCCAATTCTTTCACACCATCGAATCTGCTCAAAACAGAAGTTTACCCTTACTTGTAATATTAATATAGTATTTCATCTGAGGTTTGACGTGTTTCTCAGTGTCACATATACCCAACCTGCAGCTCACCTACTCAGTATAACCCATCCAGGAGACTCCCTGTGGCCTGCAGCTCTCACCCTTCTGTATCACAGGGCCCTGTACTACCATGGGGCCAGACGTGCATCCCTCCTGAGGTATTGCTCATCTCCATGCTGCATGAATCTATGCACAGGTCCACGGAGCAAAGCCAAAGGGACTGTGGGATCTTTTTGTATATGCCCTTTTGTATATGAATGAAAGAAGCTTTGAAGGGGGGTGGAAAATCCACTATAGAGTTTAAAATAGTCAATAGGGAAGTCAGTAGGCAATGATCATCTATTAAATATAATTTGAGAATTTGCTGTTTATGGTTTGAATCTGTTTCGTTTCAACCTTCAGTGAATCTTGTTAAAATGTTTGATTGAAGAGCCATTTATAGGAAATGGACATTCCCAAAGTACTTCATACCTTAGAAGTTGATCAAGTCAACCTCCTCTTTGATATGCTAAATCAGATGAAAGCTTAAATTCTGGGTTACAATTTGCAGGGGTTATAAAGGAGAGTTTAAAGTTGTTTTGTGACGTGACACTGTACTTAAGTACTGTCCAGAACTTCAGGCCTCTGGCTGGTGAAGAAGTACATGTGTACGGGTGCATTTTCATTTCCCCATTTTTTAGGGAAAAGGTTTCTCTCTGTTTTCTGTTTCTGAAACCTTTTGATGGCTTCTGAGAAGCAAAGCATGGGGTTGGGGGACTATTACACAAGTATAGATGAGCTGTAAGGGATATTGTTGACCAGACTTTGAGAGACAGTGACCTCAACACTTGACTTCTTGAGCCTTTATCAGTGCATCTTTTTATTAGAAATGAGGAAAAAAATATATCCTGCAAATGTCATTGATACAAACTGTATTATATTAATATTGACACATATGTTAAAGAGAGATCGAATGTGTGAGATGTATTGTGAATCCAGAAGCTCTGGGTTTTTTTGCATCATATCTTGATATCCTCTGAACGTCAGTGGACACTTGACCTCCATGATCCTTTGCAGAATCGCTCAGAAGCAGTGTTGCATCTCCACCACCAAGGAGAACAGCTGCCTGGCTGGCATGATTGCTGCAAAGGAGGGAGATGTGTGTGGACCAGAGGAAAGCGATACCTGCGGAGGATCATCATATAAGGTAAATTGCTGTGATGCTTCTATAGGTTTTGTTCTGAATATGAGTTGTCTTCATTTCAAGTGTTTAGCAGTAATTTCTTCATGCATTATTATGGAGCTCGGTAAATTATAAAGTTGCAGGAGTGAGGCAGGGAAATTACACAGTTATGGATTTGGGGCTGTTAGTGTTTAGGTTTCAATTGCCTGGAGATGCAGCCCCCTTTAAAACTTCACAGTAATGTTGATTTGAATAATTTCCATCTCCATTTTTAAGATTTAACTTGCTGTATTACTTTTGCCTCCTCATTTTGGAAGTAGCTGAAAAGACCGTTTTAGTTTTTATATCTGTGTTGTAGAAGACTTTAGAAAATGATAGGGCAAAACTCAATCAAAGATATAATGGGAAAACCCATTACCAAACAGTTTGCTTGGGTACAGTATTGAATTGCAGCCTCATTTCTCAGTTAAACAAAACGATGGACTAGAGGAACAAGTGTTTTAGATGATGATGGAACCTTTTGTTCATAAGTAAAGGCAGGCCATTAACCAGTGATACAAATCACAAGGCACAGCCTCAGCTTGTATAAATGAGATTTGCTTTATGAGCATCAGTGGAGCCAAACCAATTTAAACCAGTTTGAAGATTCAGCATCTTGCTTGTTGTATTGTTTTTACCAGAAGGGTACATTTCAGAATTCATTTCACTCTTATAATAATTTACATAGCTATATCTAAGCTTAAGTGCAGCTTCTGTTGTCTCAGCAGGAAACTCATTAGTTCTGTCTGTTCTTATACATTGGTGATTCTTGTGGATAACTGTTTGCTGGAAAAGCAAAACGCATGGACGTCTACTCTGGAGTTTAAAGTTTAATTAGCTACGCCAATTTGTCATTTTCAGAACTACTGTCTACTTGGATCTGGAGTCTACCATTAGAATACAAAGAGAATCTGCATTTTGAAACAGACAAAATATTTCTGAAGTGTGACAGAATTATTGTTCTTAGGTTTTCAACATGGGTCTTTTGCATGCCAGGCAGAGCATGAGACGTACCGTAAGTCTTCTCATACATGCCACTCCTCAGGAGTACATGGAGAGAGAAAACTTCATTATTCCTGTCTTAGCTGAAACAAATTACAAAATACTCTCATGGAATAGTTCCTTCTGCTGGTCCCAATGTACCATTTTCCTTTCCAGGGGTTTACTTCCACGTAACAAATGTGTCCTCTGCAGGCATTTCAGAGGTGGGGTCCTTACTTTAGCTTCAAGGTGAATGTAGCAGTGCCAGTTCTTAAGATCCAGTTATTCAGCTTGTGATCAATACAGCTTATTCTTAGGCTGATTTTACCTGCTATTTACTCTAAGACAAAAAGCACATGCTAAGGAACTTCTTGCTAGTGGAGGGAGGCACCACCATGGTAAGTCCAGTTGTGCAGGGTTCCAGAAATGCTTTTTTTTTTTTTTGAGAGAGAGGAGCATAGAAATTTGTGAATGAAACAGTGTTTCTCAAAGTATGATTCTCAATGTCAATGTAAAAATAGTCACATTTCTTGTTAAATGATTTGTAGAATTCTGGTGAAATTCAAAAGGTGGCTAACAGAAGATCAGAGCTGCTCAAGTTTTTGTGTTTTAGAAGGCACTTTTTGGTGAACATGTATTTCTACTGGAAAATGAGACACTTGTATTCATCTGGAAAATATGTGAACCCAAGAGTGTATGACTGATTTAATACCTTCTGTGATGCCTGCACATGGGATAAACTGTGAATCAAAACTATGACAGAAAAAATGCCATATTTTTCATGGCAAAACTTCCAACATTTTACAGCACTTTGGTAAAAACAGATATTATACATTACTTCCTTTATTTTGAATATTGAAGCTGAAAAAATTGTACCAAAACTGAAAATATTTACAGAAAGTAGAATTTTCAGTTGAGAAAATCTTGAATTTGGGGATTCTGGACTTGTGAGGATGAAAACAGGATTTTTCTCATTTCTAGCATGACCATAGTTTATTATAGTTAGATTTTTTTTTTTTTTAATAATTAATTTGAACATATGACTTACTCCCTTTAGTATCAAAAAATAATTCAGCATCTTCAGGAGCTGTACTGTAAACTTTTCACAAATGTATTTGGGTGCTGATGTCAGTCTGCTTTGGGGGGGGGGAAAGCCAAATCTTTATGGGTGTGCATATTTGCAAGTGTGACTGGTGAATAACTTCTACTATCTGTGATGTTTGGGGGCCTTTCAGATTAGAAATCATGGACATAAAACATGAGCTGTTGTCAAGGGACACACATTGTGTGTGAAATGCCCAAGAAACCCTACAGCTGCAGTGTTTGACTCTTAAAGTGACTCAGCAGAAGAATTTCTGCAGATTGGGCTGCTAGCAAACAAGTTTTCATATCTCCCTAGCAGAGACAGACTTTATTTTAATGTGAATGCCAATCTAGGATTGCTACTCATGAAACATGATTCTTTTCCATTTCCATACTGCGTCCAACCCTTACAACACCGCTTCTCTTATTTGCTCTCCTCAAGTCAAAGATCTGTCTCTTGGGAAGTGAGAGCTTAGTTCAGTTTTCTTCTGTTCAGTCCTTGGACTTTCTGTTGACAGAGCTAACTGGTGCCAGTTTGAGTTATGACCTGCATTTTATGTCTCTGACGCCTGCCTGTTCGTAGACTGAATATTTGAATAGGCTGAAATCGCTTCTCTTGGTTCAGAGAGGCTCTTTGAGTTTAGCTGCAATCTATAAATGAGTGCTGCTGAGTTGGATGTCTTGATTAGCAAAGGAGCTGCAGAGGGAAAGAAACTGCATTTTATAACTATTCAATCAGAGTGAAGGCATCTTAAATGTATACATTAGCACATATACATATACACTTGCATTTAAATCCAGACAGGCATCGTCAATTCACATATGAGCTCTGTATGTCTCTGTAGCAAACACAGCTCCTCAGCTTCCATGCTTGATTAGGTATCCACTATGCATACACAATATGGACTTTTTGAGGTGTATTTGGGGTTTGATATAATTTATCTAATACCTTTGTGGCCTAAATGTGCAATAGATTTTATATGACTGAGTAAAGCACAAGAATGTTTTTGTCTGCAGCAGAGGAAACTGCAGGAGAGACAGCATTTAAGGGATGTCCCGTTGCATCAACCTAACAGTGAAGCTTCTGCTTTAGATTCACTCAGGAAAGAAAAGGAAGGCAAATTGGTCATAAAATATGACCTGGCCTTTGTCTAGGCAGTGTCTAGGCAGGTGTCCAGGACAGTCAGGTGATTACCTGACACACTGTAGGTTTGCAGGGCAGTGGTGTGGAGAGGAAGTAGTCTTTACTGACATACTGACAGAGCTCAGGGGCTGCTGCTGATCCTCGTGTCTAGGCAAGGTATTTACAATTCCTTTCCCATTGCTTCAAGCAACTAGCCATTTTTCAAGATCTAACACAAGGATGTATAGATCTGTGTTATTTTGCTTATACTATAAACAAAACAATAGCTGTGTGCAAGAGCTGGAAAGAGGTGATCTGCAGCACTACTACATCCTTCCATGTGAAGCTGCTGAAATTGGCGTCACAGTGAGACTTTGTGTTTATCCTGGTTGTAATTGACCCGCTTGTCAGGAATGGCAAAAACTAGCACAAGTATAGCTTTGACGTTTGCAACTGTCTAAACCCCAAGCTCTTTTCCAGATGTTCCACTGTTAAAGAAAGTGCAGATCAGTTCCAGGTGTGTGTGGGGGCTCATCCCTGAACTAGACTTTATGAAATCCTTGTTACTAATGGTTTCTTTCTTTTGCAGCAATGCTGCGATTGCTGTAATCTGGGCCTGCGATTAAGGAGTGAGGGGAAAACCTGTGAGTCCAACATAAATCTGGGCTACCCCTGCAGTCATGTGATGCTGTCCTGCTGTGAAGGGGGAGATCACTTTATCCAGCCAGAAATAAAAAGACATCCTGAACCTTTGCCAACAGTGACACCCGAGAAAAGTAAGTGTCCATTTTTAGTTTGAAGATGTTGCAGATACAGTCCCTGTCTCACACCAATCCTCAGAACATACCTTCCCTGTAGTGTTTTTTTTTCCCCTGAATCGCATAGTGCGGGTACCTGCACATCAAACAGAAGTGCTGCTCCTTCTGGGTGACATGCAGGGTGTGACATAAAGACCAGCTAGGTGAGACCTGCCTCACAGTTTCTTCTTCTTCTTCTTTCTTTTCTTTTCTTTTCTTTTTTTTTTTTTTAACCTGAAAGAGTTTTTTAGACCTCTGGTGGGCAGGAAGCCACTAGCCCTTTGAACAGCTGAAGCTGTTCATTGTCTTTTAGCAGAAGCAGTCCTGAAACATTTTGCATGAAACAAACTATGAGTTTTTTCCAGACAGTCCCATGCATTGTGATAGCACTGAAGCTTCCGGGGATTAGATTTCCTATTGTACTGCTGAACATCACAGGAGCTTTCTGGAGAAGCCCCAGAGCACTGCAAGTTTGGTTTTGTTCTTTCAACATATGAACATAGCGATGCTGAAGAGCTAAGTCAAATCCCTGCAGCGAAAGAAGTATGGCAGAGGGATCATGACAGAGCTTGGACAGCTCTGCTTCATCCCTCAGCCCAAGGTCACACTCCTTCCAGCATCACTCTGTAGCCACGTGTCATGCATGAATTGCTTGGTAACCTCCTGGATATGCTAGGGTTCAAATTTTGTCCATTCTCATGAACTGTGTATTTTCTCTTGCCAAAAAATGTAAGGATTTATTTCAACCTAGCTGAGACTTCACTGAGCGAGGAAGTTTGCAAGTATGTGTTTAAGAAAAGCTGACTGAGAAACTCACTGAACAATTCATTTAATATCACAGAAAGTCTTGCCAAACTTGGTCAAGAAATGAAAAGAAGGATAGTGCTTTTGCCAGTGCTCAAAAGCAGGGAATGGGATAGCCATGTCATTATTAAGTGGGTCCCGGAATATTTGTAATGCTAGCTGCAGAAGTAGCTAATAATAGTTACTGGTTAGCTGAAAAGAGTTTCCAAACTAACTGGTTAACTTTTTCTCCTGAAATTAAAAAGTTCAATATGGTTCTGCAGTGGGGGTAGTTTCAGGTGGGGCTTCAATGTGATACCTCGTCACAAATAATAATAGTGATGGTGTTAGTCAGCGTGATAGATGAGCTTGTGACCTCCCAAAGTCTTTTTCTCCACAGCTCCTGTGAAATGTCTGTCCGTCCAGCCTTGCAGAAAGAGATAGTGTATGTCCAGCACAGTGGTCTTATCTTCAGAATGGAAGCATTTTCTCTGTCCTTGAAGTAACCATTTTGGGTAGATTTTACTGTATCTGGAATTTGTGTGAGCAAATGCTCCGTCCTGTACGGACCTATTGCCAAAGCACCTGTAATAGAACCAGTGTGTTTTGCTCTTTGTTAGTTTCAGAGACAGAAGATCACAATGAAGCTTTGTCCATCAGCAATGAAGCCGAACTGTCAAATAACCTGCCTGGAGACGACCTGGATGAATGTCTTATCTATGGTGGGGAACTCTGTCAGCATTTGTGTATAAACACTGTGGGGTCCTACAAGTGTTCCTGTTTCCCAGAATTCACTTTGCAAGAAGATGGGACCAGCTGCTCTCCAGGTGAGGAAAATGGGCAGGAAATGCCATGAATGATGGTGTCTTTTGCCACCTTCACTGATCTACCAAGCGTTTCTTTAGTTTCTCTGTAGTTTCTGTGAAGTTTTTTTGTGGGTAGTGATGTATGGATGTTTTCCCTGGAAATTGGACAGGTTAGTAATGTAAAGAAAAACAACCCCTCAGGAAACTTAGATTATGCTTTCTTTTTTTTTTTTTTTTTTTTTTTTTTTTTTTTTTTGTATCTGTGGCACAGTATCAGGGTGGGTATTTAATTTAGTCAAATCAAGACTGTTTTCACTTTTCAGAAGAGGATTTGTAAAGATTGTTAATGGAATACCTTTTCTTCTTAGAGTCATTTTCTTCACAGTTAGCTTTCCTTTAGATAAACTTTAGTCAGTTCAGATGTATGGCATTGCTTCCTGAACTTCAATTTTTATCTAAAATCATTAACATCTTTCAGCGGTATAAAATCCAAATATATAAAGTGTAGTGGAAGTCTTGAAAAGAACGTCTATTGTGTAGTAATTATATTGATGTCTGGAGTTCTCCAATGGCAAGATTTCAGATCAGATAACCCAAAAAGTTGAAACCTTAGATTAGTTACAAGTGCTTTCAATTATTTAACAAGCAAAAGAAGTGTTGTCATCCCATGACAAAATTTCTTAGACTTCAGATACCTTCTGCCCAAGCCAAATAATGAATATTCATTATGTCATTCTTCTCAACATGATGTTACAGCACTTACATCAATAATGTGTTTGACTGTTTCTGCGGCAGCTGTCTGCTCTGTTGTTTATATTAAAATTCTGGGGAAAGAGCCTAATCCAAGAGTGGTAAAGAAAATGGTTCTTATTTTAGCTCTGCAAAATTTGGCTTGATCACTCACCTGGAGCATATCTGTGTTTTTTTGTTTTGCTTTGCTTTGCTTCTCCCATTACTAAAGTGCAGGTTTGGGTTATCTTATATCTGAGTAGTCAGTATTCTTGGCAGACCTGCAAGACTGCAGTGCTTATGGCTGTGCCAAGAGGTGTAGAAGGGTTTACAGAGCTCAGCTGAGGCAAGGGCAGAGGACTGCTAATGAGACATCTGAGCCACATAGGAAGAGTGAGGCAAAGAAGGGCTGCTACTGGTGTTGTGGGGTCCTGAGTCAAATTACAGGCTGGTCAAGGGAAATGGCAGGGCAGGGCACTTCCCTCACTATTCATGGCTAAAGCATATGTGCTGGCACTGTGGCATTCTGGCCTTTTGTTCCTCGTTTTTCCTCTGTGTGTGTGCACATCTCTGGCATGTGTTCTGTGCATGGAGACCCCCACCAGACAGTTTTAAATCTCACCCTGATGGTAATTTTTACTCCTGAGATTAGATATAATACTTTGTATTTCTACCTGTCCGAGTGCATTTCCTGCCCTTTGTAGAACCCTGACTGTTTTTGTGTTTAACTTTTGCTTTCTAAAAGGTATCATACTTTTTCATGAGGTTGAGCAGTGATGTTCTTGCAGTGTCTCTGTGAGGCAACATAGGCTTCTCACTCCTCTGCTCTTTGGGGAAATTATTTTAGATATGCCACAATAAGGTGTCTTGCATTGACCTCTCCCGTGTTGTGGCCCACTGTGCGTCTGTGATTTGTTTTATTTAAAATAAAATCACTCTTGCCCTACCCCAAACCTGTATAGCAATTGCACAGTCATTTACCGCTGTCATTGTTTGGTGGCTCAGGCTTTGCTCCAGGTAATGCTTGAACTCAAATAAATGAAAGAATTTAGCCTTATGGATTTAGGTTTCCATTCTGATGATATTTAGAAACTGGATCACTCTTATTCATGTAATAGAGCTGCTTTTTTTTTTTTTTTAAACTATTATGATACCTTTAAAGTTACTGTTTCTTGGAAATCTTAATAAAAGCAGCTGTCATGTTTCCCATTTGGCTTTGTAAAAGTCATTGCAGAGTATCCTGTGCTTGTAAAGATGAGTGTCTGCTTTTCATCTGTGTTGAAATAGGATATACAGAATGAGTTCGTTGAACTTGTTTTGGGTTCTGCTTTTTTTCCCCCCATACATCAAATGAAAGACAGCCTCTGTCTTTACAATATACCAGCATTTTAAAAATTAAAATTAACACTTGGTTTGATTCATTAGATGTTGACATATTTTACTCTATGGAAGTTATTTCCAACCCAGCTCCCTAATCTGCATCCATGACGTTTGTGAACGTCTCCGTTAACTTGCAGCTCTCTGTGTGTGTGCGTACTGTCACAGTTGTTCACATCAGACACCTGGCATCTTGCGGAACTGACTGTTGACTGTTCAGCTCCATGCATAGACAGCTGTCCATGTCACCAAAACGTTTCCTCCTACAGACCATGATGGAATGGGAGGAATGGGACCGGGGCTCTTACCATGGGGTGCCTGGTGGATGTGATGCTGCCCCTAATCCACCTCTGCCTCCCTTGCCTTACAGATCCTGACAGAGGACAGGTGACAAAGCTGGAAGCAGAAGCCACCGTCCCTCCGGCAGCCTCTCCTGCTCAGCCTCTTCTCATCATGTCCTTACAAGAAGAGCAGGATAAGTGTAAAGGTATGTCAGAGGGGTAAACTGCAGATGCAAATGGGTGAGGAATGTTTAAAGAGCCAGAATAAAATTCCACACATCCCTTCACTGATCTGATTTCAGTGCACATCCTTAATTTGTTACCTCTGGTGTAAGCCTGAGGAATTGTCAGGGGAAACCTGAGGAGGTAATTTGAGTCTGTACTCTGATTTCAGGGTTATTACACACCTGCTATTTAGTTCAAGGTAACCAGCACAGCTGTGCAGCATAACGTGACCGATAGAGGTAGGAGTGGCACAGGTGTGTTGTGTGTAACAAGAGGGCTGTAAGCAGTGATTAGGGCTGCCTGGACAGATTGTTTACAAACTGCACTCCCCGTTGTCTAAGATGGGAGTATATTTGGATGACCTGGAGGTTTGTAACTTCAGCTGATCTGTGTTGTGAATGCTAATGTATTTTTCAATTTTACTTTGTGTAGATAATGGTCCTTGCAAGCACATCTGCAGTGTTGTGGAAGGAAATGTTGTATGCTCATGTTTGGCTGGATATACTATCATGGCTGATGGGATTTCTTGTGAAGGTAAGCAGTTAAGGTTCACCACAGAGACATGGCTAAAACACTGTTATACAGACCACACTGATCTCAGACCCCAAGGTGCTTCCTTAAGGGTTCTTTATTTCCAGTATTGTGAATTGCAAGTGGCAGTACAGGGAAAACTCTGCTGCCTCTGAGACCATTTGGCAGGAATACCAGGTCTGCTTTACAGATAACTCCTGAAGCACGTCTATCCACTCTGCCTATTACCTGGGGACTTCAGAGCTACAGATCTGCCCAGTTACCTGTTGTTTTTTTTTTTTTTTTTCTGTTTTATTTATTTATTTATGTATTTCTGCTTGCCTTGAAAATTTGAGGCTTCACTGGTACGAAGAATGTTCCGTTGTGAGTTGCTACAGCTCCATGGGTTTCACTTGACACTGAAGTTCAGGCCTGCGCTGTGATGAACAGTGAATTTCAAAGCTGCATCATAATCATTCACATTATATAAATTTTAAATGGACAAGTTTGGATAGTCACAAAGGATATCTTTGCACAGCAAAGACTTGGGGGGTCAGAAGCAATGCCTTGTGACATTCCTTTATTATAAATTGGTGAGTATGGGAGCAATAACAGCCAGCAGTGAAATGCAAGTAGAAGTTTCTGATGTTCAGAATTGCTCACAAGTGATCCACATCCCTCTTAATCTCAGATCTTATTGAATAACAAATCATTTTGATGGAATTCCAGATAGCCTGTGAAGAAAATGGGAATTTAATATCACCAGATAAATATTCACTGTGCATTGCTTACTCAAGTGTGGTGGACGTTAATTTGATTAATGTCAGAATCAAAAGGGGCATTTCAAGGCAGTCGCTTTCCTACAGGAGGTGAAGAAATTCAGAAATGTCACTGGAAGTAATGAGTTTAAATTGTAGCAAGAGACATTTATAATCTATATTAAAGTAAGCATTTGATGGTAAGGGTGGTTATGCACTGGAACAGGTTTCCTGGGAAGAATGTGTGTTGCATCTGTGTCACAGCCTATTTTTAAAAATGGCTCCTTCTGGAATGACAAAGGTGCAGGGGTGCGAGCAAGGACTAGATGATCTCTGAGGGCTTATTCCAGCCATATTTTCAGTGTAACACTGTATTTATTATAGCACATGCTGATGTAGTAGCTCCAAGACACTTCATTTAGAGATCTCCAGCGTGAAAGAAATGTTGTTTCATTTCAGAAATCATTCTAATAGAATTCTATTTTTCCCTTTTGGTTGCAACATGTTGATATAGATTTGGATGAGTGCCTCACAGGTGCTCACGCTTGTTCCAGAGGACAATTATGTGTGAACACATTGGGATCATTCTACTGTGTCAACCACAGAGTGATCTGTGCAGAGGGCTTTATACTCAACAGGCATAGAAAATGTGTTGGTAAGATGATAGGTATAAGCCATTCACCACAGCATCATAATTCTTCATGCTCTGCAATGCATTTAAACCATTTGTGCTAAAAGGTTCTCTAGCCATCTTTGCATATGACATTTCAATATATGTTAGTAAAACCACATGTGCACCATTTGCTCAGCCACTTAACATCAGGGTTGTATGCTATTTGGCTTTTTCCCTAGCAATACGTTCTCAGGATGCAAATAACTTTTCTTGAAAGTCATAAAAGTTCATAGGTATGATGACCACAGCAGTACTGATGACTATTAAACTAGACTGACTACATAGCAGTTGATCTCTCTGGACATTGTCAATACTGCCAAATCCCCAGCCATCAAGAAACAGCAAAACTTCATAAATACAGCTCAAGAAATCTGCATAGGTCCGGGCAGTGGAAAAGATCTGTCTAAA
>VXAA01001394.1:322250-349460 GCA_013399115.1 Anseranas semipalmata
TTTTGCCTAATGTTCTGTCAGTCATCTGATTGACTTGAGTTGGTTTCCAGTACTGAAGACAGACAGGTTATAGGCGCTCTTGATTTTATGGGTAATCAGTAGGGAGCACAAAAGGCCTTAACAAAATGTATTCAGTCCCCACTCCCCTCTACCTTGTGCCATGATGGTAGAGCAAACTGATTCTAGGTGCAGCCTGGGCTGAACAGAGCTACTTCAGGTGCTCGTGTGCCTGCCCCAGCACAAACTGGGACCGTAATTACCAGAACTGCCTTTACACCCCCCTCACGCTAAGGGACAATGCTCTGTGATAGGCGTTGGTAGTGACAGCAGCAGCACGGACTGACAGGAACTCATGGGAGAGGTGCTGCAACTCTTCTGCTATCCACTTGTGTGGCATAACCATTTGGTAATGCATTTCAAAAATGAACAAAAAATGCCATGCCTGTTTAATAACAATGAAAAGAAAGCAGTGGTGTGTTGGTGATTGGCCTGATATCAGAAATGGAGATTCATGCCCTAATATTGCACAGGGCAGAGCAGAGCCTTGCATGCTGCATGGCTCATCTTTTAAACCTTGCATCTCAGCCCATGTCACAATCCTTAGGTGTTGGAGATTGTCAGCGTGTCACTTGTGCACAAAACTTTCATTGAAAGCAAAAACCTGGCAGGCAATCTTCTAGTTTTCATAATTTTAATTTCCTAAAATGCATTCTGGCCAGCAGTACTTATTTTCTCAAGTACTCAGAATTTTGGAAATTGAATAAAAAATATAGCCAAAACATGAAATTATGTTTTTCCTTCTTTTTCTCCCCCCCCCCCCTTTTTTTTTTCTGTGAAGTCTTAACCCTCTTTTTGCCTGTCTGCTCCTGCTACTCAGGTGGAATACTTCCTATAGTATTCAAGTTGTATTTCAGACGAACATGCTTTCCTCCCAGTGGCTCTTTTGACATCATACTGAAGTGACTTAAGTTCATATGATGCAGCGTAATGCTGACAATTTATTTATATGAGAAGGCTCTTTGTGGTTTGCAAGAAAAGATAATAATCTCTGATCTGTTGTATAGTCTCTTAAATCAGTGGAAAGGCTTGCACTAATTTGCATGCTGTTAAGTGGCTATTCACAGCCATTTTTGTCTAATATATATATATATTTTTTTAGTATCTCAGATTTATTTAAGAACTAGGTCTATTTAGGTGGGAGACATTCACATTAACTCATATTCTTCTCCCAGCATGTGAGATTTTTTGATTTTGTTTTTTTTTCCCCAAGACAACTTATGAGAATATTGTTGTCTACACTTCATGCTAATGTGTAGAAACTGGGAAACTGTACAAGCATTAGGAAGACGTATCCCTGCAAAAGCTTTGGGGTACGCAAGTACCTGCCGCTCAGTGGGAGTGCACGAAGATCCTGTGGGACAGGCAGAAAGATATCCAGCTGACAGCAGTGACCTGGCTGTGGATTGATCAGATGACTTTGGAAAACAAATGCACAGCAAGTGAAGAATAGCAAAAGCTAACAAAAACAAAAAAATGAATTAACACAGAACCAGAACCAAAAAACAACCCCGCATGAAATGAAAAGTGAATTGGCACCACGTTAACATACTGGTCTTACAAAACTCAGTGCACATCACCCATTAGCTGCCTGCAGCAGGAACAGAAATTTCTTGGTGCTCCTCTTCATCTGTTTGGCAGAGAACAAGCTGATACATTTTTGCAGATGAAAAGCTTTTAAAGGGGCTTTTCCTGTTTTCATGTTCTGCAAGGGGAAGTAATATCTCTGATGTACTTATCTGGGAATTATGTTCTACAGCCGAAACAAAAATCTTATTTAAACAATGCTTGCTTTATTGTATGGTGTAAAAACAGCTTCATGTGCAGAGAAGCCAAATGATTGGTAGTAGTTATGGTCACATGTGGCTTCTGTTTGTTCTAGAAATGCATCTTAGTTTTATATAGATCTGTGGAACTGTCAGATTTTGTGCAGAATGGGAACGAAGTTTCTGTTCCCACACTCCACCTCTTTTTGTTGCTTGTATTTGCTCATCATGTCACTCCTTGCTTTTATTATTAAAATAAGCAAAACCTGAATTTGAAATTATTTCATATGATCCTATCAAAGTGTGTGGCATTTTTTTTTTTTTTTCCTAATTGTGTCCTACGTTCCATGATCTGGTAGTTAAGTGATTTTTTTTTTAATAACTTTTCCAGTTATCAGCAGTTTTCCTGCTGAAATCACATCACTTAAAAGATGTAAATACAAATTTACAAACTTGATTGAGCCTTCCGGGTTCCTCTCTCCATATTGTCTTGTGTATCCAGTTGTAATGATGTTATTTCTTAGGAAAAAAGTGTATTCCGTGGCTCCACCTGCAGTGAGGCAGGCAGTTTCAGTACCTATCTCTTGCAGCAGTTCCGCACCAGTGGCTCCTGTCTATCTGGCATGAAGCAGCGGGACTGATACATAGCCTGAGCTATGAAAACCCGGTAATGAGCAATAAGCATTAATCACTTTCTCACTCAGTTATCCAGGAGGTTTCTGTCCAGTAAACAGGAAGTTGATTATCATCTCTCTGCCCACTGCTGTATTTCACCAGTTTTGTCCATCCCTTGTCCTGCACCATTCACTGCAACTTTGGGGAGGGAGGAGGAAAGGGAAATCTCGCTGTGACTTGTGTCTCTTGAGTTACTTTGCATTAATGAAAGGTGCTGAAATAAAACATCTTTCATGAGAACACTGTAGCAAAGTCTGTATTGAATATCTTTTGGAAGAAATGGTTTCACTTGAGCTTTTGACTCCTTCCAAAGAGAGCAGGAAGAGGCAGACTTCTTCATAAATATGAGGCACTGAATTGTTTAACTGTTTCTTGTAGACATTAATGAATGCATAACAGATATGCACACCTGCCAGCGGAAAGAACACTGCGTCAACATGATGGGATCATTTAAATGTCTCCAGGAATTGAGCTGTCAGCCAGGTTATGAACTTAAGGATGGAGAATGTGTTGGTAAGACAAGTGGTTTTTTGGCTGATGCAATTGCTGTTATCAGGAAGGAAAGGAAAGGGATTACAAAGCATTTCATTGTTGCTGGTCTGTGATATCAGGATTGAACTAAAAAAGGCTGAACATCATGGAAACATTTGGCTTCATAAGCCCCTTCAGTACATTCATTTATTTGAAAGTTTCCAATAACTATAAATAATTTGGAAAATATATGAAACCTTGTGGATTAGGATTTGCCCTGTTTATGAGGGGTTAGAGTGAGATCTCACTGATGGAGGAATTCCTATTATGCTAGTCTGAGTAGCTCTGCTTTTCTCTGAAGGGGCTGATACTGAGTGCTGTTGAAGACTGAATCACAGCCTGAATGGATCATGGGGCCGACTCAGTCCAGTCCTTCCTGTGTTTAGGATGTCTGTCTGCATTTATTTACATTTTGAATGGTCATGGGGTTAAGAAGTTATTCTTCATCTCCCCCTTCTCAGTCTATATCGGGATCTAATGGAGAAGCTAACCGCAGCAGTGATAGCATAGCAGAAGTTGCTCTGCAGCATGTGTATACGCAAGAGACACGTGCACTACCTTTCAGAGCAAAAGTCAGAGGTATTTACTCCTAAATCTTTAACTCAAAGGGCTTCCTGACAGCTGGAGTAAGAGATGCCCAAGGAAAAAACATAGCTCTTGACATGTAGCATAAGGTTATAAAACAGAAATAATCTGAAATCTTGCTTTATATACAGCTGTCATAAGTAAACCTTGGATTACTTAGAGGCTGTCTGTGAAAGTCTTGTTCTGGTTGAATCTGTGGCATTTCTAACGTTTATTAGCAATCTAAATTGCTCTCTAATCTTAAAGTTAGGTTATAACAGATTATAAAATTTACAATTTGTTTTTAAAGTAGCCTTTGAATTAATGACATACAAGAAAGACAAAAATTCCAGAACTAGTCAGTGTAAAATTGCCTACATATAATTATAACTACTGATTTTGCAGAGTTTTATGAAATACTGAATTCCACATTTTTCTTTGTCTCAGTCATATGTATAGTAGAAAGAGTTATTAATATATCTTCTGGAAGACTGGTGATGTTTCCTCATGACTTTAACGTTTAACTGAAGAGTTAGAATGGAAAGAGAAGGGCCAGCGGTCCGCCCCTTGTCTTCTTGGAGGAGTGGGAATTCCTCAGTTGTGGAGTTCACTCTCTTTGTCTTTACCTTCTAGTAAAGATATTCATTATAAGGAATGTTCTAAGGAGACAGCATATGTTTATATAGTATTTGAAAACATTCACAGAAACTGAATTTTGAACATGTTCATAGCTGAAGTCTGATCTTAGGTGGGGTTTCTTCAATTGAGAAACGGAAGCAATAGTTCTACAGGAGCTGATCTGTGCAGCTACTCAGCACAGATCAGTTGGGTGTAAATTTATAAATTTGAAACTAAATTTATAACTTTGAAACTTTATAAGTTCAAAACCTTTCCCTTCCTTTTCATTGTGCCTAGAAAGTAGGCATTACATTGGTGATCATAATTTGAGAAGTAAGTTTATATACATAATAAAAATGAGAAAGCTGTCTCGAGCTCTGGCTGCAGAGCAAATAATAAAAAAAAAAAAGTGAAATTTGTTATTAATACTGCTATCTTGCATTCAGTTTTTTTTTTTCCAGAATACTTTTCAGAGTTTGGATAATGTTTGTTCTGCGTACTTAAGTACATATACGTAGACCTGTATGCCTGTGCACAAAGTGAAATCCCAGCCCTGTTCAAGCGAGGTTCCGTTTTATTATCAAATTCAGTGGAGGCTAGTTCATACCTAGAATTCTTGAGGTACATAAGGTGTAAGAGACTATTTTGCTTTTGAAATAGTCTGATACACATTTTATGCACCCTTATTCCCAGTTTTAATTTGGGCCTTTAGAATTTTAAAACTGCAGATGTTTCAGTATTTGTGGGTTGCAAGAGATGCTGTGAACACAGCAGTAGCGACCAGCATCAAACTTGTGGCAGGACCTGCCAAGTTCTGAAGCCTGTGCTGAAGTGGATGTTCAAGAGCAAAGACAACTAAACCTCAGATTTCCCAAAGTCAATTTTGGGTGTCTTATTTAAATGGCGCTTCCTTTATGAGAAAAGAAGCTCTAAACTAGTCAGGGCGACTATTGGAAATGACAGTTTTACCTAGTCACAAATTGATGTTTTGATCTGATTAACAGATATTGATGAATGTGAGAGAGGAACTCATAGTTGTAAAGTAAACTTCGTTTGTCAGAATACAGAAGGGTCATTCTACTGTGAGTCAAAACAACATTGCATGGATGGATTTTTACAAGACCCTGAGGGAAACTGTGTTGGTAAGTGTGCCCAGAATATGTTTGTAATATGTGCAGCAGTGCTGGCAAACTCCTGTTTCTTTTAGCCTGTCCAAGGGGTGTGCATTGACCATATGTAATTTTCCTTAAATCCTGCTGTGAACTTAATTTAAACATTGCTGCTCTCTTAAAGATATGCGTACTTGCATAATGAATTTGAAACTGGTACCATATCAGACCTTCATCAGCTTTTATCTTTGGAGAATGATAAAGTGAAATGAAGGAAAAGAAGTGAGAGCTGGAAGAAGAGAGACCAGAAAGGTTAAATAGCTTCTCTCACTATTCTAATTCATTTTTTTACTAGATATTAATGAGTGCACATCTCTCTCTGAGCCATGTAAACCAGGATTCAACTGCATCAATACCGTTGGGTCTTACACCTGCCAAAGGAACACGCTGACGTGCACCAGGGGCTACCATTCCAACGAGGAGGGAACCCGATGCATCGGTAAGGTCAGGCTCCAGTCTCTGCTGTAACTCAAAATAACTGCTTTGAGTTACCTCCAGCTTCATAAATTTAGTTGAGGAATGGGAATTTGCTGTATGCATTTGCTCTCCGAGCAGCTCAATGATTTGTTTGCACTCCAGGATGCTTCACTGCTGCATGGAGTTCCTCTGGGTACACTGGGTGACATTGCTTTTGGCTGTGTATGGGAATTACTGACTTCCCTTCTGGAGTGAATTTGAATTTAGTTACTTTTTAATCTCATGCTGTCAGTCAAAATCATGATCCTTTGCTATTTTGTACAGCATCTCACTGTAAGTGATATGATCTGAATCCCTGAGATGCTGCAAATTAGAAACACTGAATTTGTGGACTCACGAGGGTACTACTAAGTGGATGTTCTTTGTAGCACTATGGATGGTGTCCCCCATTCACATCCAGCTGTGCACATTTAGGATAAATTCTGATCTTCTTTGTGAAAGGAATGCTGAAATATTCACAGAGGTTGGCATGTGGCTCGGTACTGATTTGTATTTGTTCCAATGTGTGACTCAGAGTAGCAGATTTCATATCTTACCAGCATTTGTTTCATAAATGAGCCCACTAGGCACAAGGGAACTGAAAGCTTGATCCTTAGTGAGGCTGGCTATGTATTTTTGAATTCTCTATGTCCTGTGTTACATGGGGTAGGAAATTATAAAATGAGAGCTGGAAAAATAAAGAAATAGTAAATCAGCATTTCTGTTAGTGATGATATCCTAAAGATTTCTACTGAAGTTCCCTTTGAATAAAAGGAAGGATGGAAAATAAACAAAATATGCTTTTGCAACTCTACAGGTGGGTGGAAGCCATGTTTAAGGCTATTAATTTGATCACAGCTAGTGACCTGCAGTGAAAACTAGTGGTATAGATAGAAGACCCCAGTCAAAAAAAATTCCGCTTCCTCTTTTTTGCTCTTTGTTACCCTTCTTGATTCCCCCACTCCCAGGGCTATCCAGGCTATCCTTTGCCAGTAGGAAAGTGGGGAAGATTTAGAAGCAGTAGAAGACAGGGACAGTTAACATGTAGCTGAGGAAACTGAGAAAGCTTCCTAATACAGCTCCAGGGGGTTGTTTCCTAAACTTAGGACAAAGTAGTGCAGTCTCATTTGCTGTATTATTATGTAGCAACATGAAATATTCTGGCTGTTGCAAAAGGAAGGTCCAAAAGTCCTGTCTGTCTCAGTTGTTGTGTAGAGACAGTTCTTCAGCTGGCTTTGATCAGGCCTGTTTCAGCAAAGTCAACAAGACTAGGTACATTTGCACCTCGTGAAGCATGGTGAGCCTGAAGTTTTTAGGGTTACCACCATGCCAGCATCTCCATAAATGCTATTTTTGTTTTGGTTTTGTTTGTTTGTTTGTTTGTTTTTTGTTTGTTTGTTTGTTTTCCCCCACAAATCAGCAGACATCACTGAGTAGCTCAGAAGTCCTTGCTGTGGTGCTAACAGCCTTTGCTTTTAAGCCCTCCTAATGGCTGGAGCAAATTATCTTCCTAAATTTCAAACTGGTGATCTATAGAATGAATCCAGCTTTCTTTTTCAGTTGTTCACAAAGTGAGAGTGAGTGTGTGTGTATATACATGACAGAGGAGGAGATTTCTATTATTCATACAGCATTTATATGTTTAAGGCATGATGAGGTAACACAATGCAATGTAATTACTGTTGATACTTTCTCTTTAATTTATATGATTGACAATGCTTTTAAAGAGCCGGTGTAAGAACACAGTTCTAGTTTGAGTTTGGGAAAACTAATGCTTAATGTTGATTGGTGATCTCTGCTGTGTGTGCTCTGTCTTTTGGTATTGACTTGGTGTGACTTTCTTTGAGTAGGTGGAGAGCATGGAGAAGAAAAAGAAAAACATAAGTTCCTAACTTCCCCTCTCTATGCTAAAGACTGTTTTCTTCAAGGCATTACAATGGTTAATTAGATTCCTGAGTCAGATTTATTCACAGTAGTAAATGCATCATCTGGACATGCTTCTTCAGCAGTGCTAAACTTGTATGGTCATCTTCTCTGTTTAGAGGATTCATCTCTCTTCAAAATGTTCATTCTTTCTGATTCAGTAAATGAATTATTAAAAACTACCTCTTACATTTAACTGAAAAGTACTGTAACTATCACGAAATATAGCACAATTCTGATGGGATAATATCTGAGAATTAGTTAAAGGCTGAGTGCAATGGAATATATAATTTTGGACAAACTAATGAAATGGTTGCACATGTGAATTCATTGCAAATAAAACTGCTAATTTACAAATGTGTGTCCGCATTTAAAAAGTTCATTGTTTTGATACTACCTTTGATCTTAGAAGAAAATGAGAAGACAACATGTCAGCAGAAATCTATGAGCCTGTCACGAATTCCTCACTGGGCGACTGGCATCCCTGCCATCGCTAACCCCAGTGCCAGCAGGGGCTGCTTTGGTAGGAATCTCTGCTAAAGTATGGAAGAAAATATTTGTTTGTGCCTCTCACCAGGGTTGATAGTCTCCACTTCTCCAAATCCAAGTTTCAGTGATAAGTAACTCGCTCCCATTTCCCTATCATTTTCTCAGCAAGTGACTGCTTTCTGAGCACTCTCCAAGGCTGTTGCTTGATGAGGAACTGCCCAGGAACCCTCTGAAATGAAAAAGCGTTAGAATTTTTAACTTCAGATAGGGCAGTGACTGAAAGCACTGCATTAGGGAAAACCCCCAGCCTTAGACTGCCATCCTAATTAATTGTACATGAACAGGGACTTGGATTGTCAAAGTAGCTAAGATGTGGATAATAGGGAGGAAGAGGGATCTGATGGTTTAGGAAACAGCAGCGCTCAGAATGCTTGAAGAAATACAAGTTTCTGCGAGTTAATCAGACTTTCTGATGCTTCTTGTCACAGTTGGTAACAGGGATTTGTTAAGTACTGATGAGCTATTTAGTCTTGTTGCAAGTCCTGTAAATCAGCCTGTATTGAAAGCTCTCATCTTTATCTGAGGATTTTTAAAATGAGATGGGAAGTGGTGCACGTGAGTGAAGGAGCAACTAATTTGTTGGTATTGGATTTCAGATGAGAGACCATGAGGAATATAAAAATGAGAGTTGATTGAAAAAGAAAAGAGATCAACAGTGGTAAAGAGCAAAAGGTAGACAGCAGAAGCAGCATTGAAAGGGCAACTGGAGATGAAAATAGCAATTGCTTTAGTTCAAGGGATGAACAGAATTTCTGGCTAGTTCTTGTTTTGCTTTAAAAGGCTTGCGGTGAGTCACCCAATGGCAGAACATCAGAATAGGGTGTTTAAATGTCATGGTTTGATCAGAATCAAAATGTGTTTACGTTGAAATGCAGAATATGCTGGAAAGCTCTGTTGCATTTAAAGTTGCCATTTTCACTTTCAAAATAATGTATTGTTTTTCAGAAGTTTGACTCAGAGATATACAAATCTGACTCTGAGAAGAGCAGAGTGAGAAAAAATGATATTCTCTCTGCTCTGTCCAGTGGACAACCCTAACAGTTTCTGTTCCTGTTATTTAGTTTTTGTTTGTTTGTTTGTTTTTCTTTCCATAAACTGTGATGTTCAGCAAACTATATTTAAACTAATTGCTCTCTCTGGTTCTGCAGATGTGGATGAATGTCAAACTGGTGTACACCGTTGTGGTGAAGGACAGATTTGTCATAATATTCCTGGGGCTTATCGCTGTGACTGCAAGATGGGCTATCAGTATGATGCATTCAGCAGAACCTGCATTGGTATGTAAGGTGCAAGATGAGATGAAACGACTGATTGATTGAGCCTTGGACCTCAAGGCAGTATTTAGCACCATTGTAGTGTGCAGTTATTAGTTCTGCAATGCAGTGCCTCAGAAGATTATGGAATTACCTCAGAAACAGCCATCGTTCAGTCGACCAGCTACTTAGAGCTCTGCCACTCTGTGCTATGAGTATGGACCAGGTGTCCTTGGTTTAGTTTGGCTGCAGGTTATCGATTAAAGTCATCTGCAAAGTATTTTCCTATAGGTTATGCTTCTCCTGCTGTGGAAATTTATCTTTCCAAAGTCTTCACAACTTTCTGCATAAGAGACCATGATACAGCATTTTGTATTTCATCACTACTATAAACCAATTAGAGCACAAAGGCAGACAGCGTAAATCCTGAAGTTGCAGCATTTCATGCTCTGTAAATCAATCTCTGACACTTTTAAAAAGTACCTTCCTGCATCTCCTTTGATGCTTTTGTTTCTAAGTTGATTGTATATTTGCTTGTTATCCTGGCAGATATAAATGAGTGCTGGAATTACCCTGGACGCCTGTGTCAGCACACGTGTGAGAACACCCCTGGGTCCTACCATTGCACTTGTTCTTCTGGTTTCCGCTTGTCTTATGACGGGAAGCATTGTGAAGGTATGAGACATGTTTTCCACGAAGAATAATTTGCAGTGTAAATTAAGGAACTCTAGAGAAGTTGAGGTGAAATATAAATACAGTAAACCCATGATGCATGCAAGCTGAAATTTGTAGGTACTGAATTAAACATTCAAACTGTCAGGTAAGAGTTGTCAAATCCTAGTGTCTTGCACTTACCCAGTCAGCAACGCACTTGAAAGGCTTCCCCATAGCTTCCACGCAAGCGGTGTGCCCCAAGCGGTGGGCGAAGCTGCCAGGTCCACACAACTGATTGTCAACATATTATTACAAGGTTAAGTCACAAAGATGAATTCTGGGCACCTTTTCCTTCTCCCTGTCTTTTTACTACTGTTGACTTATTTTATAGCTATAGTCTCTTTTGCTTCGATGTTTTCTCAGTAAAAAAGCTAAGTGATTGGCTGTTACTGTTCAACCTTTGCTTTTGAGCAGCTGTGCCTTCCACAGCAGTCACCATTTAGAAGCTATGTCAGATGGTTTAGGTAATTGGGCTTTGGAAAGTATTGAAGTGTAAAGAGCAGAGGGCATTGTGGTTTTAATGTATACTGAGATACTCTCCTTGAGTTAAAGAGCTTCTCTTATGAGAAGCCTTCCACTACGTGTGGTTTGGATGTATGGCAACGTTTACAAATTCATCTGCTCTCACTGCAATGAAAACCTCTCTTAGTCTATTATTATTTATTTTCTTTTATCAAAAGTTTGAAGCTAATGTGAATTATTGTTTTTATGACATGTAGGGCATGTTGCAATTGAAATGTTATAGTGGTACATCTTTTGTTCTGCAGTCACTTTTGTTTTGACTTAAAAAACAACCAAAAATTATCTAGAATATTTTGGATCTCATTTAAAATATTTCAGCTAGAACAAAGCTTCGATTATTTCATCTTTGCTTCTCCTCTTTCTTCCTTTTCCTCATGTACTTTTTCCTTTTCTTCCAGATGAGAGAAAGGAGAACATATTAAAGTAAGAATAGGAGACTTTTCATTCAAATTTTAATAAAAATGAAACTTAGTAGTGACAAAACTTGAAGAAAAAATAGATTTTGAATTGAATGGAAATTTCTGAAGTTTTCCATGATTTCTAAGCAATGATTGCATATTTTTAATTAATTGTAACATATAAAGTCTGAAGCAAATGTTTGCATGCATGTATATATTTATATTGGCATATATAGAAATGAAATTCAGGTGGAACACACGTCCTTGTGCTTCTGCTCCTTCTGCCTAAGGAGCAGACACGTCTTGGGACAAATTAGTCCATCCTTATCCACTCTGTCCAAAGGATGTAATAGCTGACCCTAGAGACAAAAAATAGTGAAAGATTCTGTTCTGAACCATTATGGCAACGTCTGTACCTTTGTTTTTGGATGCAGATGTGAATGAATGCGATACGAGTCCCTGCAGCCAGGAGTGTGCCAACGTGTACGGTTCCTATCAGTGCTACTGCAGGCAAGGTTTCCAGCTAGCAGAAGATGGTCATTCTTGTAAAGGTAAGGCTTCTGCTTGGTCAGATCAAGTTAAGTACGTGTATACTCTTTAACAGTAAGTGCTCTCCAAATTTCTGCAACACCTGATGCTGCAGGTGATGCCTGAGGATGATTGTGAGTTACACCCTGCTGCAGAAACAGCAAAAGGGAACTCTGGCTGTTGGTTAAATGCAGTTCATTTTCATGCCCACTTGCAGCTGGAAGACACCTGTGTGACCATACAACCAGTGATGTTATTGTTTCATGGGGCTACAGCTTATGACTAAAAAAATTAGGAGGAAAGAGATATTTATTTATACTGCACTGGCTAAAACTTCCACTCAGCCAAGGCTGGGTGAAGGCTTGCTCTGACTTCTGCTGATGGTGGGTGAAAGAGGAGCAGAGTGATCAGAATGGGGACAGGAAGGGTTTTACCTTTTCCTCATGAAGTTACCAATACTGACACATACTTTGGAGAGTCTCTGTTTAAGAAACAGTGAAGAAACCTACGTTCTTCCAAGCACAAGGGAGCTCCCAAAGCAATCCAAGAGAATGAATTGCAGAGGTACTGGAATGAGATTTTCAAACCCAGATGTGCCTAGATTTACTGTGCATTTCCATGAGTCCATGAAGCAGTCTTGTGTTCAACATTACAGAAAGCACCATCAACTGTCCTAGACCAGTATCAAACTTTCATGGTTGCATTCTTGTTTAAGAATATTTCATAAACGTGTCATGTAAGAACTGCTGTGTGCTCTACAGCCTCTCTTTTGAGATTTCTATTTTTCTTTTTTTTCATATGTTTGTAATTGTGTGTTTGTTTGTTTTTTTTCCAGATATTGATGAGTGCACCCAAAGTGCGGGCATTCTTTGTACCTTCCGGTGTGTGAATGTTCCTGGTAGTTATCAATGTGCTTGTCCTGAGCAGGGATATACCATGGCAGCAAATGGAAGAACCTGTCGAGGTAATGAGGAGCTTGATGAACTGAAAGGATTATATCATGAAGGTTTAATCCTTGGAATGATCTAAGACATTACAATTACTCAATCAAGTCTCTATTTTGGCTATTAGTCATTGTTAAAAAAAAACAGTATTTGACAAAATTGCCAGATATTGGTATCTACGATGTCATTTTTTTCCTTTGTTAGAAAAAAGTAGTGAGGCAACTTAACTATAGATGTGAGCTAATTCTTTAAGTGAGTTCCTAAGGGAACTCGCTTCATCATCCAAATAGGGGCATCTGATTGCTTGCATGGGCTGTATGTGCACCTTGGCTCATCAAATCTGTGTTTTTAGAGGTGCCAGATGTGCAAATCTGTGGCTTTATTATAAATTGCAGTTTCCTGCCCCAGAAAACTAGGAAAGTGAATGTAGGAGCTGTAATGGGGACATGGACATCCTGAAGTCTGCCACGTAAACTTAAATATGTTGGCATTATGTAAATATTATCCACACGTTTCCAGCTCCCACACACCCCTTTTCTCCAGAATCATAGAAATGTATTCTGGGTGCCTCGTGTTTTTCATCTGGTGTACAGCTGTCTGGTTTTGAAGTAAAAATCCCCCATTTCCAGAGGATGGACTGACTGTGTAATGATGATTGAAGATCTGATTACCTTTATGTGCTCTACATGCATTCCTGCAGTCAGTTACACTAACTACCAGGCATTTCCTGCTCTTAGTTTTTCAGGAACCATTCATACAACTTCTGGTTAGGTATCTCCTACGCTTAAATTCTCATCTCAGTGGTAACTGCAGTGAATTTACACTGTGTAAATCATGAATGGTATGAGCGTACTCGATCCTGCCTTTGGAGCAGAGAATTGAACTAAATGACAGTGAGAATGTTCCCAAGCTTTTTTTCTTTTTAATATGATTTTGAGTACAACTTCAGAACCCACCTCCAGTTGTATCCACGTGCATTTAAATTCCTATCTAAAAGTCACCTTTAGAAAGCCTGCAGCTGTAACTTTCCTCTGTCTTTTTTATTTTTTTGCTGTTAATTTTGAGCGCTGGCATGTTAGTTGCCACCTCTGCCAGCACTGAGATTTGAAATGAGGATGTCTTCCAGAGTTAATAGTGTGAGTCACTGCATTAATCTGCCAGCACAGCTCTCCTGAGCTGGAGGTACCCAGCGTGCTGCAAGTGCTAGAGGTGGAAGAAAAAGGTTTGCCACATGGACCTATGGGTTGCACTTCCATTGTCTGTCATGTGAAGTCCTTGCTGCATGCCCACCCTTTGTGAAAAGGGCTCCCTATTGTATAGACTAGCCCTGCTAAGTGAGTTATATGATAACACTTGGAAAAACTTTTCAAAGAGCCTGTACCATCTGGTACATGTACCTTCCTTAGAGGGCGAAGTTGGTCTACTTGCAAAACTCAGCAGATGTGCAGCAGCTCTGTGGGTGGCTTGGTAAGCTGGCATTTGAAGTAACCCTGTGGGTACATGCCCTTTTTTTTTTTTTTTTTTTTTTTTTTTTTTTTCACAAATGAACATGCAGTGCAGACTTCTGAGCTCTGCAAGCATGTAGTTACAACTTTGGGCAGGCTTATGTATTGAGGTCTCCTGAAAACGTGCTCAGAGAAACAGTCTGAATTGATGTCAGCTGGGCTAAACTCGAGAAGATTATATTGGTTTCCAGCAGGTGAAGATTTGGCCCCACTTTCTCATCATCTGACCAGTTCCTAAGAGTTACTGGTGGTGGGTTTTTTGTTCCCTTTTTTTTTTTTTTTTAGACAAACGAGCTGAATCTCATGTAACAGCATCTCAACATATGGATCATTTTGGAGAAACTGTGTATGGTATTTTGCAGCAGAGCCAAACTGGTGAAATGAGTGTTTTCATGACAATGACTGCAATATGGAAGAAATTTTCTTTTCACCTAGGGGTACTTCTGAGAATCAGCAAGGGATTTAATTTACTTTGATTCTCTCTTACTTCCTATTGTATACTTTTCTTTGCAAGACTTTTGAACCAGTCAGTGCAGTGTATGAGATCAGTTCTCATCCCAGGGGAATGGAGGGAGAGGAAAGTTATAGTTTTCCTCCAAAGAGTCTGTCTCCTCTGTGACAGTTGGCAGAACTGCAGAGTCCTACACAGTTCACGTGGTTTGTCTGTTAGCATTTATTTCATTTTAAAGCCTCCGTGCGTTGTCTAGACATTTGGGAGTACACAATGTGACTGTGACGCCTTTGCCAATATTTTCTGCTCAAGCTGGATTCTTGTTATTGCATCTGGTTTTCAGCATTTTAAGGTCCATGGCTTGTGCTTGTGCATATGTATTATTTAGGTAACCACATTTACGCTTTAGGCCATTAAGTGTCTTTGAGCTTTGAATGTTCTTTGTTGTCTTCTGCTCTCATAATGGGGAGACAATTATATTTAACTTCTTTTTTTTTTAACTGTGACTCTTGTTCTAAAGTGTTGTTTTTAAGTTCCCATATTTTGTAACAGTCAGGCTGGTGAATCTTAGGTCTCCTGGATTATGTAGCTGTACAGCAGTGGTTGCTTTGTATTTGCCCCCCACTTTAATCCAGAGCAACCTTCATGTGTAGATAAATCCTTCTCCTGACATATCCTAACTTTATCAACGCTCAAAAAGTCAGTGAGAAACTCTGATTTGCTTTGAATACCACTCAGTTATGTTCTGATGGGATTTGTTTATTCTTGAGGGATAACTTTTGTCACAATAGGCTGTGAATGACAAATATGTAGGCAAACACAGGCATCCCTCCCTCCATCCGTTGTGTGATCCCTCTGGGGAGGGGGTGGCCCCTCCTGCAGTCTGGGTAACCTGGGGGAGTGTTTGTTTGAGCGGGGTGCGTGGGTGTTTTACAACCTTCTTCACAAAGGAGGAGCCATAGAATCATAGAATGGCCTGGGTTGAAAAGGACCTTAAAGATCATCTAGTTTCAACCCCCCTGCTCTGGGCAGGGTTGCCAGCTACTAGAGCAGGCTGCCCAGCGCCACATCCAGCCTGGCCTTGAATGCCTCCAGGGATGGGGCATCCACAACCTCTCTGGGCAACCTGTTCCAGTGCCTCACCACCCTCTGAGTGAAAAACTTCCTCCTAATATCCAACCTAAATCTCCCCTGTCTTAGTTTGAAACCATTCCCCCTTGTCCTGTCACTATCAACGTGTGTAAACAGTCATTCCCCCTCCTGTTTATACGCTCCCTTCAGGTACTGGAAGGCTGCGGTGAGGTCTCCCTGGAGCCTTCTCTTCTCCAAGCTAAACAAGCCCAGTTCCCTCAACCTTTCTTCACAGGAGAGGTGTTCCAGCCCTCTGATCATCTTAGTGGCCCTCCTCTGGACCCGTTCCCAGAGCTCCACATCCTTCTTGTGCTGGGGGCCCCAGGCCTGCACGCAGTATTCCAGGTGGGGTCTCACCAGAGCAGAGTAGAGGGGCAAAATGCCATCATGGCCATCATGGTCACACATACATTACGCAGTGTGTGCGGGGATTTATAGCAGTGGCCTTTCATCAAGGACTGTCCTCGGTGCTCACACACAGTGTCTACACCATGCACAAGTCCATGCACATGCTCTGCCATCTGAAACCAGTTAGATGCTTTCCCAGCTACTGAGCTTATCCCCTGTGCACAGTGCTCGCACACTGACCAGCATATGAGCGCCGTGCTTGCAAGACAAACGGTAGCTCTAGGCATGGAACTGTGGTTCAGGGACTGCTAGTGACCTGTGAAGCTGGAATAATTGGCCCATCACTTTCAGGAAACTGTTTAAAAACTATCTTCAGTCAGAACTGCTGTGGAAATCTTACACAGCAGCTGCGGGATGGGCACATCGGCTGGTCTGAGAAGTTTAGGTTTCCTCTGCCTTAGACTACCACTATCTGGTTATATTATTCTGTTTCCGTTCAGCCTAGCTTCTAATATTCCTTACAACAGATCTCTGACACGTCAGGAGCAAGAGAGAAAATGACAACACAGACAGTTCTGTCTAGATGTTCATGTTTGTTTTGAACCTTCAATGTTTTGTTTTATTGCAGAGGGAAGTGGCGAGACAGGAGGATCTTGGGTTTTAAGAACTTTTATCCTTCTCATGCTTATTCTCTGCTGAAGTTAAACCCTGTGTTGCATCAGATGTGTTTGGAATGAGAATAGCTAGGTTCACAGGAGTGTGGAAATGTTTGCAAAGCACACATAAAGAAACAAACCTCCCCTGTGGCAGAAGGCCAGCCCTGGCCATGCCATGGGTGGCTGCAACTGGCCGCAGCCTCTGCCACTCAGGGGAAGGTCTATCCAAAAGCATGAAAAGGATCACAAGCTGCTTACAAAGAAGGGTGGGCTCCCTTGTTTATTGCATACAATGCTGAATGGTGCCGTCAACTTCTATTAACTGATAATGTCAAGGAAGGAATTTTTTTTTCCACAGAAGATGTGTTACAGCCCATAAATTGTGATTACTTACCATATCTTTTCCCTTGGATTTCTTCTTGTTAGATATTGATGAATGTGCAATAGGAACCCATAACTGTTCAGCTGCAGAGTCTTGCTATAACATCCAGGGCAGCTTCCGCTGCCTGTCCTTCGAGTGCCCTTCCAACTACAGAAAAGTATCGGACATGTAAGTATCACCAGTGCAACAAAGCAAGCAGCCATGTCCAGTGGCTGTGGACTGCTACGTAGTGCTTTAGTTTGGGGGTGGTGGTAAGTGCTTAGAGCTGTAACAAGTTGCTTTGGTACCTGGAGCACCGACTTTCCAAATACAGAGTTTCTGTCCATTTTTCCCTCTTCCTTCTTCCAAACTCTAGAGCCTCCATTTGCTCTCCAGCTGCTGTAGCAGCAGTCACCAGAGCTTCAGTCATGCTTTCCCATGCTTGCTGCAGCTCTAAAAGGGCTCTCTTTATATTTAATTTTAAAAAATTGTCTCTGCTGCTTATATCATTGTAGTAGCTGCTCAGTGCACCACTCTCACAGTGGTTATAGGGCTCCCTGCTTAATATTCAGATTGCAGTTCCTCAGAGATGGTTGAAATGTTGAAGGGGAGCAGATTAAGAAGCTTAACAGGTTCTGGAAATGTTGCACCCCATAGCACCCAGTTCCTAAGCTGCTGAGAAGGCTTGGGACCCCAAAATCTCCCTACTCATTTCCTGTCTCAATGGCTGCCAGCACTTTGGAAAGTTGGGCTGCAGAGGAGGAAATAACGCTGAGTTGCAAGAGAAACAGAAATATGGAGGAGCATGGAGAGAAGGCAAAGCTGTATTAACCGTAGTAAATCCTAGTTGCTTTATGACTTAAAAGATACTTTTCCTGCCTTATAGAATTAGAAGCTTTGCAAGTTGAGGAGCTTGTTTTCCATTCCCTTGTTTTGGTTTTCTTGGAGGACTGTCCCAAGCTTGTGCTGTCAATGATGAATCCCAGGCTCCTCTTCCAGGCTCTGTGCTGCTTGCAGCATGACTGGCTCTTTTCTCGCTGTGGAGCTTCCCAACACAGCTATCCCTGACCATGACCATTTTCTTCCACTGTTGTACTCTGACAATTATATCATTTACCAATGCTTTATGGGCACTGTAAAAGCAGAACAAGCAGCTGGTAATTACACAGCTGAAGTTTGGGATTCCTGTTTGTCTAACGTAGGATGAAGACTTCATTGTCTTTGCAGTTCTCTGAAATACATATATTTACACCTGTTATTACATGGACACTGAATGTTCTTAATTTTGCTTCTCTTAGGAGGTGTGAACGAATCAGTTGCTTTAATTATCTGGACTGCCAAAATACCCCAGTGCGCATTACCTATTACCAGCTGAACTTCCAAACCAATATCATGGTCCCAGCTCATATTTTCCGTATTGGACCATCGCCTGCCTTTGCCGGAGACAACATAATCCTTACTATCAACAAAGGAAATGAAGAAAACTACTTCAGCACTCGAAGGCTGAACTCATACACGGGCATTGTCTATCTTCAACGACAAGTGAAAGAGCCTAAAGACTTTTTGTTAGATGTTGAAATGAAACTGTGGCGTCAGGGAACGTACACTACTTTTCTTGCCAAAATTTACATTTTCATCACAGCTCATGCATACTGAAGCATGTATTGACATTGGAATTTATTGGTGCTATGCTCTTTACCTGCTCTACCAAAGCTTAATACTGTTGAACTGGCATTTAATGTATCTAGCCTTTATATTATTTTTCTATCATTGCTTTAAACTTTTTTTATTGGTTGTGTAAATTAAGTTAATTTTTTTCTTTTTTTTTTTTTTTTGCTTTTGTTTTCTTATGTAATTCCTCACATCATCATTTGACAATGAGCAAAAGAAAGGTTAGAAAGGCAGTACATACGTTGTGTTAAATGCTGGAACCTTTTCTTAGAAATTATTTTTAGGTTTAGTCACATCTGCATTGTATTGCACTAGAGAGGAAAGACGTTAACTTGGGAGCATTTCTTTTTGCCATTAAGGGAAAAAACCTTGAGCAATTTCTCTTTACTATACAAACTTACAGTTTGGCCACTGAGGTTCCTCTGTGTTGAGATGCTGCATCAAGAGTTGTGCACATACATTAACGGTTAGCTCACCTCATGTTACAGGTTTGTTTTCCTCCTTCCATCTTTTATAATATGTTGCCTAAAAATATATATAAATAAAAGAAAACTCCACCAGTGAAGCCTATGATTGACCCTTGCTTTAGTAGGACTGCTCATGTGCTAAGTTTTTGCAAGACCAAGGCCTTCAGAGGATGTCATGCTTTAGAGTAAAAGCTTGCCTTGCCATTTTTAATAGTTGTCTTTATAGGTTCTTGAGTTCCTCTCCATACAAAACCATTCTATTTAGGTAACTATAGGTGCAGATTAGATGTACTATAATTCTTAAAGGAAAGTTAAAGGGGAAATGTAGAAATAATGAAATAATCAACTACAGCCCCTTATTTTAAATCTTGGGTGTGCCGCTGAGGAATCATTTGCAATTTAAAATAAACAAAAGCGGAGTTGCTTCTGTTCTTCAGGAAAATGACTTCAGTTGTGTTACCAAATGACGCAGAGGAAAATGCTAGTTAAATTGGCAGTTTGTATTATGCCATTTAGAAATAGCACAATTTGAGTTTTGAGCTGGATTTTCTCTAGTTCCACAGGAAACTGGATGAGGTCCAAAGCTGAAGGCCAGATGTGGTAAAGCTTAGTATAATCAAAGTATTTGTTAGAATTTAGAAATGAACATCAGAACTTCCCTTTTTCCAAAGAAGAAAAAAAGCTCTGGTGTTGAAATTTACTGAGCTTCCTTTGTTCCAGCTATAATTACTCTGTAAAATGTTTTAACAGAAAAACATAGCCACAATATATTGATGTTTACTACACTGCAGTTTAATAATCTGTTCTTTTCTACAGTCAATCTTATTTTGACCAGTATGTACATACAAAAAAGAAAAAAAAAAAAAAAAGAGAAATCAAATCTTGTGGCTTTTTATGCCATAATCAACACTTTTATTATATTGTAAAATATTTCTTTGAAGCGCAGCTTAAAATGTTGTAAACACCACCTATAGGGTGAGAGGAGACATGTACTGTATTCATTTTATCCCAAGGCCAACTTCTTCCACTTCAAGTAAGTTACTTCATTAATTTGTTCTCCCTTATCGATAACAAAGCAGAAATCTATATGTATCTGACATCGTAAAGACCCCTTACTACAGAAAAATTATTGCTATTCCCCAGTTGGAAAATATGGATATCTGCAAGTTTGCGTACATTAAGCTTTTTTTTTTTTCCTTTTTTCCCCCCTATAAAAATCATTTTGTAAAAGTGTTCTTCCATCTATCTTTTGTTTTCAATAGCTAACAGTTTCAAAAGCTTTTAGCAAGGAAGTACCAACAGAGAAACACATGTTTATGCAATTTGTCATGTCAATTAATACATATCTTACAGCTACAGGCCTGGCAAGATGAAGAGGCAGTTGCAAGAAGGAGTAGGAGAGCCTTCCAGATTCATTATGCTGTATATGTGTTAAGTGGAGATACATTTCTCTGTGCCCCAGTGGGGCACATCAAGAGTCATTGAAACCCAGAGTTTTCCATCAGCATTAGTATTTGATTGAGCGTAAATGATATTCAAGCCTTGACAGTCTTTCTTGTCAAAGAACAAATGGACAAGCCATTTGTTACTCGGAGACCTTCTGCTGACTAAAAACAACCATAGTCAATCATATTAAGGATCTGGCATTTTGTAGCACAGACTTTTCATTTTCTAGACAGGTAGTTGATGAGGAAAGTTTTAGGAAAGGCTTTGCATATGATTATAAGAGAAATGTTATGTTAAAAATTGTCTTCATCAGCACTGTGTGCAACAGGCATTCAATACAGGTAGAAATGGTCACTTGGTGCTACTGGTCAAAGCAAAGGAAAGGCTTGTGGTAGTAATTTCACGTTCCCAAAACTGGAAATGGGCTTTATGTGACCTGTCTGAACAATGCATGTTCTGTTTAAATTTTCAGGTTATTTACTCCATGCTTCTTTGAAATCTGACCTCTTTATAATTGTCAATAGTATTTCTTGGGAGATGCAGTGATCCCAGAGACTGAGGAAGATCGGATGTACCACTGGGAGGAAGAAGAAATGAAAACCTGTATATGTCCTGGATACTCGAGTGGGTCAATTACAGATTGAAACATGAGGTTTTCTTTTGACTGGAATTTACTTAACATGTAGTTGAAATGCTATAAATAGCAGCAGGTGGATGAGAAAGATGTTTGTAGCTAGTATTTTGAATGGTTTCCTTTTTGCACCAGGGAGGAAGTACTTCCCTATCGCTTTGTACGTAAAAAATACATATATGTGAATTACTGCAGGTGCTGACTAGTTGGTGCTAGCATTCCTCTGTGAGCCTGTTAAAGAGAAGAGGCATCAGAGTGCTCAGCTTGTGCCTTGCTTGTTCTCCTCACAATGGAAGACAGGAGCACAGCAGTCTATCACAGAAGAGTAAGCTGTAAGCTTTAACGGGCAAGACTCTGCTGTTAGCTCCAAGATACCACAAACAGAACTTTATTCATCTTTATTTCTCTTCTTCTTTATATCTGTTATTCCTTAGCCTAATGATTTAGGACAGAAACAGATATCAAACTTACGGATTTTATGGTTTGGATCATCCTTTGAGGTTAAAGCTGTAACAGGGGATAAACTGCAATAATGGTTTTAACATCGGGGCATGAGAGTCTCCTCTGCAAAGGTCCCATTTGAAACACCTGTAGCAGCACAAGTATTGGTATTTCAGAGAGTAGGGGAAAAGCTGAGCTTCCTTCTCATTCTTCTGCTGTGAGGAGCACTTGGGCAGGGAGGCAGCTCCTCTGCAACACAGTTCACCAGAGGAAGCAGGACAGAAGTGCAACTGCCTCCTGGTGATGGGGAGTACATGGTGCTGCTGTCCTTCTGTAGGCTGCCTCAGCTCTGGGAGCCTGGGTGTCATTATGTAGCTAACAGATTGTCTCCATGTCTCCCAGCTGGTAGGGCTTTGCTGATACTCAGCACCTGCCTGCAATCAGCTTTTGGGTGGAGCTGGCCACTGGTGAGCAGCCATTTCTGTTCTGTGCCTGCTGGGTCAGTGGTTGTGCTTGCATGTTTGCTCTCTCATATGGTGTCAGGGGCTGTAGTGCTCTGAAAAATGTTCCCCCTGCCCCCCAAAAGCAAGAAGTAAGAGAGTGCTGAAACCTGTATGCATGAGATGGAAAGCAAAGAAGAGCGAAATAAAAAAGTAAGCTTTTACAGTTCTTTGGTACAGTGATAAATAGTTATAGTGATGAATTTGGATTTCTGTGTGGTCCTAGATAAAGGTTTGTGTATGTGATTAAAACTGATGTTCTTTATGGGTAGGAAAATTTTGTATTTTCCCTCAGACCTTTGCAGGGTGAGAATTTGCTTTTGTCTAGTTTGCAGGATCCAGGTAATCTGTTGCAGATTCTTTGTCTCCCTCCTTATTCTCTATAGTTGACTCTATTTTATTTTATTTTTTTCATCTTTCCATTGTTCCCACCCATGGTATGAGGAAGAGAAAGTTCCAGCTGGGGAGAATGAGGATTCTAGAGTAAAAATAGGTTTTGAGGTTAAATAAAAAATATCTTCCCACTTTCAGTGTTCTCTGCGTGATGGAGACATTCATTTTGAAGTGGCTATTGAAAACGAGCATTTAATTATATCCAGTTTCAGTGATGTGAAACTAAAGTCATAAACTTGAGCTTTTTGTCTTCTAAAACACTTTTTTTTTTCTTTTGCATGTGCTCTATAAATTGTAGTTTATGGGTAGAACCATTCCAGAACTTAGGAGCTCTTTAGATAGCCTTCACCCTTGAAGGCCTCCTGCTCGATGTACCCTGGCACGTGCTGCCTGAGCTGCTGGCTGGCAGCAGCAGGACAGCTTGGTGCCATTCCTCGTCCTGGAGCTGCTCTGTGGGCTCTTCTCATTGCTGCTTGCAGTGTGGGAAGAACAGCTTCTTCCAGCTGTGTCCCAGTGCGGAGGCCTGCTTGGCCCAGGGGGCTTTTCGGGGAAGATTGGATTCCCGTGAGCCAAGGCTTCTGCTGTAGTAGAGTTAAAAAAAATTCTAACATGTGTTGTGGATCTTCTTTTTTTAGCTGGGGTTGGAGAGGAATAGGATGCCAGTGTGGTGCCCTGCATGCTGCGAAGGGAGGGATAGGGGGAGATCCTTTGTACAACAACAAGACTTCTGAGTGGTAGCCAAGAACTGTGTTAACTGCATAAATTCCCAGCAGGACATTTTAACTGCTTGGAACTTGGGGTGGTGTGATGATAGTGGGGGGCTGGAAGAGTTGAACTGGTGATGCAGGGCTCGGGCGAGCTGCTGCTGATGCAAAAAGGACAGTCTTGCCTAAGAGACTGAGACCAGCCCAATAGGAGAGCTGCCCTGGTTTCACTCCAGTGAAGAACTAGTCACAGGTGAGATTCCTTGTCACCCAGGGGCTAGTGTAGTCAGTATATGGTGTATGAGAAGGCAGATGGAAATTAATTCTGTCTGGGGTTCATATAGACTGTTACTACTGAAACAAATCTCCAACTAAAGAATTAAATCAAATCTCACAGAGAAATACCAAGTTTCTAAAGAAAAATGCTGATTATAGGAAGGGACAATTTGAAGGAGTCAGAGTTTAGCAAGTTCCCAATAGATCAAGTGGTAAATGATTTCCTTAGCAGGGGAAAGAGGGGGGGGATAAAAAAAATCTAATTTTATTTTGGATTAATATCAAAACATGCAGAGTGCTGAACTCTTCTATGTGCCACCATTTCTAGAAGTAATTATGAAACATGATAGTAGAAATAAGTGACTCCGTTTAAATTAAGGAGATTCTATCCAAAAGAGAGTCATAAGTGCCTTTAGAGAATGGGAATGTGGAGATGCCTTTCTATGCCTTGTTGAGGGTGCCTTATCGTAGGCTCTACTGGGCTACACTCCAGAGAGGGCTTTTGGCTCATTGTTATTATGGAATTACTAGTTGCAGCCAGATGCACCATAGAAGAGGATAGATTGTCCCCAGCATCAATGGATGGGGGGGAGTACATGGAATACTTTCAGTATGGAAAAAAAACTGATAATCTCAAAGCGAGGTACATTTGAAGTGTAGCATTGCTGGTTTTTGGAGTCTGAATGAATGACGTAAACAGGGCTACAGTGTTGACAAACACATCTTTTCAAGGCAATATGCCATGATAAAAAGTTTGCTTTTGTTAGCAATAACAAAGCAAATGATCTAAGCAAAGGATAAAGATCATAGGATTGAAAAGTCCTTGTTGTGACTGGGAGACTGAACAGGCCACATGTGACTGCAGCTGGAATATCAAATTGGTGCAGGTCACTAAACCTTGAAAGTGAAAGAGGTGCTCACTGATCTCGTGGTGTTGGGATGGTAAAGCTCCACTCCCAGACTCATTTCAGGGTAGAGGAGAATGTGCCTTCCTTGGCTGGTATTGGAAACTTTGTGCGCCCTGTAGTTAAGATGGACTGTTGTACTGCTGCAGCCATTGAAATGTACTTAGGGACCTTCTTCACAGTAGGGTTATGAACAAGTAATTCCAGTTAATCTTAGCTGTTGCAGAGGTCTGTTATGATTAATTCTATTATCTTTCAGTTCAATTCTATTATCTGTCATTATCTTTGCACCTTGGAGAAATAGTTTTCACACTGACCAGGAATATTTCAGACAGCTTCAGTTGGACTGACATAAGTGCATAATTCTGGAGTAACTATACAATATAGCCTGGAATACCTACTGAGAGCAGGGGAAAGACTGTGCCTAGCCATTGGTGTAAGCATCAGGTACGTGCCATCAAAACAATACATTGTAGATATTTTTCTAATTTATATTTAGGCCAAGTATGCAATATTATACTAACATATTGTAATGCTTAATGTAAATGAATGTGAAGGTGCTGTGGTGTTGTTGATAGCAAAATATAGTTCGGTAATGACTAATCCTTGATATCACTGGAGTTGGGAGAGCACAAGTGTGGAGCTCAGTCATGAACCAAAGTCAGCATAACACTTAAATTGCATTTGCTGTTCAAGGGAGTCTGTAACTGAAGTTGCAGATATTCGCAGAGTAAACTTTTCTATAGCAGACAGCCTCTCCTGTATTTTTCCATATATTGGGCAATGCTTCTATGAACTACAACTTGCTTAGGCAAGAGTCTACATTCTTATTTATACAAAAGTAGCAGTTACTGATGTAAGTAATCCCATTAACTGGAAAGGCTTGAGTACTCAACTGGGACTCAGAAAAGCTGGAGTCTGTTCTGGGCTCTGTCCAGACAGGTAACTGGGTGCAAATCAATCATATGTTGTTACAACCTCTACAAGTCCTTGCATTTAATGTAAGAGTTATAAGGGAAACCCTCTGTTTCACTGTGTAAGAGTAGTATCAGATGGGTACTTTGTGGTCATATATCTGTTGTTAACAGTTTAGAGGCTGTAATAAATCCTGCTGACTCCTTGTTCCCTGTCACACAAGGATCTTGCATACTAGATGCTGGAGATGGTGCTGGTAGGTGGAGGGGTGAGAACAAATGGGTTCTTACGTGTTGTAAGCATAGAGTTGTTGTGAGCTGTGCCATGTACCACTAAGCATCTTCTGCAAACTCGGCACTAATGAATAAGTAAAAACAACAACAACTCAAAACCACAGAAATCAATAACCTTGAAAATAATGATTTTCTAAGAAAAATCATTAGAAAAATAAAATTCCACAATGAAATAGATTCTCAACAGCTGTGGATGCAGAGCTCTGTTGAAGTAAAAGGGCTATGTTAAGTGAAGACAGCTTTAATCACAACTTAATTTTCTCTCTGGGGAGGAAGAAAGACAGTATATAGCATGCTTGTCATGTTGCATGAACCACATCTGGATGATTCTGATACGTATGATGGAGGCTGTTTAAGAATATAATTATTCTATAAAGGTGCCTCTACTATTCTTTGAAGAATATCTACTGTTTTGTAAATTGAGTGGTCAGAAGAGGGGGAAGGCCAGGCCTCGAGTTCAGAAGGGCGCTAAAAAACTGATAGCTACTGTTAGACAATGCAAACTTCCCCCTTCCTTCCATCAATCTTTTCCCCTGTATGAGGATAGTGTGGGGAGTTTGGCTCGTGGTGCTTGGGGTTGGTTGGTTTGTTTTTGTTTTAGTGGCTTTGATTGATAAGCATCCAGAGAAAAGGAGGGGCTAGGTGTTCTCATCTCTGCTGTGGGTACACTGAGCAGGTAATCTGCACATCACTTGGGTTAAGCCTAAGTCTTTTGTGTGGTGCAGAGTTGCTTTGTACATGTGGTACTTACCTGCCCAGGACTGCAGAAGTCCCTCTTCAGCAATCCCACACAATCTCCCCCACCCTTTGAAATGTCTGGACTTCCTCACCGTGTGTGGTAACTTTGGTACTTTTAACCCAGCAACAGTCTTCATCTCTTCCTTTAATGAATTCCCCTTGTAGCCTCTCTTCCCTTCTGGGGTTGCCTCCTATAGGTTGTCTTGTTTTTCCCTAGTTGTCAGGGGGCTTTTGTTTCCTCTCCTCTGTCTCAGACCTTAGAAAGGTCTCAGGTCAAAAACAGAATCATTCTTTTCTCATTGATGCCTCAGACTGCACCAGTGTTAGCAGCTCACTAATCTCATGGCCCTACCATTGAGCTGCCAGTACAGAATCTGAAGAATAATATATATAATATAAATATATATAATAATAATATAAATATATATGTATATATATTTGAAATTACACTGGTTTTAAACNAATGTGGAGTTTAATGTTAAATACTTGTTCCCACATGTTCTTTATGTAAAATTTTTTGAGAGAGTATTGGATTCTTCAGCTTATGCCCTTAAGCATCACCTTCATTATGGGCCAACGTAAAAGGCAGCTTGGGGAAGGGTAGTGGGCATTGCCATGGTAGTGTCTGGCCTGACCCACAGTTGGTGTTCGACTCCTACAGTCAGTTTTGGGCATGTTGTGGATGTAGACCTGTTTGGTTTTTTTTTGTTG
>VXAA01001394.1:350333-409012 GCA_013399115.1 Anseranas semipalmata
TTTTTTTTTTAACCTGTCCTGCAAACTACCCAGATTGTAATGAAATACTGGGGAGCAGGGATTTTTTTTGTCCTTAAAGTCAAAGCTTAAGATCATTCTTCCTTGTTTTCTGGCACTGTTCTTGTTTGAAAATCTTGTATGGAACATGAAACAAACTTTGTGCATAAATGTTTCAAGATCTTTCATCAGATCTGTTACACTTGCTCTCAATGTATTTCATCATTGTTGCTCTATAATGAGATTTGCTTGTACTGGCTAGACAGACAGTCATAAGTTCACTCTTTTGCTTCATTTGGGCCTTAGTGTTTTCTTTTTTTCCTCCCGTGTCTGCCTCCATGAGTTTTGGCAGGTTTGCTTGGCTCCAAGAGTGCCGAGACAAACCAGTTTCTAGATTTCTCCTTATTTGGAACAAGTGCCCTTATCACTGTTGCCAAGAATATCCTGCGTTGAGTGGCGAAGGTCCAGGAGCTCACCGCAGTCACTTGGAGGGTTGAAGTTCCCAGAGAAAGCTTGGGCTGGGATGATTAGTTCAGAAGTACAGCCTCTGACTGAAGGTGTTGGATAGCCTATGTGCAGTTCAGATTTTTTTCTTCCTTATCAGTTCGTAAACACCATTTTCACAGAAATGCTGGCATCTTTAATAATCCTCACATTTTAATTTGATGCTGAGATAAAAGATAGTTTTCTACCTCAAACGAAGCTTGCTTTTTTTGGTAGAAACCTCTCTGTTTACTTGAATGGCATTTAGTCATCTCAAGATCTATAATACATGTAAAGACTTCCAGAAATGTTGGAGATGCTCTGATCTGTTCTTTATTTCTTGGAATAATGTTCCTGAATAGACAGACTAAAAGAGGATTTTTGAGCTCCCTAGGGAAATTACTACTGTCCTCCCTTCTTGTTCTGAAGGGCCATCTTCTAAACAATGAACTACTAAACATGGAACAAAAGGCAAAGAGCATCTGAGAGTATGAGCATATATTTACTGGAAGAGAAGGTGGCATAGGAATAGTATCTGGCTGATTACAGATGACACAGTGTTTTTCTTTGAGCTTTAGAGGAAGGTAGTTTTGATGATCTGACTCAATTTCAGCTGGGTTTATTATAACTTCATACCTGCCCTGTCCTACACTTCTGGTTGGCTCCTGTGTTCTTCAGGCTGCTGCAGTACATTTTTGCTGTGCTCTGAACAACAGTTATATCTTCCCCTGTGAGCAGTGGCAGGCATTCAGGGACTGACAGTCGTCCCTGCGCATGTGTATGAGATCTATGTTCACATATATGAACAAGAATATTCATCTATGGGTATTCTGGGAAAGCACAAGGGCAAACTCATTTCTGATATGATGCTGCTGAAATCAACAAGCTGGTGATGGGTGAGATCAATGCAGTATTTCTACTTTTGAAAGAGGAAAAGCAGACAGATCTGAGAGCAGGTTGGATCTTGGAGTGCCCTTTATCTTGGCTTGGTGCATGGAAGAATAGCGGAGGAGGAAATACTGCTCTCTGGAATAGTTGATCTGAACTTTGTCAGTTTGCTAGAGATGACCATAGTAAAGGAGTAAATGGAAGAACCACATAAAGAAAACAAATAGGGGATCACCCCCACCCCCCCCAAAAAGACAGTTCCACAAAATCAAGGCTTTCTTTTAAGTGCAATTGGTAAAAGCAATAACTGAACTGGTTGCAGTGATCCCAGACATGCTGTCAGCTAGTGATCAGCTAACAGGCATAATAAATGTTTAAAACTAGCTTTAACAGTGTAAAATTTTAAGGACCCTAAAACAATAAACTGTATGGTTCATAACCTACTTTTAATTAGAACCAGTTGGGGAAGTAGCCCACCTCCAGGCCATTCCATTTGTTCTGCTGTGACCATCTTATAGCGAGGAGAAATGCACAATAACAGCTCCACGTGCTGTCGTGTGAGAATCGGAGACTGAAAGTTGGGACAGACATACTTTTGGAGACTTTCCACTGTGCATGGAAAGCACTATTTGGGGACATCACTGCAGGGAATTACATCTGTCAAACTGTAAGTGCTGAGGTTTACCATGGTTCAGTGGATGCAGTTTAGTTCTGGGTTCTTGGCAAGATTAACGTGTAGACTTCCATGAAGTCATCGCAGTGTGGCATGTGGCTGGCTTAGAAAAATGGAGCAAAGCAAAACTCCCCCTTGCTGAAACCTGGCAGGAACAGAAGGGAGGCATATTTTAGATTATGAGTGCAGGGCTTCGAGCAGGGAGCTAGCTGGCTTCGCTGGTTTATAGCAGACTGACATAATGTTGAAGAAAGGAGCCAGAAGAGTGGGCGGATTTCTTGCTGGCGCTTCTGAATACGCAAGCGTGGCTGGCATTTGTAATATGAGTGGGCTGCTGAAGATTGGGCTGCCCCAGGTAGCAGCTGTGGCCAAGAGACCACGTATTTTCCATCTGTGCCTGGTAGGATTGTGATCTTTCATGGGGATGCAGGCATAGTTGCACTTATCTGTGACCTGGTTCCCTTGTGCTTGGATGGTGGCACTGTCTGTATGTTGCTGAGATGGATACTAGCCCAGAATATGGCAAATATTTTCTTTGCTGAGGCCACTGTGCAGTACCTTAGCAGTGTATAAATGACTTTCAGTGGATACAAATTGTATCTGTATTCACTGTTCGGTGCCTTTACCATGGCGGAACAATACAAAGTGGTTTGAGTGTAAATGAGGCTTTGTTGGCCAAAGGCCTTTCCTTCCTTCTGCCCACTTTAAAACCATTGTGGGACTTTATCCAAGAGAGCTGTTTTGGCTTTGTTCCATTGTGGGAATGCTCTGTCCAAAGGACAGGGACCAGTTGTGGTACGGGAACCTCTTTGGGAAGAGACCAAAGTTTAGTTCCCTGTGCTGCTACGGACTTGACGTGACTGGGCAAATCAGCTAAGCTCCATCTACCTCTGAAATTGGAAACATACAGTCCCTTAACCTGCACTGCATGAACACATGAAAGATTGATTTTCAGATCCAATAAAAATAAATGCTACCTAAGCATCTGAAATATGAGTTTGGGGTATTTCCTGTTTGCTTTAATCTTTATTTCTTTTGGGAAGAACTGAATCTAATTTCACTACACCCATCAAATCTTACCTCTTAACTCTTCTTCTAGTGAAAGATTTTCCTGCAGGATTTCTGACAGATCTTACTGTGCACATATTGCACTGAACTAACTGATAACTTTTCTTGTGCCTACTTTGAGAGCTGGGTTCTATAAATAGGTTTTCATATAGCAAGTGTGCAAGACCCATGCTCTGTGGCCTCTGCCACTAGTTTTGTGTATGGAAACAAGGTTAATGTTAATAGTGTGCAAGTAATTTATTACTTCTAATCTACAAAAGTACTGTGGGAGGGATGAGAAGCAGTGATAGGCAGCAGCTTCATTTCTGCAAACCGCCAGAAGGTACAAAGCAGACGTCTTCAAGAAGAGCTGACATTTTAAGCACTATAAAGTCTGCAGGGAGAGAGAACATCTTTTGCCTGCCCCCCCAGGTATATCAGCGTATCTCAAGTTTTAGAGCACATAAGCTGAAAAAGCATTTCTGAACCTGAATGCTTACTGTGTTTTAATGTTGTATCCTTATGTGCAACAAAGATATTATCTCTTCCCTCAAACTTTGTCTTGCTTGTATCCCAAGACCTTCATGACCAAAATTATACAAGTATGTTTTGACTTTTTATCTTGCTTTCCCCATGCCTGACATGCTTGTCTGCATTTACCCACTGTTAAGACACATTGTATTTCCTGGATGCCTTGGGAAGGATAAGCAGAGGATGGGAGAGTAAAGTTTATTTTGCTGTCCTCCTTCTTTTTGTTGCTAAATATTTGTCCATCGAGTTGGAATAAGCAGTCATTTGTACTGGATCTTAATTTAGATTAGGGATAACCTAAGTACCAAGTAATAATTTCATTGTTTGTTATTGGGTTTTAAGTAACAGAGGTGAGTAAATAAATAGGCCAATATAAGTATAAATCTACTTAATTATCTGAGTCTTTAATATATAGCAACAAAGCCAAATCTTAAAATAAATAAAAATTAAAATGACCATTTGAGTTACTAACTTCAGAAAGACTTCTGAAAGAGTGTGTCTTAAGTTCAAGTAGGCAAAATCCTGCAGCTCCTCAGTGCTGAGGAGGGGTTTGTCTAAGGATGATAGTGGTCTACACTGATAAATGATGGCAGAAGGTGGTGATAAATGCAATGTGTTACTTGTAAGGACAGGCAGAATTAGGATAGTAAGTGATGGAAACTGATCTAATGATTTATTCGAAGATGAATTGAAAAACATTCAAGCCCTAACTAAAATAGATGCCTTTAATGTGGGCTGTACATTGGGATGTTGTTAAATGTTTTTTGGGGGTGGGGAAGGAAATTATAGTTGAGTACTAACCTAAGTGTGTGTGTGTTTTTTGTTGTTTTTTTTTTTTCTTTTTTTTAATTACATTTTAAAAAAGACAAGTCTTAAGAGTACTGTTAGGCTTGCTGAAGCAACTGTGAACCTCACAGGAGTTCACTGCTCAAGCTTCCCCCTAATGCTGTGTTTTTGTCTTCATGTCCTGCCACAGCTATTGGCAGAACAGATTTAAGGACTGCATTGGGGAATATGTTGCAAATGGAGAAATTGGCATTATCACATCTGTATCATTGTGCAGTGTAACATAATATATTCAAAGAATAATAATGCCTAGGTTTTATGTTCATCAGTTTCCTGATGGAAGACACTTGTCTGATTAGTAGAGGAATGGGTCAGGCTAACCTTTTCTGGGACTCTAGGACTGTTAACCCTTGCCTCCCTGGGCTTTATCCTAATGACCTCTCCAGGCACTGAGAAACACAGAAAGTGTGTGTATTGGAGATTGTCTTGCTTGTCTGTCCTGTGGCAAACATGAAGTATCTTTAGAAAGAACTTAAATACAAACCATAATCACCTGTAAACACTACTATGGTGATACATTTACACAGACTGTTGCTGTGATGTTGGCTGCTCCCAGCTGGGTGCAACATCTAGACTAGCAAAACTAGAGCAGCCACTGATCTCACTCCATAAGCTGTGGAGAGCATAAGCTGAAACCAAAAATAAACTTGTATGCTATCAAGGACGGGGTATTTCAAAACAGATGGGCAAAAAGTGAAAGAGATGTTGTGTTTTTCTTTTGAGGAATAAGTACAGAAAGAACACAATTGCTTCTTTAAATTACTTTTTCCTTCTTTAAGTGTTGTCTCTTAGACATACGGCTGAGGCACATTGTTAATACAGTAACTGTGTTTATTCACTCTTTCTGTAGAGGACCGTCAAGCTAGATGGGTTACAAGATGCTCAGAAGGTTCAGGAGACCTGAGCTTAATGCACTTGTGGAAACATCCAATGTAATCTTAGGCAACTAGTTTGTTGTAGAATATTTTCAAGAAAGATTCTTTTTCTTAAACTAGTTAAAATATTCAGTCTGAAAATCATTCATTGCCTGTGAGGTCCATCAGCCTTGCTTTTTCAGATATACAGTGAAATGTAATAATGTTCTTCTGTCTCGTACAAGTGCTGTGACAATACATTCAGGCTGTATGTTAAGCTAGAGAATTGTATAATCATAATAGAGTCAAATTTTACATGATCTAACTTCTAAAGAACAGAAATGTAATTAACAGTAATAAGGAATAAAAATGTAGAGTTGGGCTAATTGAAGTGACAGTTGAGGATTCTCTAAGACAGAAATGCTCATAGGAAAAAATGTGGTGCTTGCTAGATGTTTTGCATTAACTTTTCAACGGTCCATCTTTGTGTGAAGCATTAATAGGTAGTAAGTGGAAAACCAACACAAGTCTTCTGCTTTTTCTGGATTGCAGCACTTTAAGTTTATTCTGTAGTAACTCTCAGTCCAGCCTCCTGGTCCCCTGAAGCACCCGTGTTGACCTTCATTATGGAACTCCTGACATGGCCCCAGGCTGCATATCCACTTTCCTGGAGCTCAGATACCCCAAAGAGCTGCCAGTGCACTTGGGTTTCCTCCTCTTAATGGAAGGAATTACAATTAGCCCAGAGATGAACCCTTTTAAAATATTGCCTGTATTCCTGCAGTAGCATGGTGAAGAAGAGCTGACTTGGGAAGAAATCCATTTTTTGATTTGTTTTAAGGTTTTAAAGGGGTGATGGTTGCAGCTAGGTACAGGTAGTGTTTTCCAGGACAAAACTGGATTATGGTAACTGGAAAGAAAGAAAAAAGGCAGCCATAGCTGGGAGGGAGACAGCATCGCTCTGCCAGCAGAGGCTGGAAAGCAGACAGGGGGGAAGGAGACAGGAGAGTGGATTGACCCGCATGAGGAAACAAGCCTTCAGAGAAGAGAGGGCTCTGCCCTGGAGATATCAGAGACGGCTAAGATCTGTTATAAGACGTATGCAACTTCTCCAAGACTGTCGACATGTCCAATGAATGGTAAAGCTTCTCAAATTATTTTTACTTTCTTGGGGAACTACCATCAAATAGTGTCAACTGTATGCTCTTTATCCCACAGGTACATGAAGAGAAATTCTTGGTTTTTTTGCTCTCTGCTTCCTTGAGATTGGAAGGGCTGTCATGAATGAGAGGGGGGGGAAAAGGGGTGGCAGGACTGTTTCTAAAGATATGCAAGCCATGAGGACAGGAGTGGGAACTCTGCTGTGTGGGCTTCATGGGGGTACCACCACATATGGCTGAGCTGAGAGATAATTTGCAGTTATCTCATTCCTTTGCTAAGATTAAAATCTTGGAAGCTTTCAGCAAAATAATGCAAACAGAGCAATGTCGAAGCTACAATTGGGCTGTTTAAATCTGCATGGATTACAGAAGCAACCTTCTACATAAGCAAGTATTTTGGTATTGAATTAATTAGCAGTTCTCTTGCTGCAGCACTTTCACAGCATCTGCATCCCATACCTGCACCTCTTCACCTTCTTTGGCTGCAGCCCCAGTCACTCGGCCAGGCTCGGAGTGTGCCAGTGCGACTTCCACTGGTCCCAAGTCATTCCTGATGTAATCCACCATATTTACAGTTATACCCACAATGACCTCACTGAATTATCTGGCTGCATTATGTAAACTGGCAGTGCATCAGGTTGAGCAATTTGACTGGTTCTGCACTAAAATCTGAGGTAGAAGTTGTTTGTTTTCAGTGGGCAGTTAGTGGTGTTCTCACAACATGCTCACGTACTGCACGATAATAAGAAGGCAACATTACAGCTGTCATTCCCTTTTTGGTTTCATCATTCCCTCTAGCTGTGCAAATGTTTTTGGTTTTACAAGTCACAATAAAAGTATGGCTAGTGGCCACTGCCTTCAGTTATGGCATAATTTTATGTAACTAATGTAGCCTGGCTGCAAAAGAAGGCATGAAACTGCTGAGGTGGAGCAAAGAGCAAGTGAGGGTGTGTGCTGAGCCAATACTATTTTTTGAACAGAGTATGCAAGAATCACAGGATGTGTAACAGGAAATGAACAGTTTTCAAAGGTGATGAGCAATGCAAATCGCTAGTTTGTTTAACTCTAGTGTTGCAGGTAGCCCCTCATTTCCATTCATTTCCTTCGTTCCCAGAGTTCTGTCTTTTGGACCTTTGCTGCTTCCCTGCACCGACCTCATGGCTTTAGAGGCAAGACCAGGCTGCCTGCAGATAGCAGACAGGCTGCGAGGCTCAGCCTCTATGCTTGTGTTCACACCACTAAAGCCAAATGATTCTGCTTTTCTCAAATAATATTGTGAGTGAAAACAACATCTAAGTATTATTGATAGGCCAGAACAAGAATAGTATTTTTACAAGCTTTTGTCACTCATGATAAATTGTTGCAAGAACTGTTTCTTGGCTTCAGAGGATAAAGGCCTCTTTAAAAAGAGGAGCATCAGCTGATCTAAAGCTAGATAAAATTCACAGCAGTACGTTACGTTCATCAGCAGAAATAGAAAGATGATGGGTACCACCGTTGCACTTAAGAAGTGTAAGCAATATTGAACTCTGTATCTCAAGGGCTTCTTTCAGAACTAAACAAACTTCCAGAAAATTTCCAACCAGAGATTCATTTGTTGAGACCATGCTTTCCTGACAAAATACAGTTACAGGGTTTTCAAATTGGGTTACATCAAATTTTGAGGGCTATGTAAGCAATCTCTTCAGGACCAGCTTGGTTACAAGGGTAATCTACTTTGCATAAGCCTGGTCAGTCTCAAGAGGCACAATCCAAACAAGAAACCAATTTGTTGGAATTCTTCCGTTCAAACTGTTCTGTAATACATTTATTCATGTGAGTAATCTAATTAAAGTCAATGGAATACACAGCGAGATCTCCTCAAACAGTTCATTTTTAGCATTTTCTAGAATTGTGCAGCATTGCAGTAGAACAAAAGGTGGGGGGGGAGGGGGGAAATGTGCTGGAAACACTGTAGTGAGGATTGGTTATTGTGATGAATATAGTTCAGTCACCATAAATATGCAACTTGAGAAGATCTATGAGGGAAGGTAATAAACAGCCAGTCTGAGGAATCTATTATTTTTTAACATCCTCCAGAACAGTTATTTGTTAAAGTTGTGCTCATTGTGTTCCACTTTTATACAAAAAACAGTATTTAGGCAGGTTTCTGAGCCTCATGTACTCCACAGTAGTTTGTGCTGAGGGACTGTTTTTTTATTATTATTACTGAATAGCTTCCTATGAAAAGGTGTTGAAATTAGGAGAAATAGAGCCTTCCCCTTTTGTGGCAGCAGGGAAACTGGCAAGATCCCTATCTTCTCAATATAGTTCAGTCTAGCACTAAGAACTGTGTAAACTGCATCAAGATGATGAGCACACATGTATTACCCAATAGCTGAGGGGAAACTTCAGAGGAACTCTACTATGAAACTATTAGGTATAGGCAGAAAGAGAATAACACTTCTCTGTAACTATCAATTTACACAACCAGCTAGAATTTTTAATCTTTAATCTTCTGCTCACTTTCCTATCAATTTTATTTAAAAAAAAAAAAAGTTGAAAAGTTGGACAGAAGTTAACACCTTTAACTTATATGTGATCTTCTACTATCAGCATGTAGGCAGTTTCGTATGGCAGTGGTGCTTCTACCACAAGGGAGCCTGTTGGCTGAAAATTTTGGAATGAAGCTTCAGTGACACATGGCTCATAAATCTGAAAAATTCAGAGTTCTGATTTACACTTTAATTAAAGTATGCATCATACATATATTAAAATTCAGATGCTTAACTAATGTAAAGGTCAATGGAATGCATAAACTCTTCTCATCCTACATTTTTAATTTCCACATTTTAGTTCACTCGGGCAAATGTGCATATAGAGGAATTGGGGAAACTTAATACAACAGTTTATAAGAAAGTTATAAGTGTCTTAATCTAAATTCAAATTACTTTCTTCTGGAGGAAAAAAATATATAGTTACTACAGCAATGTTTTTGACAGCTAAATCTATCACTTTTGTTACATAATCTTTGGGGAAATTAGAGATTACAGAGCCAGTTCCGGATTCTTAAAGCCTATACAACAAACAAAAAATGCCTTGATGCATAAGCTGTTACCATTGATTAAAAAAAGTGCAGTCTGGAGATTTATAAATAACAATGACATTGACATAGCTTCATTTGCAAAGAAGTTACAGCCATAGCTCTGCATTAATCTAAATGCTTATGAATAAGTATTTATAAATGTTAGGAAAAAATATTTCTAAGATTTACAAGTAAGATGTGATTTATCTTAGGGAGTTTATCATTCCAATTACATACAATTAATACCAGTCATAATTTAAGACTTCTGGTTCATGAAAGGCTGTTATATTGATTAGCTCTCTCTTATTTCTCAGACATTAAGAATGTCATGCTTTGAATAGTACTGTGCATGATGAAAACCTACAGTCTTTCATAGCAAATAGTGGCACAAATTTGTTTTATATGGTGTAGATAATATTCAGCTGCTAATTAGCTAAGTACAGAATTCAGGATTTGCAGTAGCAGAATGCTAATGTGATATCTAAAAACTTTAGCTCTCAGCTCGTTTCATAGTAAAGGTGAAAATATCATTTTATAACTGTAGATATCAACCCTGGTATTTCTTCTAGAGTGCAATAATACCAGTATGCAGTGGTATCTCTGCTGTATCTGTTTGGTTCAAGATACTGGTACCGTATTTCTGGTACAGGGAAGTAGTGCTCAGCAAGGACAATGAGGGAAACAGTGCTGGAATGAGGCAATTTCTTGCCCAAACCAGGTCAAGATAACTGCATGATATGGCTCCAAAGGTCTATTTCCTGCAATAGGGATAACCAACGAATAGAGATTTTTCTGTGGAAACCAGTCTTCTGTAGCAAGTGCTACTAGGATGAAGCTGCTGTGCTGGTTCTGTATTCCCTGGAGAACTGGGTTATACCTGCAGACAGATTTTGTTCTATTTGTATTTTATACCTGCAAAAACACCAGGCAATGTTCTGATTTCAACATCTGTGACCTTGATTCTACCTAAGTCCTGAATCTGAAATAGGAGGAAGGATGTCTGCACAGGAATGTTTTAGCATTCTCTGGGAGAACTGGGCAAGGATATGAGAGCCTGTCCTTTGTGGATTTTTTTTTTTTTAAATGTATGATCTAGAAATGTAGTGTCTATGAATGCTTTCAGACTGCTGTCAGAGGAGAAAACATGTCTCCAGGCCCAGAAAGTCTTCGATACAGGACAAGTAAGAGCAATCCAAGTTTCCCCAGTTTGACAAAGTCCCTCAGTTCTCTCAATGTCAAATCAGTCAATGCGTTGCTAAAAATACTTTACTTATGCACAAAGCCAGCCTACATGAAAGGCTGGCATTCTTTGAAGAGGAAAGCATCCTAGCTGTCTGAGCTGATTGAGTACTCCAAAAAAGCATTCTGCAGATAGCTGTTCAACTTTGTGAATGGATTAGCTTTAGCTATGCTCACTCCCTCTCCTCTTTGTATTTTTCCCTTGCATGAACATATAGGCTTTTTTTTTTTTTTTTTTTTTTTTTTTTTTTGTGCAATGGGTATGCTTGCTGCAAGCTAATTTTAACTTGGAAGCGCAGACACCAGCAAATGGTGACTATTAGTTTTACTCTTGATGTCTGTTTTAATCAAGAATATAACAAGTTATGTTTATCTTGTTAGGGAACTGGAGCAATGTGCGAATCCTGGGAATAATTGAAGCTGCTGTTACCTATCTGGGTAGCTCATTAGTACAATAGTTGAACTTCGCAAATATTTTTTTTTTATTTAAATGCTGTTAGCTGATATCTACATCTATATAGTATTTGATATAAGGCTAATAAAGGCGTGAACAAAGCAGCGTTTAGCTTTGGGAGCTTCCATTTCTTATTGGCAGTAGAGAACATGCTCTTGGGTACAACTGCAGCATTTTGGGGCACCATAACATTGGAAGATGTGCAATGATGTGACAGTAAGGCTGTCCATTTGTGAATCAGCTAGAGTATAGGTTATGACAAGATACAATAAGTAGATGAGACAGATTGAAAGAGGAACTGGGGATGATGAAGTAGTGAACTAAGCAAGTGATGCTGCTGTTGCCTGTAGTCTCAAGTAGCTTTTCCAGTAGCTGTTGCCTTTCACTGATGCTGCAGTAGCACCGTGAGAAGGGTGACGGGGACTTTGGCAGAGTGTCATGTTTCAAACCATAGACATGTCCTAGATGGATGAAGTTCTCCTGAGATGTTTGTAGAAGTTCTTTGCTATTTTTGGAAAGTCAAATAAGCCATATCTCAAAATGGCAAGTTTTCGAGTATGCTTTAATTTGACCACAATGTAAATTCATATTTTTTCAAAGACATGACAAGATTAGGATACATGGAGAAGGGGAGGAAAGACCGAAGTAGACTGGATCCAAACACAGCTGAGGGAAATGTCAAACTAATTCTCAAAAACCCAAGTGTTTTTTATGATCTGAACAAGTTATTTTATGATCTGATTGGTGCTGGGAATCATGATATAGTACTTACACGGCAGTGCCAGTGGTCCTGAGAGCTTCGGTTCAGCAAATCACTCTCACGTGAGCCCGTCTAGGTTAGTACATGGTTCAACTGGTAACTATTCGCTCATTGAAGTAATTAGCTGAGTTGGTCTTGTTTTCATGCTCCTCGTCTCTACTTAGGAGGACACTTTCAAATTGAAGTATTAAATGCCTTTTAATGTTGATTTCCTGAGTCTCTGCTGAGGACCATTACCTCTTCAGAAACTTGTGGCATTGTTATTCCTAAAGATGATCCTTACGCTGTAGAAGCTTTGGCTTGATCCAATTGACTCAGTTTTGTGGCTTGTTATCTTGATGAAGTTTTAAGACATTTTTCCACAACAGCCCATGGCTACAGTAATGTCACCGGGTGAACTACTTGCGTTAGGTTCCATAGTGCCAAAGACAGAGGCCAAGGTAAGGGAGAACCTCCTATATTTTTTTTTATAAACAGTCAGTGTCTGAAACAGGCCTTTTTTGCTAATATACTCGGTAGCCAAGCCCTAAATCATACAGTTACAATCACTGTGAATCCTGAAGCTAAAATAGGTGGAAGTGTATGTACTGGGCAGTGGCAAAACTTAACAGAATCCTGTAATGCACAGGCTGACCCCATAGACATGCCCTTTATGGCATCCATATATGTTGTCTCTTCACAGCAGAGCTTCAGAGTCTTCCTAACTTTGAAGGCACAGACAAGACCCTGGTGCATCAGTAGGTGCTGATGGCTGTCCTGCTGTGGGGACTGACTACTGCATCCTGGATGGAACAACAGAAAGCCACTTACTTCCACATCTCTAGCCAGGTTCTTAGCCTCGTGAGGAGTCTTTGATAGCCAAGATGCTGAAACTAACAGCTGCGTTACCAGCGAGTTTTGTATTTCTTCTTTAAAGATCCTTTCAAAGAATGTTGATGAATCAAAATGCTTTTGAAATCACAAAAGAAAATGTATTAGCATCGCCAATGTATCTCTCACAAAAGAAACTGCAGTCGTTACTACGAAAGCTAACATATGTCTGCTGGTGACGGATGTGTGCGAATAAGAAGTGAAAGTTCATTTTATTCTTAACAGCCTAGTGCCACAGTCAGAGTTTCAGCCTCTTAATCAATCAATGTCATACAGAGTCACAGTCACTAAGCGCCACAGTTAGCTCTGCGCTACCCTATTACTCCCATTACTACTCCTGCTGTTAAACGGGCTCCGCTTCAGAATTTCTTTCATCAGAAGACAGGCTAGGAGTGTGTGAAAGACTGTTTTGCTGAAAATACTTGCTGGGCTTTGAGGCATCCAGATGTCTGCTCTCTTCTCAGCTGGCTTCAGCAGGCAGATGGCTAGGAAGTGAATGCTTCTGTGGGGGGGGTGCAATCAATAATGTTGAAAGGCAACGCACCATGTGAAGGGGGTAAAAAAAAAAAAAAACAAAACACAAAAGGAGTAGTCTGAAATACACCATTGTGGGTGATTCAGGATAGTGCTGGAAACTCCCCTTCTGGTGTAACTTCGGCCTCTGTTACTGCAGTTACCAAAGTAGGCTGATACAGGGAGGGATGGAGCAGCTGCTCCATCATCTTGCTGTTCTAACCCTGCTGGTGTGTAATGGGCAGGGTATGGTTTGCGTGTCAACAATGCATATCTGCTCTTGACCTTCAATTTATTGTTGCCTCTAAGGTGAGCACTGAAATTTAAATCAAGCCAAACAGATTGCTTTTTTCATTTAACTTTATGCTGCAGTCTCGCTGCATTGCTCCCACCTGTACCTTCATTTTTTCCATCTTGGACCAATTGCCCAAAGGAGTTAGGGAGAGTATCTTTTAAAACACATTTTCTAGAAATAGGAAGATAGTAGAAGTTTGTTGTTATTTTAAAGGGCTTGGTGTCAAGTATAGTCTAGAATTTTTTTTTTCTTTGAAGAACCTAAGTTTTATACAGTGGTCTTAAAAGAACATAGTTCCAGAGCAAAAAAAGATAATGATGGAAAAATCATTTTCTACATGAGAAAAAAGCATAGTTTGCTACTCTGAATGAAAGGCTGAGGGGTCCAATGAAAACTTGGGTCTAATCACTATCAAACCAAGGCCTGTAGGAAAACATTAACTTGCAGTTTATGTATGGTTGTTGTAGGAGATGGAGGGTTTTGACCCTGCGTAGCCCCTTTTCAGATGCAGATACCATATTAGCATTTCTTTCATCACCATGTTTAGTGGATTTATAACCGCAAATCAGTAAAGAAGGCCCTGGCATCTTCCCCTTAGCCCACGCTATCAGTGCCAGAGTGATGCTCCGAGAGGCCTGAGGACAGCGCCCATTGCTGCCACCTGCACAGGAGGCAGGTGGGTACCCGTCAGCACATACCTGCACTGGCTAATGGGGAGGATACACTCACCATCTGTAAAATGTGTTCTGAGATAAAATTCTGTATGCATACCAGCTAAATGTCATTACATGCTCAGCATTTTCTTTGCACTGTGCTTCGGCTCTGCTCACTAAGCAGCACGCAGCCCCGCTGTCCTGCAGTGGCTCACACTCACTGCCTGGCGGCCTCAGCTGCTCAGGGAGGTGCAGGGTTTGCACAGCACGGCTCGGGTGCTCTCCCTTCACTGTGGAGCTTTTCAGTTCTCAGTCTGTAGAGCAGAATTGCTTTGATTTTCTGTGTTGGATTGTGATGAATTGTGAAGGAAAAAAAATGTAGTCTTTCGTGCAGCAGTAGTCCTGCTTGCAGCAGCTTTGTAGGAGACCTAAGAATTGCAAGGGCAAGTATGTATTGGGGTTTTTCATGAGATAGCAGTAGATCTTTACCTATCTCTGTAGAAATATGCTCTAAATACTACTTCTGTCACAACTATTTTTGCCCACAAATGTCTGTGGTTTTTTTTTTTTTTTGCATCCTTCATTTGTACAAATACAGATGACACAAAACCAGTGAGTATTACTACAGTAGAAGTCATGAATACCAGGAGTGAATACTGCACCTTCTTGCATGTTTGTGTGGTATGTCTGTGCCTATCAATGTGAAAACAGGGGAAAGTCAGTACCGGCGACATCTTAATCCTCTGGTTTGTTCCGAGGTCCTTGTCCATTCATGCATGTCTTTATTCTCGAGTGTTGCTTGTGCGGTGAACCACTTGGCTCACAGAGATATGGCCTCTGTGCAGGCCTGGGGCTCTCCCTGCAGGAACTGTTCCCAGCATGCACACTGCATGAGACCAGGTCAGGTTGCACTTTCTCTGCCCTGTACAGTCCTTGCTATTGCAGACTGACCTGAACCTTCAAATGTTCCCACGTTTCCGGACAAACAGCACTCATGTTCATGCCAAAAAAACAATCACCCTCATGGCCTGCAAGAAAGGCATTGTGTTGTTTCAAATGTTTTGGAAAAAAGTCCTCACAACAGAAACCAAAACCACAAACAAATTAGTGATGTCCTATGGCCACAAGATCACTGTGAGTAGCCAAGAGGACACTTGGACAAACACTTGGCCTACAGAGGGCTAGCCCTGAGCATCGTGCATGAAAACACTGACTGTTTCACATAGAGACTAGAGGTCAATTCCAGAGTGGCTGCATTTAGCACTGAACATGGGGATACGCTTGTATCTCCTGCTTAGATGTTTGTAGTCCTTTCCATGGCTCCCAGTAGAATCAGGCACAGAGGTCAGCTTTTGACTTCGGGTGATATGTTAACACTAGAGGCGGGTTACCAAGGAGTATCTGTCTAGTAATCCTACAGGTATTGTTAGTGTTGAAAAATGGGAAAGGGAAGTGAGGAGAGCTATGATATATTGTAGAGCATTGCTAAAACAAAGTTGACACCAACTGCTGCAACACTGTGACAAATCAATATGAAAGGCTTCTGAATTCAGACTACAGTGAAAATATTTTATTAAGATACTTTAGAATAGCTTGGAAAGACTTTTTTTTCTTAGAAGCAAGTGGAAGGTTATTTTGTACTATTACTTTTTTTTTTTTAATTGGGATTAAAAATTCATTCCCAACTAAAATTTGTTAATAATTAGACAAGATACTGTAAAAGATGTTTAGAGACTGTCCTGGTCCTAAATGCAGATCTATTTAGGTGAGTCTGATGGGAAACTGCCACAGATGTGAGGTGATTTGCACAGGGTCATAGTGAATCAGTAGCAAAGAAGATATGGAAGCCTGGTTTGCGAGTCTGAAATCTATCAATCTTAATATGTTTCAAGGTAAATTATCTAACAGATGCATAAACTGGGTGAAGTTTAACTGCAGAATTGCATTCCTGGTCATTTGTTTCCAATGAAAACTTATACTGAAGGTGTATTTTACAGGGATGAGATGTATGCTCCCCTGAGATACAAGGAGGTGCAAGTCATACTTATTTTCATGTTTAGATGACAAGGAATTTATAGTAACTCATTAAACAAGAGCCACCTAAATAATCTCATTGCTGAAATATTTTACTGAGGGGAGTTTGGTTTCCTTCGGCCTAGGAAGAGGTGAGGCCAGTGCAGAACACAGCTCAGCACTCTCAGCTCTACTTCATGGTTTAGGCAGGTTAATCATGCCTTGGGATGTTAGCCAACCACTCTGAGATACTTATTTATGTAATATTTTTTAAAAAATCCCAGGCAGATTAAAATTTGGCAAGCATTGGCTGCTAGAGTGAGTGATGCATGGAAGACCATAAAGGGAGCAAAGTAAATCCAGCTTCCTCTTGGAAATTTTTCAAATATGCATATTAAAACATGCTTAAATCATAATGAATATAATGTTCATGTTTACCAAAACACAGTGCCCATTTACAACCTATGTGCCCCATAAATCCATAGTTTATAAGGTCTGCAAGTCTCCTGCAGGTCCACCTCCACAGTAATTCAAAACTACAAGAATTTGTTGTATGCCAGAAGTTACTCTGTATCTCCCCACAAGCCACTTTGCTAACAGATATCCTCCAAGATAACCTGCACAGTTGGGTAGGATGTAGACTCATTTGGGCCTTAAGGAGAGACAGCTTTATAAATACTTCATTTACATGAGTAAGGTCAGTTGTTACATTCAGGACCTGCAGCATGGCTTTGCCCCCTTGCCTTGCTCCTCACAGGCCTTGAGATGTCCATGAAGAGCTCCAGGTTCTCTGCTCCTGTTCTTGTACCTCCTCAGAGGCCTCCTACTCCAGCTCTTAAAATTATTGCAGGGAGCAGCTGTCATCCCACCCCTCTGTCAGCTGTCAAAGCTGTCATCCCACCCTCCTAGCATGCTTAGCTGGGAATATATCTGTAGGCTTGGGAAAGAAAATGGAGAGCAGTGCAAGAGACAAAGTTGGTTTTGTGCTTTGGCAGATCAGCTGCCCATGTTAGAGCCCAGAGTGAGCACAGCTCCTCAGATACATGTGTGTACTACTCAGGGACTTGTGGCCTTTCGTTCTGGCTACTCAGTCATTACTATAAAGAAAAAAAAAAAAGTGTTCTGAAGAAAGGCCTTTTAATTTTAATTTTTCAACTTCTGTGTTTGTACATTCTTGCAAACTACAGAGTCAAAGGATTCTTGTTTTTAAGCATTTTTTGAAGAGCTTCTGGGCTGAGAGTCTACATGTCAAGCTTCTACCTACACGATTGTAATTTTTTAAAAAATGTTGAAAAGTAAATATGTATATTAATCCTGGAAATAAAAAAAACACTAAAATATAAAAGCTGAGGTGGGCTGTATTAGACTGGGAAAATATCTCAAAATTTGCAGGGTGCTCTTGCCTACAAAAAAAAGAAAAATTTATAAAAATAAATAGCATAGTGGTATGTCTGTGAAGGGAATATCCAAGTGCCTCACTACCACTTTAAAAGTTGTTAATGCTTACATGCTCCTTGTGACTTCAATGTTTGCTTATCCTCTGTTCTTGTTTTTCCCATTAAGTGGCTTACCTGTGTAATTAATCTTACTGTCTGCTATGATATTTGTTTATTTTGGGTTTTGGTGCAGGTTGGTTGGTGCTGTTGTTTTTGATTGCCTCAGAGGCTGAGGCAGAGTCACTACTATTGTCATGGCAAGGTTGCTCTGATACTCCTCTGGGTGCTTTTTAGTATCTTCAAAGTAGCATAACCATGCTTTCTTTGAAGCCAGAGTTTTTCAAGTAGGATTTTTCTTTGTACCAAGTTTGGTGTTTTTAGTGGAGGGTGAAAGTGCTTTTCTGCACTTTTCTACCTTAGGTTAAAACCCGATTTTCCATTTAAAACACATTCCCACCCTCCATACCCCCCTTGGGAGGCCAGTCCAAGTGCACTGGCCAGGTGGATTTTTGTTTGATTAGTCCTGAATCTCTTCTCCACAGTAGGACAAACTCCAGGAAGAGCGAGAGGCCTTTCTGAAACAGACTGGTGCAGCATCCTCCTTCCACAAATACGGGCAGGAGTGAAAATATTGGAGTAAGGAGCCAGGCAGGAACTGTGCTGAATAAAGCACTGAGGATGAAATATAGAGTAGCTTTAAGAATAACTTTATAATTGCTCATCCTCTTTCTTCTTTCCATGAAACCAAATTCTTGTTGGTAACAGTTCTTGTGTGTGTCTTTTTTTTTAATTATTTATTTATTTTTACTTATTTTTATTCCTTAATTCAAACACTGGGCCTCTGTTATGTTAGATACTGTATGGACTGTTCAGTAAGGTTTAAATGGCAATCAAAATTGTGACCACCTCACATGCACCTAATCCTGAGCCAGCTTCAAATTGGGCAGCTTGCGCAGTCAGAGCAGCATAGAGTTCCATGCAGGTCAGTCACATGTGTCTGTATTCATGATGTTCTGGAAGGATTTTGGAGGCTACGCAGAAGAACTTCATGCTGTTTCTTACAAGAAATCAGCTTGTTTGCTTTCTGCATGTCACTGAATTGTAGCATTCACCATGGAGATGGTTAGTACCCCAGACTAGTCTCTCAGTGCCTGAGAGACTCAGGCATGATCTCAGGTATTTTGATTCTAAAGTTATTTTTTTTATGGGGAAAATGAGCCCCGGAGGAGCACAGTACTCTGAGCAACATGCAGCTTGTGCTGCTCTGGTGTGCACTAGCATCAGAAATGAGCTCAGAGGATTTAGGAATCTATTTCTTCTGCAAAAGAGGAAAACCTGTACTTCAGGCAAGAATTAGGGAAGGGGTTGGTGAGAAGGTGACATACAGTTAAGTTAGGACCTGGATGAAATTCAAGCACAGACATGTCAGTAAGGTGATTTCCATCTCTGTGGGCGTTGCCCTTGCCTTTATTTCAAATATCTGTACGAGGAGTAAAAGCAGAAGAAAACTAGGGTGGTCTGCAAGTAACAAGGAATAGGGTTTCTGCTTGAAATGCCTTTTGGATACTTACACTGCAGATGTAATGTTCTGAAGACATCCCAGTTTGCATTATGTTGAAGTCTGCATGCTAAGTGGGGGGTTTGTTTCTAGCCAACCCCTTTTTAGCTCAACAGTGAGGGAAAGGGGTTGGAGAAAGGTGATGTGGCCTATATGAGCTGCAAGGGTCGATTTTTAACATTTACTCTCCCTATAAAGACACTGCTTACCACCCTTTCAGTTGTGTGGAAAAATGACTGGATTTAGTCTGCTGATAGCAGTCAGTTCTCACCCAGCAGAAAACTATACTTGCTGGCAGAATGGGGTCTTGGGGGATCTCTGCCAGCTGCATATTGCAAATAAACATTATGGATTTTAGTGAAAAGTTCCATGTCCACATAAGTCACATATCTGGAAATAAAATTGCTGCTGCTGCCACACTTTGCCCATCAGTTCAGAAGATGTCCATTGGCAAAGTGGTGGGTTTCTTCCAATCCATAAACATACTTATTCTGTAAGGAGCATGTTTCCCCATTTCATCACCATCACTAATTGGTAACATAAAAGGAAGCTTTTGTGTGTTGCTGGTAAATAAGTAATCTGCCATATAACGCTGCCTAGCTCAAACTCAAAAGCTGCTTCAAAAAATATACACTCATCAGCCATTTTCCAATATCAGATTTTCTAATCTCTAAACCAGTCCTTGAACTTATTCTCCTGGTTGTATAGAAGGAAAATAAAAGTAATTAAAGTCATCATATTTCAGTGTTCATTTCTCTATTTAAATCACTTCATTCTTCTACAAACATTAGTTCCTTCCTACTTATTTCTCAAGAGGCTGCCAACCAGAATATTGAACTTTACTGTGGTCAGTTTTAAAAAGTACAACATAGTGCATCTGTTTAAAAAAAAAAAAAAAAATTACCAAGTATGTGGCACATCATGTTCTGGGGGAGAAAAAAATAACAACAAAAACAACCCTTCTTTGGTAATCCTGCTGTTACCAATAGCAGAGTAGCAAAGCATGTTTTGTGATCAATGTATCAATGTTGAGCTGAGTCTCTGTGGTGTTTGGAGGAGAAGCAAGAAGGGGGCACTACTGTGCTAACAGCGGCCTCTAAAGGTTTTTTTGCTGAAGAAACAATGATCTTTGGATGTCCCTTTATTCCTTATTATGGGGAAGGATATCATGAAAGGAAAGGGTAAATGCTTGTACCTTAAGGCACAGCCTTACAACAGCTGCTTTGTGTAGTCTCTTCATGGTATTAAATATGTCATTGTTTTTTAAGGCTCAGTTAATTTTCAATGCATAAAAGTTCAAGTCAATTATTTTCAGCATCATTTTTTCCAGTGAATTGTACTCGAGATGCTTTTAAAGGCAGTGACTTTCTCATAATGCTGAGTGCTGTGCCCCTGTAGGTAAGGCCTAGTCAGAATGCCTCAGGTACCAAAGCCTGAACCACCGAGAACCTATGGTTTCTCAAAAATATAAACCTGCTTAAAGCCTCTGAAAAACACGAAGCTGTCCTATCTGAGCCAAGTCCAGACTGCATTCTTACCTCAGACTGGCATATATTGCTGATCTTATTTCTGACCTGCTCATGGTTGATGCTTCAAATGGATCCTCAGCCATCTGAGAGCCAGTGGCAACACCGAGGGCAGTGAGAAACCTGTGCCTCAGAGACAAGGAGAAGAGAATGTGGTTTCTGGACTTTGTCAGGGGCCAAATCATTTGTATTCTCCTGCTTGTACAAATAATGGATCATAGTAATAGAGAAGCATAAAGCAGGTTTGTTCCTCTGTGAGTTGGAGGCATTTCTGGATTCCCTCCACAATGCTCTCTCCTGGAGAGTGTCCTGGAGGTCTCACCAGGCTTGTTATATATCTTCACGTCTTCAGCTGAAGCTTTTGTTCAGTTCTTCCTTGCAAAGGCTTTAGGATGCTTTGGGTCGAAGGAGGTACACCAAATAAGCAGTATAATAATAAATCCAAATATATTTGTTGACTTTCTAGGCCATATGTTTAACGAGCCTCAGCTTGCAATTTTTCAACATGGAAATTACAGTTTTAAATACTGGCCTCCCCTACTTTCAGAGGAAGATCCTTTAAGATTAAGAAGATATACTTAGTGATGCTTTCTCAGCTATGTCTGAAGGGTATCTGCATCAGGGGGTTAAGTGATGGTGCTGTCCTTCAACTCAGCCATGTGAGGTATCTGTCAGTTGTGAGTCCTCTAATTCCATTACTCAGCAAGCTGCTGAAATTAATGTTGGTTCTCCAGCTGTTAGCAGGGGGAAATTTACATTTTTACTAGATTTCCGGCTTTCAGCAAATTAATGTGCAGACAATCAGGATTCTTTGGGGAAGAATAGGAAGCAGAACAATTAGCTAAGTCATAAAAATCTGACTTAAAAAAAAAAGCAAGGCCCGTTCTCTCTTCAAAAGTTTTATATCAGTGTAGTTCCAAGTAATGTGATTTAGTGGTGTAAATGGATAGACAAAAGATCTTAGTTCCCTTTCTGCAGCACTAGCTTTAATATATTCAAAATAGTGTGTATATACATATGTTAATATGTTTTAAAAAATAGACATCTAGTCTCCAGATGCAGCTCTCTCCCATATGGTAGATTCATATCTTACTGAGGCTTTTGATGACAATCTTAGCCTTTACTGGTTAGGTCATTTCATTGTCATGAGGTACATCAAGTGCCACCTTATCCTTGCTTCCAATGTCAAGGCATCAGAGGAGCTGCCAGTACGTATTACTTTGTCTGCTTTCACTCCTCTACGTGCCTCCTCTGCTCAGCAGTATCCACCTCTGCATTTCATCCCAAATCTCTTTTTTTTTTTTTTCCCCCCCTCCTCTGCTCCTTGAAGCATAGGCAACTCTTCACCTGCACAGACCGTTTAGTTTTGGCCTCTCTTTGAAAACTTGTTTCTGCAAGCACGCCCTCTCTCAGCTGCACTCCAGGGAAAAATAAAAAAATAAAAAAGAATTTCTTCAGCACCCCTGAGGTAGTGTGTATCCCTGTGGAAAATGGGCTTACCCCCATTTAAACAAATGAAAATAGTATGATGGGGATGATGAGAGGGGGTCAGGTGGCATTGCAAAGAAGTATCTCAAAAGGGGCAGAGGGCCCTGCTACAACAGCTGCTTGCATGGACAGCCTGAAAAGGCTTGAGATTCCAGTGCCCAAGAGGGCAGGTTTCTTTTTTACCTAATGGTCGTCTAAAGGCTGAGTGACAACTGCAGTCTTGCCAGAGCACATTCAGCTGAACCAGTCCAGAAGTACTCAAAAGCATTTTGTCCTCCTCCCAGACCTGGGCAGGGTTGCAGAGAAGGTAAAAGCACCTCATTGTTCCACACATGCTTGAGACTCTAGGATACAGAAACATCTTTGGTAAGCCACCTGTCTCTAACAATATTGTCGTGTACAAGCAGTAATTTTTCTTAAAATCATAAGACATTTTCAGCTCAAATTTGAACTCTGGTTCTTTCTTTTTATGCATCAACAATGACATCTAGTGGTTTCTGATACTCTCTGCATTGCCTGGCATTACTTTTTTGTGTATCTTCTGCAAAAGTCATTAGGTCCTTACGGGGTTTTCCCAGAAATTTCCTATCTCTGTTCCTTTTAAGAGGAAAGAACAGAAAGCATCATATTTATCCTAAGTCAGTGATTTTAAAACCTCAAAATATGTGTGTTCTTGTAATAGTGTTTTTTTGTTTTTGTTTGTTTTCTTTAGTTTTTGTTTTTGTTGTTGTTTGTTTGTTTGAGGTTTTGGGTGGGACTTATTTTATTTATTTATTTATTTTGCACCTTTCTGAGTGTTTGAACCTTTTTTATGAGGAAGGTAAAGACAAAGTGGGCTGGGCTGGAGATGAGGGGCTGTAGAACCAGCACTGAGAAATGGCACAGGTGTGAGGGGAGCCAGCCATGTGTATCCCCCTCAGTGCAGGACAGGCCTCCCTCAGGCTGCTCACCACAGACTTGTCTGCTGTGTGGGGCTGGGGGCAAGCTGTCCCCAGGGCAGGGGCCAGCATGGAGCCAGTGGAGAGCATCACAGGACCTTGGGACATGACGTGAGAGGCTTTGTCCAGGGGCGCAGGAGGTAATGGCCAAACATTGGTGGGTTGGAGAGAGGAAACTGGGGGCTCAGGGCTCTGCGTTGGCTGGGCCAGGGAGTGAGATCGACTGCTTAGAGAAAAGGTGCTATAAATCTATCTTCTGAATGGTTAAAAGGGATCTTAGGCTAAAAGATTTGAGAGAAACTATGCCAGCGTGCACCATCCTGCCCCCAGCAGGAGTGGGCATCGCTGTGGTTGAAGCTGGTCGAGTCGCACTCTGCCCCACCACCAGGTGTCGCAAAATCCCGCCAAAACCTGTGGAAACTCTTCCCTGCGGCTTGAGCAATAGCTGCCACAGACGCACTGACGTGCCCTGAGGCGTTTGGTGCTCCTGGAGCACTTCTCAGCCTTAGCCATGCTTTTGAACACTGTCGTGCAGAGTGCAGGTAGTGTACATTTAGCATTGCTGAGGCCAGAGCCCTTTCCGCTAGACTTGGAGGAATATGGCTGCACAGGTCTAACTGGAGCCAGGCTGTGATCTGCTACTTTCTGTGCTGTGAGGCTGTATGTGTAACTGCATCATCCTTTTCCTTGGGAAAGGCATGTGCCAAGTACATTGCTGACATCATTTTTTTCATTAATAAATTAAAATAGTGAGGGGAAAAAGGGGGCATTTCTGAAGGAAACTTTCACTATAAACTTTTAAAAGATGAAATCTGCTGGTTCAAGATAGCTGATGTGTCCTGCTTCCTTACATCTGTCACCTTGTGTTACGCACAAGATGTGACCTGTGAGCATGTGTCACCAGAACAAGCCAGATTATATCTAGTCACGTCAGAAGTTTCAGGAGTTGCTCTGAGACGGGCAAACCCAGGCATGTTGCACAGCCTCAGTGACACCCAGCTGGTCGCATAGACTTGATTTCCTCAGTGTTTATGCAATCTTTTTGTTTATTCAGATATCTGTTCAAAATGATACAAGTTCAAAGCTATTCCAGGTTTCAAATATAGAGTCCATTTCAGGAATAATATTGCAAATAGAAACTCCTTGGTACTGTTCTGTTTGCTAATGCCTGCTAGCTTAGTCTTCCAAGTATTTGATTGACCTGGGAGAGGTGCTGGGCTCTGTTCCCAAATGTCAGTACCCTACTGCATGAACCTACCCTCTTAGCCGCTTATCTTACAAAATGGTATTGTCAAGCCTGGGTTGGAGTGGGTGAATGATGACAGCTCAAAGGCTCTATAGGGTTTTGTTTGTTTGTTTGTTTGTTTGTTTTGTTTGTTTTGTTTGTTTTGTGTTTTTTTCTGTTCTTTTTTTGTTTTTTTTTTTTTTTTTTTTTTTTTTTTTTTTTTTTTTTTTTTTTTTTTTTTTTTTTCCTCTGGACATTTCTGTTCCCAGTTTGCCCACCAGGGCAACAAATTCAGTTGTGCGAGCCAAGATAAAGAACTACTTCCAGCATCCTGGAGTCCACCCAAAGAACACCCTTTTTAGTAATCAGAGAGTTCAGCAACTGTGGCAAGAAGCCACAAGATGAAAACCAGTAACTCAGGTGGGTCAGTCCCAGGCCTTTTCAGGTTGGACTAATCAAGATCAGTACCTTCCAATGTAGGAAAAAAAAAATGGAGGGAAGTTCTGGTTCACATGTTCCCAGCAGTTTGCTCTCTGTTGCATTCTCTGGGTTTGTCAAAAGTATTACTGACTTGTCTTTTACCAGAGTGAGAGTTGTAAGACTTAAAGGCAAATGGTTATCTCATATGGATATATGGAAGCTGTGTACAAGAGGAACAAAATTCTAGACAAATATAGAACTGAATATTTATATGATATGTAAAAACCATGGATACTTGGATACTTTATTGTATAGATACCATATAACATGGTATATAGTATCATAATTTAGTTTGTGGCTGCAGGAAGAAGGCAGTTTTGGAGGCTAGAAAACAAAGTGAATGATCTTCAGAGTCATATATGATAAATGGAAAGTGAGAAATATACACTATCAAGATCAATTTTTTTTTTTCAGGTTTTCCTAGAGGAGACTAATTTAGAGAATTAAAGATACTTATTATGGGTAGAAAAAGCCCTTCCACAGAGATTGTGCTCTCATCCAGAAAAGTGAAGTCCTCAAAGTTTACAAAACTTACAAGTTCACAAAATTCAGCACACATTAGGAGGAGCAAAGAAAATTCTTCATACAGGTAAAAGATTCAGCATACAAGAAATAAAATGAAAACAGATTATAAGAGTTTGCATTGCAAAACATTTGTATGATGTTCAGAGATGGAAACAGTTAATTGTAGTTACTTATAATGACTCAGTCACTCACAGCAGAAATAACAGCACAGTTTGGGTGCCACTATGGCAGCACTGAAGTGCTTTAGAATGTTTCAGTCAAATGGCAATTTAGCCATCTACCTATCTATGTTGTGTACACAGCCACGATGATTATGTGCATGCTTTACATTCAGATCTTGTTAATGAGGAGTCATGAGATGCCGGAGGATGCTCCTAGGTAAGTGCAGTTGTGTTTAGAGCAGGTGCAGCTCTGCATACATACAGCATTCAGCCAATTATTCTGCTGACTTCACTCAGGCCAGTGTCAGGCCAGTACTAATTTTTGATTTATACTTGAAAATGATATTCAATGTCTAAAGATTCTCCTATTTCATTAACACACTTGAAGCCACCATTCTGTACAGCTGTACTCTTATTGTAGGATCTCTGCTTGTCAAGGAATCAAAAGAATGCTGAGATTATCTTTGAAAACAAATTCTCAGTATCTGCATAAAAGCAGTTCATACGAAGCCCACCATCCGAAGTCATAGTAATGACAAATAGTAATATTTGTGCCATACATTTGGGCAGACTGTGCAAAAATAAACATAGCTAATTTGCAAATGGATAATATGTCCAAAGAATTTCTCTCATTCTATTCAGACCTACTGATGAATGTGACCTCTGATCATAATTCATTTTCCAGGAGGACTTGAAACTGTTATTTAACTTACCTAAGTAATTTCTCATTCTTCCTGAGGCACGTCATTGGAAGACTTCCTTCTTAATTATAAATATAGGAAAGGGTGTGAAAAGGACTTGGACATTGATATATATGGGATTGTATGTTTCATTCAAGATCATTGTCTTTTGGATCATTAAAAATAAATTATAACTAGTTGTAAACAATTAATTCAATTTCCTTTATTACAGTGTAATTTAATTTCTAATTGCCATGCATTTCCATAATATCTTTTACTCTCTTCATAATATGTTGTTTTTACTCCACCACCCCTCAAGATCCCCTTCTGTTTTCTCTCAGTGGAAATAATAGACTGCAGACCACCCCCTTGTAAACATTACAACCGATATCTGTTTATAGCCAAAGCCTGCTTTACAGGTGGGGCTTGCCCATTGTAACATTGTCCAGTGGAGAAACACTGTTTCGTTCACTCTAGTCTGTGCTATTTTCAGGTGTTTAATTTTGACCGCTCTATGAAACCTTTCATGAAGGTTTTCTGTCCTACAGCTCATTCAGCACCCGATGTGTTTAACATAAGCTGGTAGGCAGTATGGTCAGATCAGCATGTATTTCCATATTTATACCCCTGCTGAGTTAAATTCCAAATCTGGGGCACTACTAGCGACAGCAAAAGGCAGGTTGCATTTGACTTCCCTGGCTACCTGTCTTGTGCGAACTGTGGAGATATGAAGGCCAAGTGCAAGGTCCTGCACCTGGGTCGGGGCAATCCCAAACATAAACACAGGCTGGGGGGAAAACGGATTGAGAGCAGCCCTGAGAAGAAGGACTTGGGTGTGTTGGCTGATGAAAGACTCCATGTGAGTCGGCAATGTGTGACTGTAGCCTGGAAAGCCAACCATATCCTGGGTTGCATCAAAATAAACGTGGCCAGCAGGCCAGGGGAGGTGATTCTCCCCCTCTGCCCTGCCCTCATCAGACCCTGCCTAGAGCACTGCATCCATATCTGAGGCCCCCACATACAAAGGACGTGGCCCTGTTGGAGCAAGCCCAGAGGAGGCCACAAGAACCATCAGAGGGCTGGAGCACCTCTCCCATGCAGAGAGGATGAGAGAGTTGGGGTTGTTCAGCCTTGGGAAGAGAAGGCTCTGGTGAGGCCTCATTGCAGCCTTCCAGTACGTAAAGGGGGCCTGCAAGAAAGCAGGAGAGGGGGACTCTTTCTCAGGAAGTGTAGTGATAAGACAAGGGATAATGTCTTTAAACTAAAAGAGGGGAGATTTAGATTAGATATAAGGAAGAAGTTCTTTACTCAGAGGGTGGTGAGGCAGTGGAACAGGCTGCTCAGAGAAGCTGTGGATGCCCCAGCCCTGGAAGTGCCCAAGGCTAGGTTGGATGGGGCTTTGGTCAACCTCATCAAGTGGGAGGTGTCCCTTCCCATGGCAGGGGGGGTGGAACTGGATGGGCTTTAAGGTCCCTTCCAACCAAAGCCATTCTGTGATTTGCTGGACTCTTAGAGATCTGCTATGTTGTGAGTGCTTCCTTCCTCTGCACAGCTCCTGGCCATCACCCTTGGATGCACATTTGCTTGGCAGTGGAAGCTGCTGTCAAACACTCCTGCTGTGAATTCTCCTCATCAGTTTTTCAGGGGCAGCCTTATCTTCACTGAGGAAAGCTTGCAGAAGTACAAAAGGCAGTTGGGGGCTGGACCAAGTAGTGCCATTTGTGCTTTTCAGAATCTCCTAAAACATTTTAATAGTAGTCTTCATCCTGCCCTTTCTTGACTATGAACTTGGACTTTAGAGAGTTACCCAAATGCTACCACTGGACGTAAATGTGGGCAGGAAGGCATACCCCACAGCTATTTATGAGAGAAATGCTATAAGTTATTTACCTGTTAAAGCTACAGACTGTTGTGAGAAAAGTTAGTGCTCTGAGAAGTTCCCGTTTCCTGTCTTGGTGACACTTCTTGGGCAGTTATAGCTTAAGTTCTCCAGAGTGGACATGCTTAGTATCTTAACTGCAGGCAAGTTACGAGCTTTGGGCATATCTTAGCCTAGCATGCGTCTCAAAGCCATTGTAGTTTCTAATCCTCCGTGCTCCGAGACTTCCTGTATTCTGTATTGCTTGGGTATCCTGAAGAGTCTACTGGGTAGAAGAAAAGATGTAAACACTCAGGAAGCAAATGGAAAACACCAGTAGGAAACAATGGGAAACAAATGCTCCTGGGGAAACTGGGTATATTGTTACTGGGATGTTGCCCAATCCTTTTACTTAACTTTCAGCCTTTTTCAGGGCTTCAGAGACCTGCCTGTGGGCATAAATAACTGGTTCACAAGTAGTACTCTGCATTATAGCATTAAACCTCACAGCAAAGATAGCACCTACATGTGTCATGAGATCCGAGATCTCAGGTGAGAGCACTTTTTGTCCTTTTTGCTAAAGACTAATGTACACACTTCTTTTTGTTTTTTTAAAAAAAAAAAAAGAAAATCTTTGCTTTTGAACAGGACCAAGACTGCTGTGAGCTCCTGTGCATGGCTGTCACTAGCTGAAAGAGCAACAAACCAACTCTGTCAGCTAATTGCAAAAGGACAGGAAGGGAGTTTTCTTGCAGACGTGGAACTTTACCGCTGTAACACAGCTTTGCAGAAGCAAGGATGGTTTTATTTTTAGCAACAATTACATTTCCCTAATTCAGTGTCTCAGTATATATCCAGTTACCCAAACAAGCACATGTGAAATGCTGCTCAAATGAGTGTTTAGCTTTCATTTAAGTGTTTGCCTGCTTGTGCTACCTTGGCAGGTATTCTTTAAGGCTATGCTGCAGAAGCTCATGAGTCAGAATTCTATCATCAATCTGTGCACATGCTATGCAACAGCAGCTAGTCAATCTGGCCTGTTGCGTGCGTCATTTAGTCCTCTCTCGAATACATAAACTGGAGATGAAAAACATCACCTGTAACTCCTCAGTAACTTTGGAATTGTGATTTGTCTTTGTGATCTATTGATTAAAACAAAAGGCTGCATTACAATGCACCAGGAAAAGAAATATTGACTAGAGATGTGGATACATTATCTCACTTTATCAGATAGGAATGCAATTGGATGTGATTATGCTCAGCCAGAAATGATCTAATATCTGAAAGCATGGAAGAGAGAGACCTTTAAATTCCCTCTTTAAACAAACAAACAACAACAACAACAACAACAAAAACAACTATATTTTCTCCCTCAGGAATAGTTTCCCTTTAATTGTAACTGCATTAGAAAATATTGTATCTTTCAATTAGGTAATTAGGACAGCTGAATCCATTGACATTTGTTTACATCTTGCATATCATCTCTCCTCCACTCCCTTTGTCTGCTCAATATATTCCAACCCAGATGGATGTGTGTAGTGCAGGCAATGTTAACAATTGCACTGAGGACCATGTTCTAGCTTGCACTGCCAGAGCAAAGCTGTACGAGCTGTTTTCTGCATACCCTTCACACACTGGGCACGAGTGCATCAAGTGCGTTAGTACTTCCTGAACGTAAAGTATGAGAGAAGAGGCTGAATATGCAGGAAGGAGATGATTTATAGTTCTGAATAGATATGATGAACCACCCATTACTCTTACCCAATCCTCTTCTGTTGTATATGAATATGATACCTCCTGGCATATATTAATGCCCCTCCACTAACCTTTTCTAATGTCATTTATTCTGCCTCTGTTGCAATCAGCAAGGCGATGGGCCTTTCTCCTGCCAGAAGGAAAAAGCTAATCTCACAGCCTTCTCCTCTCAAGGCCACAGTCAATGCCTCTCAGTGAATCAGCTGCCAAAGGATGTTCCTGTGAAAGACTGTTCACGCCCTATAACTTTTTGTCTGTTAGCTAAATATAACATGGGAATAATTTTACTGACACAAGGTAAATGGGCATCATTTTTCTTTACAGGGTCTCTGGAATGTTGTATTATATATGGCTTTAGAAAGGACACATTTTCCTAAGGTATGTAAATGTCTTGATGCCATATTGCACTATGTTGTTATACATTGGTTAAATCAATACTGCAATGCAGCAATTTTTTTTATCAATACATCTATTTGTTTTTAAAAAAAGATTTCTGTGTATCTATATCTAGTGACATCTAGATCCATATCACTCATTCCTACTTCAGTGCAAACCTTACCATATTGATGTCTTGGGAAGACTTGAACTTAGGGGGAAAGAATTACCTATCTGGAATAAAAAGTGTTTGCATACAATTAATATAGATCATGATACTAGAAAAACCTCTAATAAAGGGCTTTCAAGTATGGCTCTTTGGCAGCTTCAACTACATAATCCATGCTAAACCACTTTTCTAACCACCTGCATTTCCACCTCCACTTTCAACAAAGTGTCCAGTTCAGGTTTTTGAGAATAAAGGTGTAAAACTTTTTTTTTTTTTTTTTTTTTTTTTTTGTAGAAAGTTCTGGACTGCATTCCTAAGTAGATATCGCCACTTCAGAGCAAAACTGATTTACCCATAGTGGAAGAACTGGGAACTATAAACCAAGCATGACTTGGGATGACTTTATATTTATGACAGGTAGCTTCCTGTTCAATTGCTGGCTAAGTTTGGACACTGAATTTTTAAGCTCTTGTGCCACACGCAGAATCTATGAACCCAGCTCAGGGTTTTAGATTTCACTCTGGAGATCTAACTTTCTAGACAGGTGTGTCCTTTTTGGATCTAGTCAAAACCAGTGCTGCTGTTGGGCTGGGTGTCTACCCTGAAACAAAGCATGGGTACTGTTCTATACCCACTTAAGTTGTTGCTAGCCTCAGAGAGACTCATCTGCAGTCAGTTGTGGCTATAAGAAACAACTGAAAAACTGAGTAGGCATTTCATTTTCACCGTACACCTAGGCCCTGCAGACAGCTGTTTCTTGGTTCCTCAGACAGACTGAAGGTCAGCCATCTTGGGCATAGAGCAGCATAGACACAGGACTTACCAGCTCAGCCATTGTGCCCTATAAAAATACTTGCACATCTTCTAGGCTGAAGCTCACGTTCAGGAAGTGCAGAGCATCAGTCCTTAACGAATCACTGTAATTCCCATTCCTAACGTTTACTTTAAGAACAAAGCCATATATATCTTTGATTCTTCTCATAATTATTTCATGTTCTCTCTCTTAAAGAAGAAAGTGTTCAGGGCTTTTCTTCCCCTCTCAGAGTACAAATGTAAACGCAGAAAGGGAAAATTTCCTTAAGAAGGTGTTACTCACTGTGCAACACTCTGGAGTGCTTGCCCTGGTGGAAGAATGAGAATTAATTGTCTGGTTGTGAACTGAGAATGCTGGCACTAGGAGATTCTTTGTCGTATCAAAGGTGATAAGCTCTGACATATTGCACACTGCTACAACAAAGGATTTGGGGGAAAGAAATGGTGGTTTGTGTGGTAGTTTGAACATCTGATCCAGTGAAATGTTTTTTATACGTGCATGCTGTTTCTTGGCTTGTGTAAATGTTTTCAACTTGTACTAAAAATACAAATGTAATGCTGTTACTGACGAAGCTTTAGGGTAGCAGAAGAGTCCACAAACATGAAAGTTAAAGGGCTTGTGTTAGTTTGGCTTATTCTCAATGTTGAAAGATTGCGTAGATCCTGCACCTTCTGGATAAGCACCGTCTTGTTCAGGCAGGCTGCCCATCTCTGGTTACATAACCGCGTCCACAGAACCAGCTGTCGGCTGGTGAACTAATGCAAAAGGAATATGAGCCCGCCTGATCCCACTTCTATCGCTCAGAGCATATCTGGCAGTAGAAGAAGTGCTGTTCTGGGGGCATCCTGGGGATGGACCGTGCTGCCCTCAGCTACAGCATGCCAGCAGAAAGAGGCTGGTGGCTGCTCTCCTGCAATGTAGGAGCCAGCTCAAGAAGAAAAGAAGCAGTCAGGTAGCACTGAGGGGCTTAAGGGGAGGGAGGCAAACTGTCTAGAGCAGTTGAGAAATGAGCCATTAGTAGAAAGGTTACCCAATCACAGAGAGGAGGCATTAGCATATTAAATCTTTAGCCAGACGGGGGCCCTGTGCATGGATTTGTGCATGCCTGAAAAGCATGAAACTGTCAGAAGATAGAAACTGGTTGAACTTTTTTTTTCTTCAGTAGGCCATCATCACAAGAAAGAGAATGAATGTACTTGCGTTCCTTTTTGATAAGCAAAAGTGCAGGAAAGTCAGAGTCCTTCACTGCATAGTTTTAGATGATATAGGTATAACTGTCAACGTTGCAATCATGTTCTCAGAGTTAGTATTCATGGGAGACATAAAACTGACCTCTTTGGGATAGCAACCAACTTGCCAACAAACCTAAACAAATTGTGACAATCCACCACTGACTGACTGGCATAAAACTTACCTCCTTTACTGTCCTTTCAGAAACAGGAGGGCTCTTGGCATGGTCTTTGGGCATATTTTAATAGACCACTTCAAACTGGTGAGGTTGGTAAACGTTCCAGGTTGTAGTGCTAGTACATGAGTTGGTAAAAGGCTGGATATGCTAGAAGTTATAGTAACAGATACAAATATTTACTTACAAATATAAAATAAACTTTCTGGTGAATGACATCAGCAAAAATTGGGGGATTTGAATGTTATTTTGGCAAATGGACTGCATGCATGCTTTCAGTTTTTGTTTCTTACAAAACCGTGTCATAAAATAATAGCTGTGTCTGATGATAACATGGAAAACAGACAAATGCATCTCAGGTTATCACAATAGATTTGTATTTTATTAGCCTATCTGTAGATATTTTGGTGTGAAATTTAAGTTCACCAAGGTTTGATGAGAAACTATTGGATTCTTAATCCATCAGACGGCATGCAGTCAGCTGTAGCGGCATAGAACAGGGTTGGGGGTGTTCACCTAAAGAAGGTGCAGTTCAAGAAAAATTTTCTCAATTCTCCTTTCTGCCCCTTGAGTTTTACACGGTATCTTGCACATTTCCTTTCTGGTAAGAAGTAGATATGATGGAGAATGCACTCTCACTCAATTAGTGTGGAGACAGTGAACACGGTGCTGCCCTTTCCTCTCTGCAGTCAGAAGCAAACTGAGAACACTTCCGTGTATTGATTTGCAGTGCTCTTTATGTTTAGGAGTAGCAAGATTTGACAAATTATTTGCTTCCCCCACTGGCTTTATCAGTAAAGCTGTCCTAGTTTGACTAAATGCCAGGCTGTTTTTTGTAATACCAAGTGATGGGAAATGAACCAGAGACATTCTGATTGAATGGTTGAGAAGGTTCACTAACGAACTAGAAAAGAATAATCAGTAGAGTAGCTGGTATTTGCAGAATACTTATGGTTTGTGAAAAGTGCACAGACTATAGATTTTTACCATTATATTAAAAAAAAAAAAAATCAGTGTTCTGCTGATCACCTGGAGGAACTAATATTGACATCAGCACTGCTTTTTGGGAGATTGTCATAATAATAATAATGGAGTTTATTATTTAAAAATTATCAGAAAGTAGTAAAAAAAATTGTTCCCATCTCTTTCTCCACAGCCACTTTCAGTATGGTAAATGAGGGAAATAATTTTGCAGGAGGTTATAATTAATTTTAGTAATGTAATCATTAATTCTCTTTTTTCCTTCCCCTTTTCTGCACATCTGTGATTAAGCATTAAATAGAGAATGTTTAAACATTCCCTTTGGAAAAATGTGTGTCATATGGTGGGACAGGAATGGGAAGCTGGTGCCCTGTTCTCCGTTTCTTATTGTATTTTGTATAATCTTGGTTCCGGACACAACAGAAGTTTACCCAAAACAACAATTGTGTCGGTACACAGGTACTGATGGCATTTCCTAATGGCTCACAAGGATCAATCAAAATGTTTTAACGTTCTCAGCTAGAGCCAAATGCTACCCTCCCTTCATAGTTAGTTGTGTGAGATCAGAGAAACTCCCTTTACTATTTCAGTTACTTTGGTGACATGGAGAGGAAAACTTAGCTCATGGATTTCAAGTCTTTGTGCTGTGGGCCTGACCAAGATTTCAACTGGACTGGTTTGGTGTGCTCTCTTGGAGGAAATGTTGAATAATATCATTCAGTTGATTGAAAATGAAGTATTGAGAAATAGCAGAAGGTAAAACGAGAATGGATTTTGACCTCTTACAAGATTTTTAGTACTGTCCATCACCACAGCATTGGCGTGCCCTCCACATAATATCAAAAGTTATGCTCCAGACTGTAAAGGTATACAGGACTCTAGTTCCTTTTAAGATACGTGTTGCCATGCCTCTGCCAGGCTTCATGTATGCTTTGTGCTTCCTTTTTTACATTAGGTCAGTTATAATTGTCAGTCTCACCCCAGGTATCTGCCTGCTGTCTGTGCAAAAATCCTCCTTTCACCTGTGCAACTATGAACATGTATTGTAAAGTTGTTGTGACATCCTGAGGATAAGCAGGGGTGGCTAAGGCTTGGCCATTCCCTTTTGAATGGGAAAGCTGTGTTACGAACTAGACATGTTTCTGGGATACTCGAGATTGTCTGTTGAAGGAATATGTTCAATACAACTCCCTTCCATACAATGGGCAGAAGTGACTGCCCGTTTCATTAGAACAAGCTCCAGGTGCAAGAATTTTTATGTTTGTTGTCTTCTCAGAGTCATACTCATAACTTCATCCCCAGTCTCCTCTAGCAGCATCTGAGCTGCAAGCCTCTGTCTCGGCCCTTTTTTTGTAATCAGCTCAGTCTTTATCAACTCCCTTCTAAAATTCAAAATGTATAAGCAAACACGGGAGCTGGGAACAGAATGTAGATTAGCCACACTTCATCAATGGCCCTAACCTCTCCAAAGTGAGTATGCTTAAAAGAGTTTGTCTTACAGTGAATCTTGAATTATGTACTGCTCAGTGTATTTTCCACAGACAGGACAATGGCCAAATAGCCAGTTCTGTTGGGAAGGTGAGGGATACGGCCTTCTAGCTCTCTCTGGGAAACAACTGAGCTTATGTCTCCCACTCCTCAAATTCAGGCTACTATAAAACGAATATCCACTACTGCTTATCAGAACTTAACACAAATTGGTACTTATTTTGGAAGGAGCTCGGTCTTGTTTCTGTGTTATGCATTCTTTAATAATACATACTATCACAAGTATCTTGCAGGACATGGACTGAGTTTTAGACCCTGTTTATGTGCAGGTCTTAATGCAGGGTTGATTCCGGTTATATTCAGAAGCAGAAATATGAACCTCTAGGGTTCTTTAACATCAAAAATGCAGTAGCTGTAGGACTGAGGCAGCTGATATGCAGGAAAGGGAATGGTTCATTTTTTTTAGTCTTAGAAACTAGAACTCCACATATGCTTGCTGCATAGAGGCCACCGCAGGCACCGTACCTTGCAGTGATAGTGGTCAGGCACAGGCGTTCACACTGGCCCCAAGAAATCTCGACCTCGTTAAAATTTGAGCTCTTCTTCTTTTCTTCATGCCACAATTCTTGCAGAGGAAAAGAAGAGTTTCAGAAGAATACAAAAGTTGAATTTTTATTCTAAGTACAAATGGGCTGGTAATGCTTTTGAAGTATATTTAGAGGGTATACATCATGCATACTCAGAATCCACTGCCATCATCACATCTGTGTTCTATGCATAGCGATGCCATAGCAAATAACACTGAGACCATTCCCAAACACAGAGTACAAGATAAAGCTGCTTTGGAAAAATGCACTGTTACAATCACTTTGAAAGGGTTTAGGTCAGAACAGAAATTTCTTCCAATAAAAAGGGAGGTTGTGTTTCATAAGAATAAACCAAGACCTAAGGCTGTGGTTCCTTTGGCACCAGCAGTTAATTTAGCATATTGGTAGACACGTACATCTCTGATATAATTCAGAAAAATTCAATTAAAATCTGTCTTCTTCATGAGAATTTGAAAATTATATTTGCAAACTGATTTTGCTTCTTAATGAACATGAGCAAGGTTGAGAACAAATAAAAAAAAAACTTTTTTCATTCTCTTAAAGCAGTTATCTCAGGAATTCTGTTTTATTAACTTTGTTACTTTATATCAGAGAGAAGTTGATCGATTTTTTTTTCTTTTTAAAAATATTACAATTTCAGCATTTGACCACTCCTGTTTCTTGCATCTGTAATTACGTTAGCCAGACAGAAATAGGCCTTTATGTTTTGGTTGGTGCTTGTTGTGATCTGTCTTGACCTGTCCCAATTTTAAACCACTGGAGGGCAGAATAGAGACAAAGGAAACCTGTTTTCAAAACAGGATTTTCTGCGTGTTGCAGAGATTTGTGCATGCATATAATTTATTTTCAATATTCTGCAGTTCCATTTCTAGTCATTGAGATTAAGGCCATATACAGTGAAATCTTGCACGAATAATTAGGGGAAAACTCCAGTTGTTTTGACAGTTCAAAGCTTTGGCAATGTTTAAATTCTTTTGATAATTCTAACAGAATAAGTCTCCTTGAGCACTCAGATTATATTGCGAAACATGCTGCAGAAGAAACAATTTTGACAGTGGTATATGCACAGACTTCAGCTGAATGGTGTCATCACACAACTTCTGGTTGTCAAAAACAAGCATCTCTTTTTTGAAATTCACTTTATTTTGGGGAGACACAAACAACACATTCTATGAATTTCTCTACTTTTACAACTAAAGCGTTTTTGTATGTTTTGCTGTGAATGGTGACCTTTCTGTATCTTTAATACAGTTGTTCCAATGCAGCTTTAGGAACTCTGTTGTCTCAGTGTATTTGGTAGCTTTTCTGTCTCATTGCTCCAGTTGTTTAAAAGTATAAAGACTTAGGTGCTGTGGTGAAGTAGCCTTTGTGGTTTGTTTTTTGTTTGGTTGGTTTTTAAGGGGACTGTATTCTGCTCAGTAACAGCAACATGATTAACCACATACAGCAAAACCTCACTATCACTCTCCCAGCAGTCTGGGAACATAACATGACACAAATTAGTGAATGTCCGTATCACTGCAATGAGGTAGTTGCTAATATAAATGAATATGCCTAATGTATGCTATTGATTCCCCACCACCATCACCCATGACTAATAGAAGCAATAACCTTTGAAGCACATGTACTAAACATAAAAGTTCTTGTGGTGGAACAGGCAGGAGCAGCAGAGTTGGAGTGGGTTAGCATTCAGAGAGCATGATTTAGACTGGTGAAGTGCCACTAATTCAGTCTGGGTCTGCTTGTGTCAGCCCTCAGGCAGGAAAGGCCAGTCCCCTGCATGTTGCTTTGCACCCGTCACAGGGACTTCCACTCTTCTTGTGATGCTTCTTTTTCTTGTTTGGTTTTAATGCCACAAATGTAGTGCCTTCCATCACAATGCATAAAACAGTAGATGCCAATGGACCCACAAAGTAAAGCAGTGAGCAGAAATCTGTTGATATTAATAGGCAGTGCCTCATCACCCTCTCAGCAAGCAGTAACACAGCTGGTGCCAGTGAGCACGGTGCTGTTTTACTCAAAACCCAGCTCCTGTTCTTGCTCCCATGTCATTTTGATTGAAATAGAAACAAGCTCAGGCTCAGCTAGGAAGTAAAGCATTTGGGTCACAATGAATGCAATGTTTACCTATTAAAAAAAAAAAAAAGGAAAAAAACTTGTCTAGACTGGGAAAATAAGTGGATTTAGAAGGTGACTTAGCTAATGAGTTAACTAATGTATTTAAACAGCACATATACTAGAGACAAAGATGGTCCTATTGGTGAGTACTTCCACTCATCCCAGTAAGTAGTATTTAAGGCTCACTGTGTCTTCTGACAGCTTTTTAAGACCTTGCCTAATTTATGTTCTAAATGGTATTTAAAATATGTGAGTTAAGTTTTGTGAACTGAGCTATTTTGAAATCCCACCCACTGTTCTGCCAGTTCTCCATCCAGACTGGTAACCCAGCAACTTCCATGAAGTTGTTTCACTATTTTGCTTTCCTACTCCTACTTTGATCAAGGGCTTAATGCAGTTCAGGTGTCAAGTGTCTGGATGACAGGTCATTCCCAGTGAAAATACATGTCCTACACAAATCCTATATTTTACTTGCCTGGTTTTGTTTCTGTACAAATACAAGCACTCCTTTATGTCACAGAACAGCTTTTGTGATCTGGTTCTTAAGTGGAGAAGTGATCTGGTTCCATGCTGCAAACAGAATTTGGAGCATAGATGTCAGCCAAAAAGATAAGTTGATAATATGCTTGCTTGATAACTCAAATGAGCTGCAAAAGCAGCAATCCTGCTCTCACCTGCTCCATGTTCCTAGGATCTACCAGGTGAAGGCCCCAGGCCTGGACTATCTGGGTGCTCTGCCCAGGCTCTGCGCAGCAATGGAGAAAGATATTCAACAGAAGAAAGCTCATGTATGTTTGACTGTGAGTCCCCATTTCACTGTTGCCTAGCCTAAAATTTTCATGGCTAACCCTGTGTTAGCAGCTAGTGTTTTTGTCTTTTATTTCACATAAATTGAAAGCATATTTTTGTTAGCTAACTAATTCTATGCTTCTGGAAATCCTGCTTCCCTTATTAGAAAACTGACTGCTTTTTACGAACTATGAATACCAATTTAGTATAACAATATATTTTCCTTGTGGTGAAGACAGCATTTAAAGTACAGAACAGCCATTAAAGACAGTAAAAAATGCAATTTTGATGTTTTTCATTTTTTTTTGATGGTAGACAGGTAGTTTCATGTTAGAGATAAGCCTATCTGTAAGTGAAATAATTACTCTTTAATTAAGATAATTATAAAAACAGGAATGTAAATACTCAAGGTATAGTATGCCTGAACGTTTTTTCTTTCACATTATCCACAAACTTATCTTGCATACCTAAACTCTGTTTTTACTTGATGATTACAACAGCATATGCTCAGTTTTGAAAACAGAGTAAGCTATTAACGTCTATATACACTGTTAGGTTAAATAGCTGAAAAAGACTTCTCATTGTCATTTTTCTCACTTCCTCAACCTTTATCTTTTTAGCTCATTTTGGGGGGAACTAGTGTGATTCTCCCACTAGTCTCCAATAGTACACTTATATCCAGCTAGATTTGGTCAAGTGGCAATACTTCCAAAGTTCCTTCAAGTTCTGTGAAAACAGATGGTCAAACGTAAGGGAGCCTTTACTTGTACAGGAAAAGGCAGCAGTGGTGGCTGAACACTTTCAGAGAAACAGGTGAAAAATGTTCTGAATGCCCCAGCTGCAGGAAAACAATTCTGTATTTTGAGACCACAGAAAGTCCAATGATAAACCAGAAATCAGGGGCCATTCAAACAGCATTAGGTCTGCTGCTCATAGATTTACTTACGTGTTTCATCTATTCTGATAAGCCATATCAAAATATTATAAATCACATCTTGGCTGTGCCCAGGCAATGGGATGAATTCCCTAGAATGACAATTCCAGTTTGATTTTTCCTTCTTCATATATGGATCGGTATTTGGAAAGCCAGCTTGCACTGTTGAGTTATGAATCTATTTTCTACTTATAGGGGAAATCTTCTGTGTGCGTTCTTAATGTGTAAATGTAGTGATTTTATAAGCAAACACAAAAATGCAAGAGCAAATTCATCAGTCCATTGCAATCAAGGCAAAATTAAGAGAATAACAGACTCTTTACGGGGCACAGAACCCATTATTTATAGGGTAGCTCCTGTATCTATTCCTAGAGAATAGTGAATGAATGGTATTATGGACTGATGGCAGTTTTGTGGTTGCTTTAATGAGGAAGGGAAGTATGTATACGGAATTAGTGTTCTAGGGGAATACTTGTTATGCCCAACTACTATCTAGTAAATCTATGTGCATTCGTTCCCCCTGTTTCTTGTCTTTTTATGGAAAGATTTTTTCTGATGTGTCTGTGCTGCATGGGGCCACATGGAGTTCCTCTTTGGAACAGTGATTTTCTAACTGGGTCACTTGTTTGATTTTCTTTGTTTACCTTTACTCAGATGTATATGACACTGCAGAGTTTGACATGGAGAAACAATCCCACAAGTCCAAAAAGCAACATTCTGGCACGGTAGTTGAGATGCTGTAGGAGAGCATTTCCAAATACTTGGAAGCTGTATTGCACATTCATAATGTTCTATTATCACAGTTTGTTGTCTCTCTGATCTGCCTGTGCTTGTTTTAGACAAATATAGTAGTAGTGTGGGAGTTGCATGCCCTCTTACTGGAATCTCTATTATGCACAATGGGTATAGGAAATCCCTGCATCTCCTGCTCAAATGTGGCACTGTAAATTAAATCTCTTTGGCTCTAAGAAAAAAAATGGAACACATTAAAGACATGCATGGAAGAAAAAGAAATGGCAAAACAGTACCTGAATTACTTTTCAAAGAGTGTCAGCATCAATACGTATTGCTGTTCCATAATAGGTACTGTTCAGTCATGGCTGTTTGCTGCTGTGCTGAACTACACGGATCTGAAAGATATCTTGATTTTCTAAGATACCAAATGAATTTGGAAAGGTGCTGAGTACCCTCAGATCCCATTGAAAAGGGAGGTTTTATCAAATTAGGGAAAGATAAGAGCACTCAGCACCTTAAAAATCCAAAGTTATCTGTTGGTTTGTTCAAACTGGGAAACTCAAAGTTAAGCCATGTTCAAATTGTAAACTCTGTGAGCAGAATTAGCATGTATACAGAATTAACATCTTTTTACTCCTGAAACAGAGAATCAGCAAGGTATTTATTGCACTTCAGCAAGTGAAAAAACATATTCAAAACTGATAGTTCAATTAATACAACTTACCTTCCTGTGCTTTCTCTAAGAGCTCAGTTCCGCTGGGAAGAGCACTGAAGTCTTGTAAAATGGAGGTGCCAACTTCTAGTTCTACCTTTGCTCTTTGTAGAGCTTAGAGGTCGACTCAAGTCTCCTGGACAATCACTTGACCTCTCTGTCTCCCTTTCGGCATAGATAGAACAGTGATTTGGCTATTTCACACAGTTAGGCTGGAGACTGTAGCCACTACTATCTGCAAATATTTTAAGTTTCTCTAGTTTATGGTGCAGTAGCCCTGTGAAAAATGATAATGTACTTTCTTGGAAAAAAAATGCTAATTCAAATCAAGTACACAATGACAGGTCTATCTGTGCAAACACTTCAGAAACTGGTGCATGGCCATCCTGAATGCTGTCTGTCCAACATCACCTGGGACTTGATTAAAATCAGTAAAGACCTTCCGTCAACTTGAGGAGTATTTGGGTTAGGCTTTAGGATTACATTAGCTGTTTTGGTTATTGATAGGTTGGTTTCCTGAACATTTTTAAAATCTAAAATGTTTCTTTAGGAGACAATTCTAGTACTGTATTTTGTCTTAGCCAAAATGAGGTAGTACTCTGTATCTCTGGAGGGTCTGACTTTAGAAAGTTTCCAGTCTGATTACTGCTTTGTTGAGGGTAAGATGTTTGTGAGCAAGTTATGAAGAAAAATCCAAACTCAGTTTCTGAGCTTCTGTAGGCTTTTCACTTACTAATTTAATAATAAAAGGGCACCTGATCATCTTTGTTAGAACAGTATTTAGATTCCCCAGTAAGCAAACTGTTCATCAGAGAAAACTGGTCATCCTAACCTTTGAAATCAGTGAAGAAAATTAAAGAAACTCACATGTTTTACCTAAGTTACAATGATCTCCACTGGTCCGTTATCCGAATATTATTTGAATTATTTGAATATAATCTTTCATGTCATAATTTCATCTGCTTTTTAGAAATTGCTAGTTAAGTTCCATTAGTTTCTCCAAAAAGTTTGGAAATTTTGAAATTAATCCTTGAGATTTGATATCCCAAAGGCAAATAGTAATCCATGTGTGTGTTTATATAGCTATGTATACCTATATACAAAGAGAGAGAAAGACCCCATTTAAGCCTGTCTGATGAGCTTTTGGGGCTTGACTCACAACTTTTGAAAGAGTGAGGGGTTGGCAATACCGCAAAAGCAGCAAATTAATCATATCTGTTGAAAAGAGTTTTTAGGTTTATAGCTAGGACAGTGCAAATACTTGTTAGTGCTTTACTTTGTTGTGAAATGGCAGGTTCATTTTCTCATGAGATCATGAGTGTTAACATTTTCTGTTGCCATTTTCTTCAGTTTAAGTTGAGCTGGTACAGGATGGCATGCATAATCATATGGCACATCAGTCTGGCCCAGAAGATAACGCATGTCACCACTGTATGTCAGTACTCTATCAGCATGCTGCTGAGATTTGTTCTCTGACATTCGTTAAATACCATGGCTTGTTAGTACGTGCCCAAGGTATGAATGAAGGAAGGGGGAATCTTTTCCAGATCAAGATAATCCTCACAAATTCCAGTGACAGAATTCTTGAAAACCAAACGCTGTGGCAAAAATATAATCTAACATTTTTTCTGGAAAGCCTTACCAAAAAAAAAAAAAGTGGGGGAGTGAGAGAACAGATTGTAAAATTTAAATCAGAGGAGACAGTCTGAATACAAAGTACAACCTGCAAAACTTTGAACAATATCAATAATGTAGTGTCCTAACCTGTATATTCCAGGCTTTTACAGAAGAATGAGTCACATATAAAAACAGACACCCAGTTCAGAGTTAGTCCAGGTTGGTAGTGACAGAAAATATTTATGTTCTGAAGGATGTTTAGTGACTTCTGTAAGGCGCGACATTCTGGATACTGTTTGCAGAGCACGGATGTCCTAGCATAGCCATTACTATTACCTGTAAATGGCCCTTTTGGTGACACTGTTAACAGTGCAGCCAAGTGGAGAACGCTTTCCAAGGCATGACCACCAGCCTGTGCCACACGGTGCTTGCTGTTCTGTGTAGCTTGGGAAATTTCTCCTCTCCTGTTGCCCTCAATATCCCCTCTGAGTGTACAAGCTGAAAGAGCTTCAGACTCCCGGGCTTTTATTACACTGTCCAGTGAACGGGCATGTTTTTTTGCAAGTTGGCCATTGTCTTCCCCTACATGCTCTAAATAAATAAGCTGATGCTTCAGAAAGGTGTTGTGCTCATGGCACCCTTCTGGGTAATTTTAGGGCTTGTTAAAGCAGTAGTCTCACAAATTAAGGCCTCAATCCTTTCTAAAACTACTGTAGTTTTTACACTCCATTACATTACGGTCCTTTAATGAGAAGAAACAAGCAGTTCATGTTGGATCTCTTCTAAGCAGGACATTTGTATTATTACTACTGGTCTTTCTTTTCCGGTAGAGCTTTTACAGCTTGTTTTCCATGCAGCTGACTCTGTGACAGTGCAGCCACCTTAACCCTTTGCAGCAGGTTCACTTTCAGTTCAACAAGATAATTGATCAGCAAGGGTATAGCAGGCAGGTGGGAATAGTCTGGAATTTGCCTGAAAGGAAAAAGGATTAAAGAAAGCTGGGTGCATATGTTGGACTGTAGCTCCTTTCCTGTTTATAAATTTGTGGTGGTGATGTGATTGGTATCTAATTGCTGCAGGGTTACCTTTAAACAAAAAATTAAACAGCCCAGTAACTCGCTTTCTAACAATCTGGTTGGGATAATTTATTTTACCTCACTTGCGTGTCTCTCCAGGTGTTGGTGGTAAATGTACGTAGCATTCTCTTTCTTGGTCAGTTTGTGTTTATGTTTCTACTTCTTCCAGCTTTCATCTGGAATTGATCCTGCAATGTGTGGCACAGTTTCATGGTCCTTCACTGTATCTTCTTCATAGTAAATAACAAGAACACTTATCAGGATGTTTCCCAATGCATACCTGAAGTAGATTGTTTACCATTTGTTATTGACCATGATATTTACCAAATGCATGACATCTAACAGTGGTTTTGTGACATGGACTCCTGGATTCTATTCTCCAAGGAGCCCTGGTTCCCTTTGGGAATTCTTTGGCAAGTCTTTCACCTCCATATGCCTCAGTTTTCTTATTTGTAAATGGGGATTCCCTATGGATATCCTTTTGGAAAGTTGTTATTCCAGAGTTTTTGTCAATAATAATATCCAGCAGAATGAAATAATGGCTGCTAATATCTATTAAATCTCTCCATACCATATTTGTGTGGTAACAGATTTGTCCTTCTATCTTTTGCGGTGGAACAGGAGATAAGGTCCAGATCATACCCTACATGGGCAAAAACTGCATGGGTCAGGAAACTCTGAGAGCTGATAAATCCAAGGAAGTGCTTTGAATTTGCTTATCAGAGGAGTGGCATTGCCTTTCTCTCTCTGGGCAGGGTGTAGCCCTCCTAATCTTTGAGCATCTCAAATCCTGGAGGGAAAATACACCAGTTGCAGGTATCGCAGGAGGGATGCGAGATTTAGGCAGAATTCAGATCCTCAATCTCCACTTTGTTACTCCACTTTTATGCCAGTATTGACTCCAACAATGGCGTGTCAGCACTGTCATGCTGATATAATAGTTTCCTTTCCAACTGCTCCTCCAGCTCTCAGCTTCAATGGCAGTAGAGCTGGCAGCCAGTGACAGCTCGCTCCAAGCACCACCACTCAGTGAGGGGGGAATGAAGAATTAATGCCAAGAGGCAAAGCATTGATTAATGTACTTGAGAATTAACCCAGTTTCTTATGTCTGATTGGGAATGATTCAAATTATATTCCTAGTAGATGGCATATTTAGTAATATGATAGGAAATATATTCCTAAACTTTGTTTTACATTGCCTATAAGTAGTAGGTAAATTGACATGTTCGACAGCCTCAATGTAATACCCTAAATACCACAGTTCACAATTTAGATTCAAATGTTATAGAAATGTGATTGTAGTAGTGTACAGCTTAACAAGATGTGATGCATTGTTTATGTAAAATTGGAATGCAAAAATAAACTGGCTGAATTAAGCTATCCTTACACATTTAATGTAAGTAAGGCAGAGGTGGCCAAATTACAGATAGCAAATTCCAGCTTAGCGCTCCCCAGCCCTCTCTCATTTGATCTTATCTGATGTGCCAGGAGGTGACAGGCTACATCAGGCCATATAGAGGTCAGGGGGTCACAAGAAGTCTCATAAGGTGGAGAGAAGGATGGGGATACACAGGCCATTTATCAGGGGAGAGGGGAAGCAGGGTGCAGCTGGGGTATTTGCCTTTTGAAGCAGAGGCAATCATCCACACAAATCACAGGTAAAGGCTGCAAGTTTCCTGATATTCAGGAACTGAGCCCATGGAGGATGAGACCATGGATGTACGTACACTTTGCAGGATGGTGACCTGTACAACTGGAGAAGCAGAATATACGGGAACCTGGGCTGGGATCTTGGCTTTGAGGAGAGATCAGAGTATTGGATAGAAGAGCAGGAGGCAGAGAGAATAAGACTGGGGCACACAAGGGTGATTCCAGGCCACGTTTGAGTTCTGGAAAAGAACTGGAAATTTGTTCTTTTCCTGCAGCTTTTTACCCCATATTTGTAGGGGAAAATCATAAGAAAAATCACACTTTTGCTAAAAGGTGGGAACTGATTCTAAATGCAGTTGCAGACTGATTACATCAGGATCTATAGTTTTGTGCATCTTGGTGGTTGAAGGCTGTGACTGGTTGAGGGAGTAAAAGTGGAAAATGATCTATCTGCCCATGACTTTTCAGAACTCCAAAGATTGTGTTAGAATGTGACCACAGAGAAAATAATGAGAATGAAATTTCTACCAGAACGATACTCACAAAATGCTCCAGCTGCCCTGGGTTCTTAGGGAAGTCTTTTGCGGCTTGGGTGGCATCAAGACCACTTTTATATAAGCTACAACCTTTCAAGTCCTACCTGACCCTGTGGCTGGAATTAATACAAGAGTAATTAAAAATCACTGTTGTTCATCTTCCTCTCTCCCACCATGCTGCTGAGTATGTTTCTGTCTCTGGAGAAATTAGCCATGAATTTTATTGTTTTAAAATACCCTTTTGTTCATTTTTATAACAATAATTATTAGGAACTCTTTTACTGTTTCAGTGCCTGTCATGTGTTGCTCCAGTAAATAACTTTAAAAAATCAAATATTGATTTATATGTTTGGCTCCTCTTTGTTCTATACAAGAGCAATGATTTCACTTAACTATTATGATGGATAAAACTTCAGAGATAATTAAATACATTAAATCCCTAAGGGAGGACTTACTTCAGGTCTGAAGTATTCAGACTTAAAAGCAGTTGGAAAGTGTTAAACCCACTATCATCTCAATATTGTGACTTTGGGAAAAAAAAAAAAACACAAACCAAAAAACTTACTAAGCAGATGCGATACAAGTAATTGTCATTTGTTAAAAGCATCTTCCTGTATTCTAACAACAACAACAACAAAAAAAATCACTATAATAAGGCTATTTCTTTGACTAACTGTATATTTTATGTTACCCTTTAATGTAACGACAGTAGTTGAATAAGAAGTCTGACCTGAGACACTTTTTAAAATTATGTACAGCTGTGGCCTTATTCATTCATACCATTGGTGTTGCCAGATCATCATTGCTGTGCTAGGACTGATAAGGCTAACAGCGTGTCTTTTTCCTCCTTGCTTGAAACTAGCCTTTCCCTTTTCTAATATTTTTTAGTTAACATGGGCAAGAATAGAAAGAAAAATTGTTTAAAGCTGTCACTTTATTGGAACATAAGAAGTTAACATTTACTTCAACACTTTTTATGTATTCAAGATTATTCCTTTGGATGAAGTATATTAGATACATGGATGTAGAGGGCAGGGGATATCTCCTGCTTCTTCTACATTTGTTCTGGACAGACTTGGGACTTGCTGGTCATATTAATGCAATTGTCACCTGGTTGTCACCTGACCTCATCATGAGATATTGAGCCAAGCAGTCCTTTCTAGGAAACCCTCGTAAGGAAATCATTGATTGTAATGACTTGGGCTGTGAATTATGTTCAAATCAAAATGTGATTTTTCTAAGTTTCTTTTTATGTAAAAATATTTTTTTTTCAACTTTTTTTTTTTGAAAAGCTGAGATTGGAATAAGAGACAAAGCATAAAATTGCCCCAAAAGGGCAAAAAATTCTATATGCATATAGATTATCAACATTTCACATCATTATCTAAGTCATTCTTGAAAACTATTATGCATTAGAACTGAAATAACGATGGTAAGAGCGTATCCAGGTATGAGCAGTGCACGTCTTCGCTGAATCAGGCATCACTGCCATGCAATAATGCTGTATGCTGTAGGATTAGCGTCCATGACAGCAGAGGCGTATCAAGCAGTGACTGACTTTTTGCTCAATTTCTCCTGTCTGTATGAATCAAGCAGCCATAGAAGTCTAAGGTGTATATCTAGAAAGCCCAGTTCTGCCTTCAGGCTGGAAGAGTAAGCTGCCAGAGCAGCTTGCTGCTATGTGTTTGTGGGGACAAACTTTGGCTGCGACTTTTTCATGTCAGATGTGATGAATCCAAGCTTTTCAAAATGATTATTGCTATTTTTGCATCTGTACAGATACAGGGGGCGTTGGGGCTGAGGGGTGTTACACTGGTCCTTAAATTTTTTGGCTGAGGTATAATTGTGAACAGAAAGAATAGACCCTAAAAATAATAATAAAATATAAGATTATCAAAGCTTTCTTTTTTTTTTTTCTTTTTTTTTTTTTTTTTTAAATGAGGAAAGCAACGTGCATGCTGACTAGATTGATCTAGGAGGACCCAACATATTTCATCTTGCTTTTGACAACAGATCTTGACAAGTATTGGTCTAAGACAACCATTAACCATTTTAAAGCAACCCTTCAAATTACTGTTTGCTTAGTTGTAGTTATGGCACAGTGTCATACAGTGCCAGCAGCCAAGGTAATCTTTACAGAGAGGATGTCAGCAACCTAGCCAGCAGTGTAAGACATTGTGATTCTGTAAAAAGATTATGTGAATCAGAGGATTTATTAGCTAGAGAATGAATCCAGCTGATGATAATGTGGGGGACTTGGCATCTCTATTTTGTCCGCTTCATGAATAAAATTCAGTATTTGTAAGCTTAATGAGAAAAGAAACATTTTAAAGGGTTAATTCTTAACTCATTTCTCTTTCACAGACAAGAAATATTTTCTGTAAGTCATAAATAACACATTTTAATAAACCGAGACTTTGATTACTTCATGTGGTCCGACTTGCATTGTAATTTTGCAGAGACTGTTTGACACAGTTCCAACATTCAGTTTCTGTTGCACGTATTAAAAGATCTACATATTTCAGACATGTACAGGTCTTCATGGTCTACTGGTGAACAATGTTATTACTGAAAATATATTTGACCTTCTAGCAAAATAATTGACTTTTAACGGAAAGTGATTTTATTTTTTTTTAAAAACTGCATTGTTTCCATGATTTACCTTTAATTTATGTTCCCATACTATACAATCATTTTTCTCTAACTGCACTAATTTTATAGTTCAAACAAGGCTTCCATTTCAGCCCTGAGCCAGGATCCCTGATTTTTCTTTCAACTGGGAGTGCACAAGCCAAATTTTCAGAATCTGTTTAAGGTCAAATTCAGTTCCTTCAAGTTTTGTCTCGAAGTTGAACTTCAAGAAGGAACAAAAAAGTGTAACTTTTTCTTAGTGACAAATACTAGCTAATATGGTTATGGTGGCATGAAAAGAGCAAGAGGACTAATGCTGGTATTTTCTCCAATCCTGGAAAGGGAAAGATGGTAGCGGTTACTTTAACTGTTCCTAGGGACTAGCAACTAATTCAAGCAGTATCTAGTTTGTCCTCCTTTAATTTACTTTTCTTGATGCTAATCACTAGAATGAACATTTTGTAGAGAACATTTTTAATGTTATCGTGTGTGGCTCCCTCCCTGATGCCCAGAAAAAGAAATGAGGAATTAATGTATTTACAATGAGTTCAGCAGGTGCGTGTTGAATTACTTGAAATTTTGATTTAGTTTAGATTGGAAAAATGAGTCTTATGGACTTGAAAAACTAGTTATCATCAGGTAATTAGGAGTACAAGAAATATCAACTATAAGCTGTTACATTTAAGTAAACTATTCTACAGGGTTAAAACAGTGCAGTACTGCAGATGATTCAGAGCGACTCCAAAGTCTGGCAGGGGGATGTTTACTTTTAGTCTGATCAGTGAGGGTCAAAAATGACTGACCTCTGATGGTTGCTCACTAAAATGAATTAATGCTTTCTGTCTACTTCCTTACCAAACATGTCTGCATAGCATGAACCAATATCACAACCTGTCCTCAATGAATCTTTTGCTAGCAATTCAGAACAACAGAAAGCCATATAGCAACAGATTTTTTCACAAATATAGGAGAAATATTAATGTTTTCACTCACTTTAGGTAAACCTTTTACTATCTAACTGTAAACATGCAAAAAAATACAGAAGGCAGCTATTTACTGAAGTTTAGTTTCTGCAGTAAGGTGGTTGGGCAGCCCTAAGCACTAGTTGAGACCTTGTCCCGTGCTTCAGCAGGATGAGCAGAAAAGAACTTATTCCAGAAAGCCTGAATTGTTTTCTGTGTTCACAACAAAATATTATGAACTTTTCCCCATAACTCTGATATTTCAATGTCTTTTTGTTAAACTGGGTGGTATTAAGAAAATCTGCATTTCTGTTGTTGTAGATTCCTTTTGGCATTGGATGGTTTTCACATGGTGACCTGCTCTTCCTCCCTAAAAAAAAAAATTATTTTACTATATGAAGTGAGGAGCCTGATCCACTTCGTTTTCTGCAGCACATCTGTTAGTAGCTTCAGCCAAGAGGTAAGTGGCTGTTCGGAGCACATGTGATACAACTGTGCCACTATTACACATGCTGAAGCTCTGAAGTCCTGCAAGAGTCCTAATTAAAAAACATCCAGTGCTGCTGAGATTGTAGCCATGCTTTCCCGTCTGTGGAATTCCTTTGTTCAGATCTGACAGTTCATCTTTAACCCTGATTATTTATGGTTTACCTGATTCTTGCTGAGCTGAGTTCAGGTCTAAGCAATTTTCCGGGGTCTTTGTACATGATGAACACTTCACTAAACTTGCTACCAATGCCTTTGATCAATGTTCTTGTATAAAACTAATTATTCAAAACAAAACAGCCTACTGATATAGTTTTTAGCTCCCTTTTGAACTGCTGGACTCATGGATAGTGTATATGTTCTAACTGTAAGTGATAATAGTATTTATTGCTCCTTATTTATTGCTTTTACTGAATGGTATGCAGTAATTTGAGTTTTTTCTATTAACTTACCAGATGTATTATTCACTTGTGCAGTGTCAATGAAATAGCTCCTGCACAGCAATATAAAGGGTTACAGAGAGTGCTCAGGAATTTCCTATGGAAAAGGGATAGGCCATTTGTAAAACAACATACAAAACAGCAGACAAAGGACCAGAATCATTTGGATGAGGTTGCAGGAGTTGCAGTGAAGTGTTCTCGGATAACTTCTAGGAAGAAGGGTGTTTGAAGGAAGGATTTGAACGAGAAGTTAGAAATCATCTGCAGGTTTGAAACTGGGGAGGTTGTGTCTAGGATAAGTAGAAGGATACAAGAAGTAAAGACAAGAATAGGAGGAGACTGGAAAAGGAAAGCTACAGGGAGAAGATGACAGTAGAGGAAGTGAGAGATTAGAACGAAGAAGAGCAGAAAGGAAGGCAGGGAGGAGAGCCCTGAATGCAGTTGTAGAGGGTTAGCATCTGTGCAGATGTAAATTGACAGAGAAACTGTTGAGATATACCACCAGAGATTTGAAAAGTGCATTTCATACAAAGGCCAAAAGAAATCCAGGAGAGCATTCAGAGGGAAGAGTCATGTGATCGTAGAAACAGGAATGATTCTTCTTTCACAACATCTTGTGCAAGAAGTGGCCTAAGATGTCCTGAAATTTTAAGTTACAGCTGGCAGCTCCCTTAGAGCCACTATTTTATTGACACTGTCAGAGGACTGTAAGAAATTGGAGAAAGAATGTATTCTTTTCCAGAAACAGGCCTGATGAGTGCCTTTCGTAGATTAACCTTCCAAGGTAAGGTGAGTCAGGACAGGATGAGTCAGCTCAGGAGCCAGAATGAGCTGTGAGCAAAGTTGCTTCCCAAGGAGTTGAATTTGAATCCAGGCTTGTGAAACCTTGAGCCACAAATCACTTGAGGCTGGGAGTGTAATCGTGTTCTTTGTTTTCTTTTTCTCAGTCTGCTGAATAGAAGGTGGTTTTGTATCAAGCTTGTATATTTTTATAAACACCTCTGTTATTTCATGTTTAAGTTCCATTTGCTGTTACTGATTTCACTGGAGCCAGAAATTCAAATATTGAAGACATACTCCAAAGTTTGAACAGCAAATATTGCTATTTGACATTTTTACTCATTTGCTTCCACATTTTTATTTAGTAGAAAACAAACAAAAAAAAGGGAATTATAGGGATTATAAATACATTGCATTTGGGTTGTGTTAAAAATCTGTAAAGTCTGTCTTTATATAACTTGTATAAACCTAATTACAAGAGGCTTCCAATTTTACAATAGAAAATAAGCAGTTAAGGTATTTGGGCCTATCATACCCCAGTTTGATTTCTTCTGTTGTCCAAAATGTAGCGTTGTCTTTTGCTTATGTATACAGGTTTCAGTGGTGCAAACTTCTCAGTGCAAAATATACACAAACCCTGGCTGGAATGATGAAGTTATTAAGTGTTTGCACATGACTGTGCCCATACAAACAAAAGGATTCATATAAGTCCCTCTTTTAAAAAAAATAAAATAAAATTGTTTTAGGTTTATATCAAATGAGTAACTAGGCTTCTGATGTTTGAGGATAACAGTCTTCCACTTAGACCTATCAGTAAACAAGACACCTTGCTAGAGAGGGTTTTCATCTAATGGTTCTTTAGGTTCTGCTGGCTCTTTTGTCCCTTCTTAGTAAACTCATAAGGCAAATCTGACTGGGAAAGCATGCAAAGGGCATCACTGGAAACTTCCCTGTGGGACTGAAGCCAAATGTAGTGGAATGCAGTTGTTCATGGATTTGGCAGTAAAGACTGACATGTGCATCCAGGCATGGAGTTTGTGTACACTCTTTGGAGAGTGCCAAATGGCGACACTTGGTACAATCCAACTGCAGATCTTATGAGTCTGCAACCGAGACTTTAATATCTACTTCTTCACTGATTTGTTTTTTTTAGTTTGTTTTCTAGGAGTACATAGAAGCCTATTTCAAAATACTACCAGGCTTGTTTCTTCTTGCTATTGCAAAATGTTCGTGAAGAAGAGAAAGAGAATAGTGCTTGCTCTCATCTGTACTTCATCCAAATACAGGCAGTTGATTACTGTTCAGATCTATGTTTTCATTGTCTTTACTGTTTATGCAATGAATTCATCTGACCTATCATCAAATATTTCACTGTGATTTTTGAGCTAGGAGCTTAGCTACCTTACTTAGTCTTCTCTCTAGCTTGCCATTCTCTTCCCTCTCAAAGTGCCTCTCTCTTCATGGACTGTAGAAGATAGCTTTTAGGTATCTTATTTAAGCTGGTTGGACTAAATAGGGGCCTGACTCCCACACAGTAAAACCATGGGTGCAGTCTATTTCTCTCATTCTGATACCCCTCACACCAAAATAAAATCTCCTTTTGAATTCAATGGAATCACGTCTTATTAATCCATGTACAAATGAGAGTAGGAACTGGACTGCAAATGTTGAATTATTCATTGTATGACTCCAGCAGAGTTTTCTAAGATATCCAGTATCTTTGATCTATGACATCATTAGTTGTGAAAGCCAAGTGGAGACATTCTACAACTGAAAGGTAAATTCCCAGATATGACCTGAAACATAAATTCCAGTAATATTCCTCCTCCAGGTGATCTCTTATTTCATATAAAACCTAGTTTAACAAATGTTCACCACCCCCACTGCAGTCAGCTTTGTGCAATTTGAAAGCAACGATGCACAACTAATTGCTGGTGCATTGTGCTCAGTTATAGCAGCAGTGAATGATTTCCAGAAGTTGATTATTCTTGGATGAATGATTTTCTTAGCTCTAGTACATCCCGGATTGCTGAAGTATAACTTAGTTTTGCTGCTATGATAGACAACTAACCAAATGTTATGCCTCAGTGATACATCAGTCTGTGGCGGTGAGTTTCATTTCACACATTGCAGCGGATATGTTCTCTGATGTTTTTTGACATTGATGTTTTATGCCCATGGTGTACATATTCATCAGACCACATGGTTTGGAAGAACAAAGGCCAAAATGGAATTTAATACCTTTAAATTTGATCCGAAGTCTTCAAAGAGGTTTCCAAAAAAAGAATTTACATGTATTGCCAGGAGACAGTGGTTGCAGATGTAACATTTCTTTTCGGTTGTAGAATATGCAAAAAATAAACAACACCAAATTCATTTTTCATGGCAGCCAGGTAACCTCAGTGGACCTCAGAACACTGAATTTAGTCCTAACTGCTAAAGCTAATGTAACTATCAACACACCTGTCTGTTAGCTGGTCAATACGGTTATCAACTAAGATGATCAGGAAGTATTGTTTTATCCAGAAAATCCAAGCAATCTCTCTTAGATTTGACAAACTAGCTGAATCTTTTGTGTTCAAAGCCACCCACAGAAATGAAGACCAATTCTCAATGTCCATTCCTAAATGCTGAAGTAAACGTGAGGGAAATTATTAAAGAAGTTTAAATGAGTAGAAGCCTAAATTGTTATTTCCAGAAGAACTTGGGAATGGATTTTCAAAGGAGTTTGGGTAACTGGAGACGGTGAATGGCACATGTGGCCTGCTCACCAGCAGGCAGCATTCTTTAGTGCTTTCTGAAGCTCCCATGGAAAGAAGAGCTCTTAAAGGACATTGATGCAGCAAGGTGCTGCTGCTTAAAAGACGATTCAGTCAGAGTGCAACTTTCACAGAAGCTGGATGAGGCAGGTGAACAGTGCCTGTTGAAGTCATCCGAGATCCTAGGAAATACCTAACACAGACACTGAGGTATTTAAATGGTGTTGTAAAACTACGCACTGTTTTATGCTTGTTGGAAGTCAACAGGATTTGGCTCCCAGAATCTCAACTTGTTTTTTTTTTAAAGCATGTTACAGGATTTTTTTTTTAAATTTAGTCCAGAGTACATTGTTATCCATTAGGGTTGGAACCAGCCAAGACCAGATCCTAATGTGATTACTTAGACAAAAGTATCATTGAAGTTCTGGAGTTTTGCCCAGATTAGGACTTCAGTGTCCAGCCCTTGGTCTTTTATGTCATCAGCAGTCATTATGAGGTGATTTGTTAGTGTTCTCAGCTAAATAGTATCTAACAACAAATCATCCCACTCGCTTGACAGAACAAAATATGTTTTCATGTTAAATATGTTCTTCAAAATTACAAGTGCTGTTTACACCCAGGAAATTGCTTCATTTGTAGCAATTTCCTTTTCTTTAATTCCATTTCCAATTCCCATTATGAAACTCCCAGGCATGTAGTATGGCCCAATAAATAGGTGGAGTAGGACCAGAAAGGAGGAAATACCTGCCCTTTTGTACATTTTACTCCCATTTAGAGGAGGAAAGTAAAAGCAACATATACAGAAATCCCAAATGTAGGCAGTTAATATAATTAGTAGCAAGATTAGCACTTGATTAACACTTTTTTTTGACTTTTCCCTATCTTCCTTCACAACCAGATATAAAAGAAATATTGTAGCTGATGTACTAATAGGCCTTTTAAGGTGAAAATTCCTGTGCAAATTATGAAACTACGCCCCTCAACTCAGCTACAAACAGGCAAATATCGCTATACCTAGCTTCTGGATGGAGAAGCTGTATGGCAGCAAACTTTTGTCTAAGGCGTATGCACAGTCAGTAACAGAGCTGCAAGTGAACGCAAGCCAGCTGGATCCCACCCCATGTTTTATTCTATTTACCCACTTCCTACTTTAGGATAGAAAATGTCCTCAGCAGGACTGCAGGAGGCAGGTCTGTGTGCAAGCCCAGCAGGGCCCTGTGGTTATCCAGCCCTTTCTCTGGTGAAACGCTGCTGGGGCTGGCTTCGCGCCTCCTCCCCCAGGATACCAGGGAAGGTCAAGGGTGTTTCCCTTCTGCTGCCACTGGGACGAGGCTCTTTGCAATCTGCATGTTCCCAGACCAGGGTAGGTGTTTGTCTGTTTAAAAACTAGGTAGGAGTGTTGCCTTTGCTTTGTTTAAAGTGTGATTACATGAGCACAAGTATTATTAGCACGAGTGCCAGCAGCAACTGAAAAGGTGGCAACAAAGAGCATTGCCGGGCAGGGAGGAGCAGCGTGTTTAACACAGGAGACGGGCACAGGCATGGAAATACAAGAGCCAGAACAAACAGAAGAAAAAAGAAGTTGATATATATTTTTCTTCCTTGATAACAGAACTGGTTTAACAGATTAGAGAATCAGAATGCTAGGAATTACTTTCCTGAAGACAGCAGTTGAATGGAGTTGCACGATAGCCCACCTCTCCATACTCTCTAGCCCTGTTTCTGGTCTGCAGCCGTCCTTTAATACTAAACTCCAGCTTCCCTCTTCCTTAGGAAAGGCTCTTGTTTCTATTGAGAAATGTCTTCTGATACAATGTCCCTGAGAGTTTCATGTCCACATTTGTAACAGGGTGTGTAGCTCTTTAGCTTCCTACAAATAGGGTGAGATATGATTGCAAATCCGAATGTGCTGAAGGAATGGGAACCTTTTTTTCACAGCCATATCATCTTCAATGTGTTTCCTTCTCAGCCTTCTTCGTCTGCCCATCAGCTTCCCCACAGCCCCCACTGCAATCAAAAGGGTGTTTTCCCTTTGAGATCTCTTAGCAAATGTTATTACTATTATATGAGCTCTGAGGTTAATACTTACTCTTAAGCACTGATGCAAGCAGCACAGCTTTGCTCAGCCTTATAAATTTGGCTGTGTTTGCAATTAAGAGATAGCTAACAAAACTGGAAAAAAAAAAAAAGAAGAAGAAGAAGAAAAAAAGCATGGTTACCCTGAATGACCTGAATGAGATTCTCAGAGTAGAGCATTGAGTTCAGAGATGACATTTCAGCTCAGTGTTTTCCATCAATTTTTCTGTAACTAGAGCCGACTAAATCTGGCTGCTGCAAACAAAAAGTGCAAGCGTTCCTTCACTCTTCCTGCTCTTGTAATTCACATAGACAAATGTCAAATCCCAGAATTTTCATAGGAGGTTGACTTCATAAATGTGTTGACTTCAGACACCAGTTTCAGTAGCTAATTGCATGCAAAGGACTGTGGCGATATTCTGGCTTCAGCTGTTCTCCCTGGTGCTCTACAAGCCCTGCTTCTCCTGGCAATGGTGCTGACAAATACAGATTGATGAGGCCAATTTCAAGCTACTACTTGTTGAGGTTTTCTTGCTCTCTACTCCCCAGTCTCTTTATGGGCTAAGGAACTTGGAGAACATTGGGAAAATACTACCACAAAAGTACTCATCATCTTTAATGCAGGGGAAAAAGTTCTATGCTGAAGACTTTTTCCATGTCCCATGCTTGAGAAGATATCCATCAGTCCTGTATGTGTTGCAAAAAATGTGCCTTGGGTGGCACACTTTTTTTGTGTGTGTGTGAGAAAATTGCCCAAACTATGTATTTTGCATCATACCCAATGTTTTATATTCTGATTTTCCTCTGTGAAGCAAAAGTTTCCAAAAACAAACAAATAACAACAGCAACAACAAAATAAACCAACAACAAACAGTGAAGCATTTTCTCTTTGAAAATACCAAAGTGTTAGGTTTGCACTAGAAAATATACCAGAGTTTTAGTAGTTGAAATGTTAACTATGCATTGTTAAAGTCAGAGAGATGATGTTTATTAGGGTCAAACACCTAGGCTATCCACCAAGGGATTTAGCTATTAATACAAGGAACCAATGCAACCGAGGGTGTATCTGGCAACCTGGCATCCCAGACCAAATAGTTCTATGCTCATGAACAGCTGTGTTGCCTGAGTACAACATTCAGCACAAGTTTCCTGCAAAGCTGGATTTGTACCTTTGACTAAACAGCTAAAGACCTTTGCCATTCTTCAGCTGTACCCCGCTGCAGGAGTTGTCAATAAGAAGAAATTGACTGAGAAATGAGCCATCAGCAAGTGAAAATAGTAAGGCAGCTCTTCAGCAGAATGGAAAAGGTCATTCTGGGGCACTTACAAGATGTTTATAAACAAATCTGGAGAGGTAACTGGTTTGTAAAATGTTCTTTGGCCATTGCAAAAACAAACAAACAAAAAACCATACTGATAATAATGGATTTCTCCAAAAACACACGTTATTGGATGACTAAGTAACGTAATCAGCAGCCAAAAATATATTTCAAGTGCCATGACTCATTATCAGCCATCCTAATCCTATTTTGTTAGACGTGAACATGAAAACATTCACAGCCAAACTGTATGTCTGCAGCTGTAGTACTCTTATCCAGGACTTCATTGGTGTCAGTCTTGTATTTCAATAAAAACATTTATAGCCTTGGATATTAAGGCTTTGCATAACTGAGCTTGTCTAATTAATCTCATGATTGAACTGAATTTTATAAACTGAGGTATGTCATTTATCTATTTTAGATAGATTATATGCATAAAGTAATGAGACTTTCTTAAAGCGCTTCAAACATGCTACAGATAGTAACGTAAGTTACCATTGCGTCTTGGGAGCCACAGCAAAGAGCTAAAACATTATGTTGTGTTCTGGCTCGGGTGCAGTACTGTGCTGTATTGTGCAAGAATACCACACGATACAATACTGCTCAGGTGCAGGATTGTGTAAGGAAGGACAGCGTCCAGTTACACTCTGTATTCTGTTGTTACCATCTCACATTTATTCCCTTATTGTATTTTATTCTGCAGTTAATGCCCTGCTACGGGTTACGTGTAAGTGACAATAAAATGATAGATTTGAAAGCATCTTTTTTCTTTTGAAAACACCCATGCATATTAATTCCTAACAATGCCTTTTCCAAAAATAATTGGTTCACTCAAATGTCAGGCATTCCCTGTTAATGTCAGATCTGGTATATTTACAGATGCCACTTTTTTATCAGTATAAATTCAGATAAATCTAAATTCAGATTCTAGACTGAACTATAAAAACACAGTAATGAAAAATCTTAAATATGCTCATGTAACACTTCTATATTCTTTTCATTTATCACAAAAATATAGTATGCAAGCAAGCTTCTAGGGCTTTGAGGCCGATAGTGAGTAGCTTTGAGCTATGCATCAGTTTTAAAACAAAATATTTCTTAATATTTATCGTGAGAACCCCAATGCTCTCATTTTAAGTGAAGTTTGACTGTAATGAAGCCACTAACAATGATAAGGGGAGAGAAAAATACCTCTGTACATCACATTTTTTTATTCCGATTTTTATTCTCTCACTCTTTTTTTTTTTTT
>VXAA01001394.1:414365-452280 GCA_013399115.1 Anseranas semipalmata
GTATCTGCAAAAATTCTTCTCGTTTTTTTTTTGTTCTTTTTTTTTTTTTTTTTTTTTTTGTTAATGGAATAGTTAAACAACTGAAATAGATATCTTTTATCTCAAATGCATTTCAACTCATTTCCCACCCCATTTTTTGACCAGAAAAATGAAAATAAAGCTACTGGTAAAATCGGCAGTGAGGTAGCGGGGGTGTCCTAAGTGATGCAAGTTCTGCCTTTGGGTAGTATTTCAATTTAAAGATGGAGATTCAATTCAGATTTCAATTTAAATACCTGAAGGGACTTCACAAGAGCATTCATTGCTTTCCCCAGAAGAATGTTTCATGGCAAGTGACAGATGGACGTTCCCTTTCTGTGCTGTCAGTAAACTAACTTGATCAGTTTCTCTTCCACCTTAGAAGATGTACTACAAGGTATCGCACAGCCTGGCAGCCGTGACAGACCCAGGTGGTATGTGGTGGACTTCAGGTTGACATTGCTGCTCTTAGGCAGAAATTGAAGGAGATTCAGGTCCAAATCCACCTGGTGTGCCTACAGTAGTGATTGCGCCATGAGAAGGAAGGACAATGTATACATGATGTTGGTGCTGTGCACTTACCGAGTCCTTCCACTGCTGGTTTCTGCCTTTAAATTGGATTTAGAATACCTGAATGTGGTTTCAAGACAACTAAATATATTGGGAGAGGGGAGAGAGTGTTCTTCAGGAGGCTTTTTGTAGGAGACGGTGAACAAAAGGAGTTGTCAAGGCTCAGAGACTGGCCCAGGACTAGCTTTTACCGAAAGTGGAGAGGAGAGCTGGGGAAGGGGGGGCCAGGCAAGCCAGGGGCCAGGCAAGCATGGCAAGTAGCCCTGCTACAGTGGGAGTTCAGAGGTATAGGTGAAGGACTTCTCTCAACTGGAATGGCTTTGAGAAGATGATGTAGGTGCGTTTGGAAAGAAATGGTAACTGTATTTACTCAGCCAGATCACAACCTGGCATTTTTTTCTTTTTTTTTATTTTTTTTTGTGGAGGGTGGAAAGCATTCCTCTTTCTTCTGACATTTGCTAACATGAAAAATGACCAAGCCTGTGGGTGAGCTCCACTTGAGCTTCCACTTGTGGTTGTCAGAGAATGTAAGTAACAACAATGCAAAAACTGTTGTCAGTCCATCAAAGATCATTGATAACATGATTGTAAGGTGATGATTCTAGTTTGCTGGTAATACCATGCTAATGTGGCTGTGTGACTTCTGGGTTACTGTGGCTCATGTCTGGCGGGTCATTCTTCACAGGCATGTGACTTCTGCGCTGTCAGACTAACCCAAAAATGTGCACAGCAGCAATGGTGCCTGAGCTCCCAACTGGTTGGGGGATGTGAAAGGAGAGAGGAATCTCATGTTATTGTGGTTCCAGGAAACCGCAGCCAGGTTATTTTTAGGTCACCTGTATTGCAAATCCAGTGCAGAAAGTAATGGTTTTAAGTAAAACAAAAAGATATTATCAAGGGGATTGGTTGTAGGGTTGTTGTTTTTTTTTTTGTTTGTTTGTTTGTTTTTTGACCTCTTCTTCCCCCTCCACCCTCAGTATGTATGGTTAATAGTTATGAAAAGTTAGTTGCTTTGTGTTTTGTTTTGCTTTTCCATAAACGAGGATGCTCAGTCTACTCTCTTCTCAAGCCTGATCAAGCCTTTTATTTGATCCCAAATAGCCCAGGTTATTACTTTATAGAATTAGAAATAAAGGCTTCATATGCCATTTAAGATGCTGGTTCCTCCTCATTCAGAAGTGTTTGGCACTTACACTTATTTAAACATGTTAAAGCGTTTCCATTATTAAATACTGCTTGAGGGAACCAATGAGGGAGAAGAAAATTGGCATAAATCCCAGTGCAATTTGGAGGTGAAGGACTGAGGATGCTCACTATCCTATTGAATGACAGTAATTAAAATTAATGAAAAATCACTGCATAACACCCACCACTTGACATATTTCCTCAGGTGTGTTTTTTTTTTTTTTTTTTTTTTTTTTCCAAAAATCTGAGAGACCTGTGGCTTGGGTCTTTGAAGTTCTCCCACCCCTCCTCAGTCTCACCTCTGCTTTCATATAGATAGTTGAACAAATATTCTGGGGAAAAAAGTTTATTACTTAAGTTACTTAACATGAAAGAGTCTTAAGTTCCATTTTAAGACGACTTTGTAAAATTGCGATTTTGTATAGATAGAAGAATCAGAATTTGAGCGGTAGACCTGTTCTTCAATAGCCTTGTAGTGTCTGCAGGCTCCTGTGGATCAGCCGCATGCACCCCGGGAAAGGTAGTGAGGGAATACAACAGGGCTAGCTGGGGGTTGGGGTGTGGAGGGGAGAAACTCTTTTTTTAAATATAAATATATATATATCCTGGTACTTCTGGGGCAAGGAAGGTGATGGGGGGAGAAACATGTCTCAAACGGGACAAGAAGCAGATGGGCAGAGGAAAAAATGTTTTTCAGCAGAAACAAAACCATTTCTGACTTTAAGTACAGCAATTCTGCAAAAGCCCACCAGGGCTGCAGGTGAGGGAAAGTCTACCAGAACTCCTGTTCTTCACTGGCTTGACCTGGGGGCAATGGGAGTGTCCTAGGTAGAATGAAAGCAGGCTCCTAGTATCCTTCAAATACAAGAATCTGTAGACATGATGATTTGAGAACCACCTTAAGGTGGCATTGTCTGTGGATCAATCACTATATAATTATTTATGCAGTTTCAGATGTTGACCAAGTTGCTCAGAGCCAGCAGCCAGAAGTGGAAAGTTCATCCCAATGTACCCTAATCAAAGAGCTGGTTTTGCTGTTTTGTGTGATAGATGCATGGATGCATATCTGTGCTGGCTTAGGAGCTTGGCATGGAAGGATTTTTCTGGAATCAGTTGGGGTTATTCAAATGTAGATATCAAAAGACACTGTTTCATATTTCCTTTTCTTATTTTTGTGACTAACAGCAGGACTCTGGTGAGAGCAGCCCATCTTTTTTTTTTTTTTTTGCCTGGTCAAACAGCTGAAGAAACAGTCTTGAAGGACCCTTAATAGATTGCACCTTCTTATTGCCACCTCATAGTACCACTTACCTAAGGGAATGGATTCCCTTCAAGATGAAGTAAACTTCCTGACTCTTTTTTCCAATACAATACACTTAAGAGAAAATTCTGATCTATTTGTGCTTATTTCTTTCTTGCTGGGAAAAAAATAAACATCCATTTACTAGATGTTTGTCTCATAAAGTTTTCAGTGTGGCTTGAAGAGACTTTAAAACATTTTCTTGAATTAGCAAAGCATGTAACATACAAAATCTTGATGCTTTACAGCCACAGTTCTCAGTGAACAATCAAGAGTCTTCACCCTAAGGAAAGAGAAAGAAGTCGCTTCTGTCCTTGGTACTTCTTATTTCGAGTTATTCTTTATTTTTTGTCATGTTGAAAATCAGCAATGAAGAAAACTCACTCAGCAAGCAGTAAAAACAGCAACAAATGTTTACCCTTTGGGATATGTACTCTGGAGAGAATTCCCCACCCAAAATGTGTAGACACTTCAAGGTCTATGTGTACAAGTTTAACTTGACTTGGAGTGCAGGCAGTCAGCCAATTAAGATTTTTTTTTTTGAGGTTAATTTTTTTTCCATCTAGCAGGTTAATAAGTTATCCATGAAGCTACAGAAGCATCAGATCTGGAGTTTAGTAAATCTGTTATTAAATCTCTAAAACAAACATTGAGAACTAGAGAAAAGAAATTGCTATGCAAAAGATTTGAGTAATATTACGATTTCCCTCTTCCTCACCCTTTGAACATATTGCTTAATGTATGGTGAGACCGTAATTGCTGTCCTGAAGAAGGATATGCATGTGGGTGCCTTTGGGTTGGTTCTACTGTATATTTTCTTTCTGGCAGCAATGGGTTGCCTTTCTGTTTTTATTAGTCCTCAGTGTTTATTAATAACCAGAATTTCAGGCAAGATTTCTATGTTACTTTCATTACAATGAAACCTGGTTCTAGTGAAGTTGATAGGAACTTTGTCACTGGCTTAATGAAACAAGGCTTTTAGCTTTGCAATGTATGTTTTCTTTTCTTCTGATGTGCGATGGAAAAAATGATTCAAGCATACTCCGTTCAGCCTTTTCCCCAGAAATATCTGAGATCCAGGTCAGTTCCTTTGTACCTCTTCTATGGTGACTTTACGACTTGAATTAGAACAGGTTGAATAAGAACATCATCCAGCAGTCGCACGTTTTTGCAAATATACTCATGGAGTTTGTGTAATAATTTATTGGGCCATGTTATCCTCAGCTTGGAGTTTTTGGACAATGGTTAGTTGTTGTTGTAGACATTGAGTAATGAAATATTATTTGTCTGGAAGTCTATACCAGAAAGTGTCATACCTGTGGCAGCAGCATGAACACGCCCATAGACGGTAAACACTTCAGGGTAGGGACTCCTAGGTTTCATGGAGTTGAACAAACCATAGTCTAAGACACATGAATCTGCCTTTTTCAGGGCACGTGTACGACTGACTGACAAGTGCTTCCAGGAAAAAGTGTGAACGACTTGCTTTCCCAGAGCTATTCAATAGAAAGTTTGCTTTTTCTTTAGTTAGTTCTGGAATTAAATTTTCAGCCGCCATTCTTGCTTGTTAGATTTTGTTTCTTCCTGTCTTGTCTTCTAGGTTTTATGACCACTTATTTATAGGTTTGTTTCTTCCAGGTGGTTAAATTGATCTTTAATTTTATTTCATGACCACAGAGGAAAACAGCACAAGCTCAAGCAAGTTGGGAGGCAGTTAGGTATTGTACACACTTTCCTGAGGCTAAACAGACCTTTGCTTTAGTGTCTTGGCTGCTGAAGTGTGCTCTTCTAAGGAAGAGGATGTTGAAGGAAATCTAGGGAATTTGTTCTTTTATTAGATTAAATGGGAATAAAGATATGTTGGTCACTCAACTGTACATAGCCAGTGCAGAGTCCAGATACGTGCTTGGCTACTGGTCTCAAATGAGTCAGCCTAAGAGTATACGTGTGGCAGAACAAGCTTATCGCTGTGAGTCAGGGCTCTGTCCCCTGGTTTGTTTGGGGGTTGGAAGTCATGGTAGTTATAGATATATTTTATGTCAGGACCTGGGGCCTCGTTATTACCTAAAACATGCTTTTACTCTAAAGACCAGTGGATTATAGTGATGGTGTTTCAGAGCATTCTGCAGTTTCAAGCTGTTGAAGAGGAAAATGAGGCTGAAAGCAGCTGAACAGTGATCAGTACTAATGGAACAGGAGCTGCCTTTACTTGCCAGGCAGCTGTTTCATAGATGCAGAGATGCAACGTTATTTTGGTTTTGCTAGTGATCCCAATGCTGTGGTGAATGGGATTTGCCACTTTGTTCCTATGCCTTGAGCAATTGTCAAGTTTTCAAAAGGAAATTGCTTTACTACAGTTTTAATTTCCACCTTTTAAATAGTTTTTCATCTTCACTTTCTCTTTGCTTTTACGGGATGGAGCAAATCATTACTTTGAAAAGATACAGCAGTTTCCCCACAGACAAGAATGGCAAGGCATTTTGCAGTGCAACACATCCCTCTGTCAGGTGGCTCGAAGAGCTGAACAGTACCACACGAGATGGCTATGTTATGCAGCTCTGCGTTCTAGGACTCTAGAAGAGTCCCAGTGCTTGACTTTGTAATTTAGCGCTCATGGAAGTTGCATATATTTCACATGTGAGAGGATACTCCTTTATACTGAATTAGAGTTCAGTCTCTGTTGAAGGCTGCTGTTGCAGTTAGATGCTTTTTTCTTTTCTTTCTTTCCTTTTTTTTTTTTTTCTAATGTTAGAAAATGTATAATTACTTGTTGATTGCTTCTATTGGAACTTTTTGTGTGTTCAGTAAATCCTCCCCAGTTGTCGTGACTTTCAGGAATTGACCTCTTGGTCAAAAATCAGTGAATTGTGATTGTAGCCTCCACTGCATGTTACCAGACACTGGAAAACTTAAATATGTTTATTTCCCATGCTGGAACGTCTTGTGGAGTTAATATTGTGTATGACTTGGGCTAGGATCACAGGGGCTCCTGTCACTTGCCTGTTCTGCTGCTCTTGCTGTGGATTCTTCTGAGAGACATCCTGAGTCGTGGCACATGACCCAGGTGTGGATCTGTTCACCAAAGCTTGCAACGCTAATGTGGGAAATGCCTGGTAAACCTGCTAGAAGACCAACTTAAAACAACTGAAAATGGCAATGTTTCCCTACACAGGAGGTAGTGATCTTCTGCCCAAAGCACTAGCAGAGACGAGGAGCATTGACTGTTTTGAAAAGGCAGAGAGAAATTCACGGACAAGCCACCAGGGACAAGGCAGGGATGTCTCCCTGGCAGCCTTAATACAACAGTTGTGGATGTCTGGGATGTGCAAGGGGAACGGCCTGCACAAAGTGGCTGGGCTTGCACGTTTTGTCCAATTAACACTTATAGATAATATCCAGCTGAGCAGAATGTCGGTCGGACCCACTGGGCATTTCACACCTTCTACTGGGGGCTCTGTCTGCCAAGCTCAAGTCTGAATTTCTGTGGCTTTGGACTGCCAGAGATTGAAACTCTGTGAATAACAAGCACTGCAATATTGCTTATGTGTAATAGATCAGTCAAGCAAATGGCTAAACAGGACCTGCCTATATGTCTGGACACAACATGTTAACAAGTACCAAACAGGGAGTCAACATTAAATTTTTACAAGCTATGATAGGACATTCCCTGATGTAATTCTTCAGCTTTGGTAGAAAAAAAATCCAAAGCTTTTCTAGCAGAAGAAGTTGTTGCTGCTTTGGCAAGTTCAGGGCTGGTGGTTCTTTGTTTGTTTGTTTTTTTTTTTTATTATTATTTTTGTTTTATTTCAATTTTGAAAACAGTTTTTGAAAATGACTGTAATGACATTAAAATTTTCACCATGGGTATGTAACAAGTACCCCCTTTCCCTTGTCATGCCAGCAGATAAAGGGAGACTTCTACATATGAACTGTCTGGTTTCAGTGAAATGATTGGATGTACAAACTTGGGATTTAATACCAGTCTTATTCAGTGTGTTTTTTTTGTTTGTTTGTTTTTTTTTCAGGTTGTACACAATAATGAAGCATGGGATAAGTTAAAATACTCTAACTTCACAGGATTTATATTGCCCAAGTTAGAGAAATAGAACTTAACATAGTATTGACTTTTCCTTTGTTTCTTTCTTATCAAGTTTCAAGCATTTTTGAGGGTTTGGCAAGAGTCCCTAATCCCTGAAGCTCTAAATGATTTATCACCTCCCTGTACATGCATTGAAATAACCGTGTGCCAGCTGCATTGTGTGCTCTGCTGTGGCATTCCTGCTCTTCACTCCAAAACTGTGTGCACAGGCAGGGGCACACCAGTGGCTGCACAGCCAGGTCTCGTCTCTGGGGAGTTTACTGCTCTAAAACCTGTGGGTTTTGATGGGCACATTCAGGAAACATATTTGTAAAGCAGGGACAGATGTCGTGCTTCAAAGTCATTCTGAGATTATTGTTTGTTGACTGTGTCTGGTATCTGTGGGTGCTGTTGGGTACATACCCAGCATACACATAACCAAAATGCAGTTTTATCACTATTTTGCTGCCTCCAGAGGTGAGAGCTGCAGCGCGTTTCCTCCCAGCTTATCTGTCTGGACCTTCTGGTCCTTTACTTAACCAGTAGTAGCTCTCAGCTGTTTCTGTATCATCACCAATTTAAAACAATAGGGAAATATGGCTTTTTTTCTATTTAGCCATAAATCATGATTTCCTGGATTTTTGTGTTTATTTTCTTATTAATTTTTTCTCCCATCTTTTCCAGGGAGTCTTATCAGGCAGCTCTCCAATAGAGGTTCTGCCCCAAGTCAAAGTCCTGCCTCAGTATTTCCTGGCCGTGCCTGAGCCTATTACATGTCCATGGAGTCTTTCTGCAAACAAATTAATTTCTCCTTATCTAGAAATTGTAGAATTTTTCTTTTACTTTTTTTTCTCCTGTCTGTCTCCAGAGGATGTTAAAGCAAGTCTGTCTGAGGGCTTTTCAGGGCATGGCGCTCAGAAGCGGCAGGTGCACCTTCAGGTGTAATAGGAGCAAAAGAGGCTTGAAAAAATAAGACGGGAAGAGTGAACTGTTGTGGCGAAAAAGTTGCTTGCTCTACTTGTACAAGGGGATTAAAATAAAAGGGTGCTAGCACCCATACAAATGAAAACCTTGTCCCTTCCCCTACACCTTGTTTTGGAGGATACTTCAGAAAACGTTATGCAAAGGGTGTTTTTCTGTTACCTTTCTTCATTTTGAAATGATGAGAAGTTTTCTTCCATGCCTCTTCTGCAGGCTTTAGCAATGTATCTTGGCATGCTATTGCTTACCAGTTTTGGAGAAGTTGCTTCTTGCCCTCAGAATCTGGTACTGCAGTTATTAAGAGGACTGCATCTTTGGTCGGCTTTCTAGTCTTACCTTTACTGTAGCTCATCTGCTTTTCTGCCCTCAGAAATAGTCTGTGCTATACAACATCCCTTTTTCCTGCTGTTGAATTCTGACCATACGCCCAGGTCTGCTTAAGACAACTACTATTGAATTGGTCCAAAAAAGAAATGGGTATAACCAGCAAAAGGTTTATTAGCGCAAGGGGATCTGGTTTAAAAATAAAATGAAGACTCCTCTAGCACTGGTAGTTAACTCCAGGGTTTTATCGGCTGTTTTAATTTTCCACTCTGCTGGAACTGTGAAGAGATCAAAAGTTTAATGACCAGTGGGGCCTGAATTGTAATGCATTATCTTGCTTCTCTTAAAAATATTGCAAAACCAGAAAATGTTTTTAACGTTACATGATGTGCCATTAGTCAAAATGCAGCCCTTAATAAACTTGCACTCTGCAGGATTGAGTGGTGGTGGCAAAGGAAACATTACGCTGCTTATGGCAATGCACCCCAGACTAAAAGCTTGCAAGAAATCCTGGAGCTGATGGCATTAGGATCTCTGCCAGATTCATTTTGGTTTCTGCTCCTAGGTCTCTTGCATTCACTTACATTGTTTCATCTTTTGGATGTTGTAAACCTTCCCAGAATAAGGAAGAAAAATAAAAAGCAAGAAGAATTTTATATTAAGTGTTCCATGGTGTGTTGCTGGTACATAACCAGAAGCTGATTGAGGATGCAGTTTAAATAGTTTGAATGGATACATCTAAGTCGTGGTTGTACTGGGTGATGTCGTACATTCCTGGGACCGTGCTCAAGATGCTCTTTTCAAAGACAGAGGAAGAAAGGCACCTGTCTGTACGTAACAGTTCAGACCAAGACTGGCACTTTCTGTGAGGGTGACGCTGCCTGTATTACATCCTCTGGGACATCACAAGGCTAATACTGCAGCATGGTGACCAAAATTGTTGGATCTCTTCCTCGTTCCATTAATCATATGATCTAAAGAGGTCTTTAATGTGTCTGTGTCAGTTAATTCTCCTTTGCCTTCTCTTAAACTGACTTCCTATGACAGGGAAATGGAGCAAAATGAACTCTTTGCTATTGCTTGCAAAAGAGCCTGTAAGTTTGGGGCAGAGACTGGGCCTTGGTTTGCCTTGTACGATGCTGTGCGAGTTTATGCACTTCATGAATTTTTCATAAGTAGAAGTGCAGCTTGTGGGAAAGATGTATACTACAGCTCATGTTGCACTTTGCCTATTTTTAGGAAAACATTTGCTCATTTACAGTTGTTGCAATCAGGGACATATTCTCTGTCAATGCACAAATTAAAAAAAATGTTAATGTGTTGGTCTTGATTCTGATGTCATTTGGGCAGGTGCTGCTCTGAAATAGCTCGATTGAAGTTAAGGAGCAAATCTGATCAAAGACGAGATCAAAAGCAGTATAATCTATAAAGCCATTTTGCCTGCATGTACAACAGATTGGTTTGCAGGAAAAGAAGAGAGCTGTATTGAATTACGTTAAATTGTTGTCAGCATGTTAGCAGTATAACCAGACCTCATTTCTGGATTTTCTAAAGTGACAAGGGGAAGGAAATGGATTGTATTTCTAACAAGAAGGGTTGGTTTTGAAATTGTTGATGGAGAATTTTCTACAGCAATGTCCCAATATTCGTCTGAGGTTCTTGATGGTTAAAAATCAGAACTTGGTTATGAGTGTGACTGTTGGCGATGGTCCTCACGGCTGATCGCACTGCAGCTGACACACCGAGGCAAGTTTATGCGTTTTGAGTGCAGGGAGTTAAAATTACTGATCTGTGGGGTAAGACTACTGATCTGGTGTTCTCAGAGTATGCAAAACAACTGTCCCTGAAGCAATGCGTGATGAGTGTGAATATGACAACCTTTTCCTGTCGTGTTTTCTTGCTGTGTACCTACACCCACTCTTGCCCAATTCCTACTTTGCATATTAGTCTTTCTTGCTCTTTTGATCATCTGCATGAGCTGGGTCAATATCTGAGTTGAGGAACCAGAACTGCAGATTTACAGCTTGGTGAGATCAGAATGCAGAATACCCCAACTCTTCAGACAATGATTTTAGCACACAGTTAAATGAGTCTTTTCCCTTTCGCGTTAAGGATCAATATTGATTAGACGATGAGGAGAAGGAGGAAAAAGTCAGCAATGCACAGCGTTAGTGCTGAGGCAGAGGAATGCTCACACTGCATGTTGCCATCTAGTGGAGCTGGTGAAGTTTGTGTGCCTGCTAATGTCGCTGCCCTTTAAGGTTTGATTTGAAAAGGCTGATTTAAAATCTGTATGCTTTTTTTTTTTTTTGCTTTTCCCATCTGTTTAGTGCAATGCCAATTGACTTCAGTTCTAAAGCAAAATTTGAAAGAAAATAGAGACATCTTAGTTGTGCATTTGTTAATTTTTATTTGAACTTGCAGCACACTCATTCTTTCTATAAAAGATTACTGGTCCCTGTGAAGTGAGGATACGTAGGTTTAGGTTTTTTGTTTCTGTGGGAGATGTTTTTGTCTTAAGCTTCCCAATGTGTATTCTCTCAAACTTATTAAAATACCACGAGTATCTATGCTTTCAATGTAGATTTCAGTGGGAATGAGGAACATGCATCAGTTTCTGGATTAGTATCCTTAACACCTCTGAGTAAGAAAGCTTGAATTCTCTGGCTTTGTCTTTTAGTCCTTCACAGAGGTAGAAAATTTCCTGGGCTGGAAGATGCTGTGGCTGAGCAGAACTGTTTGGATGTGGGGCTATTTTAAAAAAAAAATAAATAAAATAAATAAAATAAAATAAAAAAAACCCAGCATTTCTATGTTGTATTGTCACAGAAAATCTGACATATCAGATATCTGAGACAAAATTGAGAATGTTGTATTGCTGTTGCATATTTCCTCTGGTGATCTTGTTCATATTTAAGAAAGCCTGTTCTGTAACAAAGGTGTGGTAATTCTTAGGATGAGCCTCTGCTCAGGGAAAGTACAGGAAATTCATTTAAACACTATCAACCAGACGATTCAGTATTTCAGGTCCTGATTCCCTGGTCCTGTCTGCAATATGAGGAACAGAGGGGTAGACAGTGACTGTTATTCTTTCCTTCCACTCTTGCAGAGAGAGCAACTACAGACAGAATAAAGATGTAGCTTTGGGTTCTCATCCTGTGATAGGAATGGATAGACTTTAGGGATTTTTTTTTATTTCACATATGTCATATGTTTTGTGTGTTCAGAGAGATATGGTGACATTGAGATAGCCATATGTTTTTGAGGGCAGTCTTTGGACCAGTTTATTTGACAAGGAACACTTTAATAAGACTAAGATTGTGATGCATTATAAGATAATTCCTCTTCAAAATTGTATTTAAAAATAAAACTTTTGAGCATAGAATGCTCAGAAGTTTGCTCATTGGAGATGCAGTTGTTATTAAAAAAAAAAAGACAAGTTCAGTAAGTACTGGACATGGATGACGTTAGCACTTCTGAGTAAATATTATAAAGAATTAAAATGCAAAACTGGGGGAGGGGGGTGCTTAATCATGTCATCTACTGCCATCACACATTTAGGATCTGGTCCTTCTTCTGATGCTTAAAACATCCATTAACATTTCAAAGCCAGTTTTGAATTCTTCTGTTGTACTTCTGTTCAAGTACTTCTGTTTTTTTTTTTTTCGCTGCCTGTGCATACAGAAGTCCCAGTGACTGATGACAGTACTGGATTGCATAAATTGTTTTTAGGCAGGAAGATGCAGAAGAATAAATCTTCCCTAGAAGAAGCCTCATTCTACCTTCCCTGGCCCTGGGCACCCTTACAAAAGTTAGCTTAGAAGCCTTGGTAACTGTAGTTAAACAGCTGTAAGCCTTGCCCACAAACATGTTTGGTTGTCAGCTTCTTGGTCTGGCTGGCAGATGCTGCTATTGAGACATCATTTTCAGTTCATGGATTTGACATAACCACTGCAACTTTCTTCCAGTCTACTTGGTGTTTGCAACAACTTGGTTGTGTTGTGAGAAGGCCCTGTGCCAGGTCCTTTGTTCCAAACGAAGGATCTAAATCATTTAATGTTTCTAAAACATGCCTAGAAATCAATAGAGGGGATTAGAAAATCAAATCTATTCAAGTTCAGCGTAGAGCCATAAGGGTTGAAAAAGTGTCAGAGTATACTATGAGTCAAACCTGGTGATGAAGGCTCAGACCAAACCTTAGTAAAAGCGGAGCATGAGCCAGGGCCCGTGCTGGCATGAGCCTGTTTTGTTCTGAGTTAGCTGAAGAATGCAGACTAACACCAGCTAAAACTTGAGCAGAAAGCCTTAGCTCTCCAGCGTGACAGCAGTGTTCAATTTGTTAAGCTATAAACCCCAAACCAACCAAATTTGCACCTCCATGCAGAAAAATAAACCAAAAAAATCTCTGTCTAGAACTTACAGCTCTCAGGTAACTCTAGATATGATCTCTTTACTCTCTATCCATTCCTGAAACATAAATTGCTTGTACAGGAAGAACAGGAGGAATAGCGTTTAGAAAAAACAGAAAGCAAGCTCTCCAAGCAGAAACTGAGAGGCATTACCAAAGAGAGAATCTGATGACCATACAAATTAACCTGTTACTTTCCAGAACAGCAACATCAAAAACCAGCCTCTCCTATAAATGGAGACCATTGTAAAGGGACTGCATGAACCAAGGTAAACCTGTTGGTAATGACAGAGTTGAACAAGTGGGGAGCTTTTCTTAACAGGTTGGAACAAGTTACTATCAGCATCCTCAAAGGAAAAATCCATCGTGGTTTCCACATCTGAGCTTCAGTTTCTAAGGCTGAGCTGGAGATGACTGAGAAAGGTAGGAATTGGAAGAGGAGAAGGATGTTTGTTTTTTTCTTAACTTGTACAGTCTCTCAACTTGGATATGAGTTAATCAAAACCTATATTTATTATATTGCAGTTAAAGCTGGTCAGAAACATCACACCTCCTGTCCCTGAAAAAAATCTCTGAACAGGAATTTGAAAAAAAACATGCAGATTTTAAATGAAGGAAGGTGAATGCTCAGTTGGGGCTCTCATTGGAGAAGTTTTCAGGACCACTTCTGCAGAGCTTTTCTGCTCTTGCGCTTTGAGCTTGAACCTTTGTGTCTTATCTTCTAGTCAAACAAGTGCAACAGTAGGGGTGTCCTCAGAGAGGAAGGTACTGTGCCAAGAACCTCTAAGGGTTCGGGGGGGGAAGAAATGGGGTGGTGAGGGGGGCATATACTGAGTACTTGCTGACTGTTTTGTCTTACTAGTGTTCTCAAAGTTTACCTTTGATCTATTTTAGATCAAAGAAAAGGTGTGAAAACACTCCAGAAATCCTTTTTCACTGTTTTGTTGGTCTTTTGTCCCCCCCTTTTTTTTTTTTCTCCTTCTTCCTCTTCGGTTACTGTGTGGTCAACCCTGACAGGCTTTTAATGCTCTGCCAGATTCTCTGGGAGATGCAGAGATTATCCTTTTAATGGATATATGATGTAATTATATTTCAGCATCCTCTAAATTGGTCCACATGTACATGCAGTTGAACGTTTTGCATTGCACATATGTATTTAACGAGGAGGTGACCCTAAACTATCAGAGGGGGCCAAGAGAGCCAGTTGTACTTTTGATAGCCAGAGCTGACTGTGGTGAATGATTAATGTTTCTCACTTGTCCTGTTAAATAATTTCTCTAAGGTAGTAATCAAAACTTCTTGCTTTCATCATTCTTCTGCAGCAGTAAGTGACCAGAAATAAGAAAAATTAAGGTGGAAAAAAAAAATCAAGACTTTAAGAGTTGTCCTTTTAACCCACACTTTCAACACCTAGCTTTAGTAAGGCTTTGGTGCAACAAAGGCTGATGACTGATCCTTCTGCAGTCGCACTGTGTGGTGCTGATCTCCACCTACCCATCAGCAAGGTACTGCTTACATAAAAGCAAAAAAGCTTTACCAACTTGTTTGTTTTTGAAACTAGAAACATGTTCTTTCGGCTCTCAGTTTACAAACTGCAGCTCAGCATTAGTCACGGAGCTAAAGGGGGGTACATGGAGCACTTGACACTACCAATTGTGAGAAAGGACTGGAAGCTGTATTTCTGTCGGAAGTGTTACTGCGTTTTCCTCATCTGAACTCAGAGGTTTTTTTTTTTATGCAGCAATTGGCTGGAAAGCAGGAGTCGGGGGCACACACATACCCTGGATTTGTGCTCTTTAGTAGCATTTTGTGTTGCTGTATGTTCTTGAATTGCAATGTTTGGATTCGCAAAGTTCAGGGAGTTGGTGTCCTGGGCTTAGACTTGGTCTCCTTTGCTGTGTTTGTGTCAATTTCCAGTTCATAACTTGCCCTTGTTTAGAAATAGTTTTTAGAATGTACACATGGGCAGTTCACCCAGAAGCAAAAATCCAAATATATTATTTTGAACAAACAGGGCATTTTCTTTGAGAATATATTATCTTCCTAAAGAAGTAGTGTCACTGTAAGGAAGCAAAAACCAGCTTGTATGGGGCTGGATACTGCTTACAGTCACTGAGCAACTGGATACAAGCTCATTTGATAGCCCCTGTGGCTGTTACTGCAAGTAGATGCTCACCTGTAACAGAGTTGGTTCCATGTCTAAAGTCCCCAGTTACTTTACTGGTGTAATCTGTGTGCCTAAATAAATCTCATGAAGGGCACTGGTAATTTCCCTATGAAGACCATAGAAGACCCGGGTCTTACGTGGTGGCTTTCAGGAAATCATTTACATGTTTGATAATGATGGTTTCTTTTACCTGGTACTTCATTCTACAATTTGTGTGCTCAGAATAGCTTGGATTGCTTTTGATCAGTTTGGTGCTTTTTTTTTTTTTTTTTAACAGTCAATCTTTCAAGTGAAAACTGAAAAACAAAATAGGTGTGTTTTGGGATAAAGCAAAAGACAGAAGTGCTTAAGCTGAAGGAAAAGCAGGGTTTTTTAATGGCTTAACAAAAACATTTCCCGCAGTAGCAATTATGGAATGAACCACTAGAACATGACTCCAGGCAGAGTGACAGTCGGTAAAGGAAGCCAGCTGGTTTTTAGTTTGATCAGTCCCTGAGCAGGGTTGTGAGAAGTTTTTCTGCGAGAGCAGCAAGCCAGAGTCTGTGGTGCTGGGTCTCCCTGCAGCCCTGTGGTTGTGACCGCAAGAGTAAGCTGCGAACACCCGCACGTTGGGCTGGGCAGAGCACTGTCACCTACAGACAGCCCCGTGACCTGCACGGCCGCCCGCTCACACTTGTGCTGTATAGTTTTGTTTCCAAAGCAGCTCCCTGTATTTTGGTCATACGAAATTACACGTGATTTAAAGCCTAGGTTGAGCTATTTGGATATGCCACAGTTCAAAGAAATACAGGACTTTACAAATGCCCATGTGTCACTTCTGTATGCTATATTTCTATGCTACTTTTTTTTTTTTGTGATAGCTCAGTAGAAAAAGACTCTTCCTGATGTGAATTTTCAGTGATCAAAAACAAACAAAAAAAATCCTGAGAATTGTCTCATAATTAAAGAGGCTATAAATCAAAGTATGGAGGTAACTTTCTTCTTCTTGGCTTTCTGCATTAGTTCTTTGATCTTCACATGCAGATGTTCAGCCCAGTGCCACAGCCGAGCCCAGCTCCGGTTGACCCTCGAGCCCGTGTCACTCGCTGTAGGTCAGCCCGCTGCCCCGCGCCCTCTGCCCCGAGCTGCACCCACCTCCTGCGGCCGGGAGGCGAAGCACGGGGGCTGCCCTGGCCCGACCCGGCAGCGGGCTTGAGCCCGATCCGTGCCGACAGGGCTGGGGTTGCGTGTGATTGCCGTGGCTTCCTACTCCACTTGGGCTGGATTCCTCTCATGAGGTGTAACACGCTCTGAGCTTCGGGAAACTGATCAGGGCAGGGAGGCTCTTACAGCAGTGGCCTCCATAGCTGGAAAAAGAATAAGGCATTTTAATCAAATAGCTCCTACTGACCCAAGTGCCTCTTGTTGCTTATAACAGAAACAGTAGTGCTGAATATACGTATTATGTTCTGTACTGCACCAAAGTAAAATAAACGATGCTTACTGTGTAAGCAGGTAATCACATCTCCCAGACAGAAGCGTTCCTGTGTTAATCACATTTGACTTCTCTAATTCACTTGCTTCTCTCAACCAAAAAAAGCGGGTTTCTGAAATTGTGACAAATGCTTGCACACTTCATGAAATAAAAATTGTATTCCACCTTCTTCCCCAGTCCACAGTGCCAAGAGCACTTGAAATGAATTGTATGGCCATGTTTGTAGGCTTCCTTAGTCTGAACTTTTTAATGGAATTCACCTTAAACTCATGTCTAATATGTGTCTTGTTCCTGTTCTTTCCTTTGCACGGTATAATGGATTCTTTAAGCTTTGAAAGTGAGTTGTTGTGGCCTAAAGTAACAAATCAGTTTTGGAATGCATGCTGTCTGTTGTAAATGATTTGGGGGTAATAAATTTTCTGGTACAAAGCAATAGGCAGCGTTTTCATAATGTTGAACAGTTTAGACTTGTCTTGCAGGGAACAATGTCACTGAAGCAGTGTGCTGGTTCCAACTATTTGTTATTACAAAAGACAATTTTTTTTTCCTTAAGGTAGAATCCTCATCAGATTTCATGCTTTGCTGTAACTTGTTTTATTTCATATGTTACACAAATAAAAATATGTGAGCATAGTTGTGTATCTGTTCCATCTTTTAGTGCAAACTTTTTTTAGGCTGCTTAGGAAAGCTTGTACATGTTACCTTTTATACTAAAGGCCCCTTGAAGTCTATTTGATTACTTTCAGAACTTTTGATTTACTACATTTGAACCTTAAAAACTGAAAATTAAGGCAACTGTGCAGAGCTCTATGTTACCTTAAATTTAACATGATTTTATTTCCTTTTCTTTTTTGGCAGTCTTTAGGTTCTCTCCTTGACACACATGCAGATGGCAGTTTCTAGAACTTTCCTTTCTAAGGCCAAATATGGGAAACTAGTTCTTGGGTGCTCCAGAAAACTCAGGTTAGAACTGGATTTTGGTAAAACTAGCTGTGAAATAACTATCAATAGACAAAACTCTTCCACTTTTCCATATCTATCTCATTGGTTTTGGGTGTTGTGCAAGCTACGTGAAGCCTGGTGTCTTTATCTGAGTATCATGTTCTAATGACTGCAGTGCAGGAAAAAGCCCTTCCTAATAACCAGCAGCCACAAGAGCGAGTAACTTTTCTTTACTGACACCTTCCTTTCATGCCTCCTTGCTTGCTGCAGTACGGTGGGGTACCGGCCTAGAGGGACACAGTCAAGGTGCCTCCTCATTGCAAACAAGACAAAATGAATTTAAAGTTCTTCTGTGTTAGGTGCTTGCACTGTGAGTCCCAGTGCTATTCTCACTTAACCTACAGTCTTGGGCTTTATTTTACCTCCTGTATCAAAAACCTTAATGGTGTTCATTCCAAAAGTGTAAAGTGATAACTATAAACCAAATCATTGGGAAAAAGAAAGCTTTTGACAGAAAAATACAAGTACCAGTAGGGAGTTGTTTATCAATAGTTTAGCAGGTGTTTATAAAGCCACTAAGTTCTTTTGGGAGAAAAGACTATTGTGAGCTGCTTTTAGCTTTAAGGTGAAAAGAACTTCTAAGCTGGAAAGGAAGTGAAAGAGGCTGTGAAGAGGCTGGCATCGGTGAATACTCTTTGGATGGCTGCTGCAGGAAGCAAAAGGAGGCAAGATGCAATGTGGGGCGACTGAAACAAGAGCCAACTTTCTCTTGAAATGAGATGAATTCTGACTGTACTTTAGTCTGATAGTAGAGTATTGTTATGAAATCATTGAGCATCCAGACCAATTGCTCTTATTGCTGAGCAGGAAAAACAGATGATGTGTTTGTGTATATGGACAGTGGAGTACTTGCTCCTCTAACAAAAAATACCAGCAGTGCTAAAAAGCCAGTACAGCAGCTTGTCCTTGGATGCTAGACATCTGAGTGCTTTCAAAGAGTTAAGTGGGGAACTCTGTGGACTCTTATTACTGAGGAAAGGGATGTTGTTTTTCGTTTCTCACCCCCTCCCCAGCTTTGGGAAAACTGGGAAGTTCTGGAGTTGTACCAGGACTTTGTCATTCAGTTTGCGTGCATTTAATATAAAAGAAACCATAGGCCTGCTAGGTGGAGCAAGTCACACACAAAAATACATGATTTATGCATTTGAATAAATGAATGTTTCTGTGTCAGCCAACAAATGTGGCTTCAAGGAAAATAACACCTAGGTATAAGTTTTGTATGACATAACGAGCTTTGTTAATCAGGTATAGAGTAGGAAATACCTGTTCATTGTGGGAAGGGTGTTCCGTGGTTAAACTGGAACAATGTGGAAGGAATTTGTGCATTTGAGATGGATTAAAATCTGCTTAAATGTGACCTCTGGCTGTAAACTACGAAATAATCATGGAGTAAATTTGTTTCTAAGGAGATCTTACTGGACTTGACCCATGTTACTTCACTTTTATCATTACTCTAGAAGGAAAAGAAACACTGAGAAATGTTTGATGCGGAGGATAGCCAGCTGCTGAAAGCCATCTGAACTGACTGGAGACAGTCTCTAATTGTGGGAGTAGCTAACGGTTTGCTGGCAGTTGCATTAGATTCCCCATAATGGAAAATTTTATAGAAAATATAGCTGTGTTGATTTATTTTACTGTACATGAAATTGAAATTTGTATGGGGAAAATTACTGGCAAATAGAATAGTGAGAGCTCTGTCATGGTAACAGTTATGTAACTGATGTCTTCTATCTGGCGATAGCTGTGTGTACAAGTATTGTTTGGTTAGCCAGACAACAGCGATAGCATAGACATGTTGAAGATGGACAGTAAAAGCATTTCAGCTGTAAAAGCTTTCTGTATGGCCCCTGCAATCTGGAGCACACGAAGTATCTGAGGCTGCCCTCCCATGAGTCAAGAGGGTCACTGAGCAGACGGGCGGGAGGTCTCGGTTAGTCGCAGAAGAGGCGGTGGTTGCTTGTTTGAGAACAGGGCTGAGTGCACGAGCAGGATGTGGTGGCTGCTCTCTGCTGTTGGTCCTGGTCCAGCTCCCAAGTGAGGTGGACCCAGCCCGAGTCTGCCATTTAAGGGTTGCCTAACCAGGCTCTTAGCTGAGCTGAAGAAGAGGAACTGTCTCTGTAGGGCTGAGAAAGCCCAGGAATATCTTCATAAAAAGGATGTAACAATCCTCTCTTTGTCTAGTACGCTTCCCTGCGTGCACCTGTCTGTGGTCCAGCATGAGGATACTGGAGTGACTGCTTACCAGAGTGATCTTTCCCTTTCTCTGTGATTATTTTTGTTTTCTGCCTGACCTGTTATTCCTAGGAGTGAAAATAAGTGTCCACGAGGGCAGAAGCAGTCAGTCTGAACAGGAGGGATCTGGCTGCTGCATGCTCTAGGAGAGGTTGTGTTGCACAAGACCAAGCCATGGGGAGGTGGGAGGCAAAACCCCCTCAGGTGCCTCTTCCTCACCTGCTGCCCTTCTCTCTTCCCCTTCTCCCACACTGTAGGTCCCAACAGATGACATTCCAGGCATGGGACATTTGCTTCTTATTTCTGAGTTGTGGATACCCCTTAGCATGAAGGGAGAAGGGACTCTACCTAGCTTTAACATTGCAGGTGACTACATTTGCAAGGGATCGGATTTGCCGTTGGAACTGTCTCTCTCTAGGCCCTTATTTCTGTGTCCTTTAGTCATCTTCCTTTCTTAGAAACCAGGAGCTGTATGGCCACTCAGGAAATTAACTTATTGATCTCTCTGAGGGCTTAGAGACGTAATTCTGTCTTTATTACATCAGATTTTAGGAGATATTTTTGAACAGTGGCAAAAGCATAAAAGTTGCAGGAAAAAAGAAAGCTCACTTGGGGGTGATGCACAGCAGCGATCTCTTGGATCTCCGAGCCAGGTCTGTGCAGATAGTCAAATCAGTATACATGCGTAAAAAGTGAGGAAAGAACTTAGGAACTAGTGTAGTATAACAAAGCTGATATTAGAATCAATTTACAAGCTTCAATTTTTCTGTATTTTATCTCATAGGAAGAAGTATAGGGTTTATTGTTCCGTTTCTATTCCTGCAACGTATTTTCAGAACTACTAATCTTTATCATTCACCTTTGTAGCCTAGAACTTGACTTGGCAGCTCATGAGGTTTTCCATGAGATTGCTTAAGGTGTTCCCTTAACAGCCTGCGCTGATTTTCATACAGCAAATATCTTATCCTCTTTTCCCAAGAACAGTAATGGAATGAGTGACTTCCACAAACAGCATCAGCAAAAATGTGCCCTGAATCTGTAATGATCAAATCTGAAACAATTAAGCTAGATCAATTGGGTTATATCATGAGAAAAATGAGTAATGCTGATATGTTCTTTGCAATTTATGCTCTCAACTTTTTTTCCAAATTTTCAGTATCCTGTAGTGAGAATTCCTAACATTTAACGCAAATGTTCATATATACTACAGACATGATTTTGCTGAGACAAATTTCTAGGATGCTATTAGAAGTAGCTATTTCTAAATTAAGCTGGATTTGATGGGTAAAAAATGAAAGAAGCAGTGCATAAAAAGGTGGCTGAGCGCTCAACCTGGGTTTCTGACTGACTTCTAGGTAAACCTGGGTAATCAGTTAATCAGATTAAAAGATCAAGACAATCAAAACTGAATTTTCTTGAGAATTTTGTTTTCAAAACATACCCCAGGTTTCGTACAGCACCTTCTATGAACAGGAACTGAAATTTGGTCTGGCTCAAGAAAAGGTAACACCATAAAAATTTTTATCATGTCACATGACAGAAAATGTTGATGAGGCTCACAAGAAATGAAAGGACATGATGCAGTGCTGGTGATGAGAGTTTTTTCCTTATTAAAGCACCAGCAAATGTGTGTTACGTTCCCAAAAGGTAAAGGATTCCAACCTTATTATAATGTAGCTTCAATTTTAAGGTGTCAGATCTCAAAAGTGAGAAAAAGCAGAAGACAGTCTGTCATGTTTTCATGACATTTCTGTTTCCACATTTTCCTTATCACCGAGTAAAGAATGTATTTTTTCATTTACACCTACCTGTAACTTCATGTAGCACAACCAACCTTTCACTCATTAAAGAGGAGTAGAGGTGTCATGCTAATGATACGTTCCTTTTTCTGCCTTTTGAAGGGCAATTTAAATTGTCTTCCTGAAGCATGGCTTGCATTAGTGATGCTCAAATGTATGCATATAAGTACTGTAAATGGACACAGTGTAGGAGTGAAGGTATTTCTTTCCTCAAGATTTAGCAGTGATTTTTTTTGTCTTATTGAAATACAAATTGCTATGTCTGCTTAAATCTGAAGTGTGGGGTGTTCCTATTAGCACCTCTAGCCTGAAGTCTTTTCATATTCAAATGACTTAAGTGTTACAAAGATTACACATTAGTTGCATTTTAAAAGAATGGGCTGAAGGGCTTGTTTCAGCTCTTCATTGTTCATTTGAGAGTATAGTAAGTATGCTCATTTTTTTAAACCATATTTCATCTTATATTTTGGAAGAGAAATAGGAAAAGGCAGGTAAAATTTAGGTCTTGCGTTAGCTTAGATGGATTATCCTGTATTTTGATCTTGCCTTTCCCCTCATATTGGCTAAATATTTAAAGAATAATTGAGTAGGAATGGCTGACTACTTCATTTAAGGATTCTTTTTTCTTTTTTTATTGATATGTCCACTTGGCTTTAGAAAAAAGACCATCTGTAAATAGATATTTGATGCCTGAGTGGCATCTTTATAGATTTTTGTAAGTGTATGTTCACATACTAAATAAGGTTTTGTCTTCTCAAAATACACCCAGTGCAGCTTTAGAAGAGAGTATTTAAAAACTGCACTCAGCATGTGATTCTGGAGTCCATCAGCAGTCCTCGGACTAACTAGTTGACTAAATGCTTTCAAGAAAGCTTTCAAATGTGCAATAGCTTCATGCATTACTTTGATATGTAGTCTACATACCGTTCAGAGAATGTTGTGGCTACAGAAGCCACTAAAAATGTCAGATTACTGAAAATTTTTGGATGAAGCAAATATCGTGACCCCATGATTTAAGGATCTATGAATACCAGAGCTGCTTCAGTGGTTTTAGGATTTAGAGGATATAGAGAGCAACAGTGCAACATGTTATCTGCAGTTAACTTTCCATGCTGATGTGAAGATCAGCATACCTGTGACATAGGACCAGCTTTCATGCTCCCATATTGCTGAGCTATTCTGTGCATCTGTGAAGTACCTAAACTGCTTGTGAAGATTTTAGGTGGCCAAACAGAGTGCTGTCAACACCATGTTCCGCTCCCGTTCTGTTGCTTAATCTTTCTGAGATCACTGAAAAGAAGGTTTTCCAGAGGCATGCTTTATAATGAGAGAGCTTCCATTTGTATCCTTTTCACACCTAAACCTATTTATCATTCATTGATCTTTAATCTTCATACTTCAAAATTAGTGTATATGTTAGGAGTGTTTTTAAGGAATCACTCTTCTTGCGTTAGTGCTGAACTTGTACTCCCAAAACTTTTGAAAAAGCAGCTGTCTTGCTAACAGCATTCATTATAAAATAGCCAAAGAAAATTAGGTGAATTAGAAATTTCTTCAAATGTAGTTATTTCCTTTTTGCATGCAAGATGCTGGGTTTTATTTCCCCCACGAACAGAGCAATTTTAGGGTATATGGAGCTGGGGGGAGGTGTTCTGCTGTTTTCCTGCAAATATTACTCAAAGTACTCTTGGGAATGAATTTGGCTTAGTGGATTGTTTCTTTGCCAATGCTTGAAGTAATTCACCAAATACCTTTCAAGAAACCATAAAACATCATTTTACCATAATGACTCTGAGCCAAGATGGAGAATAGAGATATAAACCTTTGAAAATAAGCACATGCTATTGCCATTTTCCCACTGAATGGGCTCTTATTTTTTTCTTTTCCTCTGGAAGAGTATTTACCATTCATGGGGACATCCCCACCGATGACCCTTTGCTGCTCCCATCAGCTTTATCAGCTCATGCAGGTAGCTCCAACAGCTGACGTATTTCTCGGCCCACAGCCCTGCTTTAGCTGTGTCCTCTTGGATCTGGACAGTGGGATGAGGAGCAGGAGAGGGATGGGGAGGAAGAGCCTGTACTGAAAGAAACCCAGACAAAAGGCAGCTCCCTACTGTCAGCATTACGCTGCAGGCTCACTCTAGTCCCAAGCGTGTATTTGTGTCCATCATAAGATGTGACATGTCAGTGATCTCTGCCACATGGTAACAGGCACTGTCTGCACTCTTCTTCATCTGACCCAGTGTCCTGCTCGTTGAACACGTGGGAGGGCTGCATGATTTGTCACCCACGTAGTAAACCATAGTTTTGTACAATGGACGTGCTTGTAACACAGAAAATCTGAGATAATAAAGATATAACAGTATTTTTCTAACAGCGAGGTCCTGTTTCAGGAACACTGGGAGAAGACATGAAAGAGTTGGTAGATAAGCTCATGAACAGTGGGTCTGCTTTGGGTGGTTTGAACAAGATAATGTAGATGAAAGTTTTGATACAGGTCATCTCCAAAATGTGAGTTGCCATAGATGAGGATCTACTAGATAACGATCCTAAGCTAATTGTTTTGTTCCTGGTATGTTCCCAAACTACTTAACATCTGCTTCTGGCTATTTTCAGAGGTGGAATATTGCGCTACCGGACATATCTCCACTTTGTCTATTGATGGTGCTGAGTTAACTGACAGAATAGATTTGCAGCAGAAATATGATGCTTTTCGAAGTCACTGGGGAGAAAAATTCTGACAAATGTTCTTGTTCTTTTGAGAACAATTATGGGGTTTAAGCACTGAAAAAACTGTCGCTATCACTTTGAGAGCATATGCTCTAACATCACAAAATTGGTGGTAGCTGGGCTTTTCACATGTATAAACATTTTGCTTCTTAAAAGATGGATGTTTGCCAGCTTGTATGGACTATTGGAAGAAAGGGGGGAAAAAAGCGTATGGCTGGCAACGGAAAATGTGTGGCAATAGGAAAAACATCCCTTGGCCGGCTTGCTGCCACAGTGTGCTGCCTAGAGAGCAAGAGCAGTGGCTGTGTGTGTTTGTGTATGTACAAAGCAGCTGGTGTCAAAATGACTTTGTATGTGATATCACCTGGATCTCCTCTAATGTTTTGAAAACCTTTCTTTTCTTCCTACCTCTTACGTTATGTGGTGGTCTTATCCAGAGATTCCTGGTGATATAGTCTGAAGCATCATTAGCTGGTTACTGAAGAAGCAGAAGATGAGACAGAGGTGGCATTGAGATTTGGGACCGGCAATTTCAAGTAATGTGGCTGGGCTCTCTTCTCAGTGAAATCTCTCAAATCTGGAAATTGTGAGGCAGGAAAGAAGCTACAGGATTTACAGGACTGTCAAATGAAATAAGAGTTTCTTGGGATGCAGGATCCTAGCCTATCTTCTGATTTTTGCCAGGAATGGAGAAGAGCAAGGTCTGAAGAGGGGGAGCAAGGGTAAATCGAAAGGAGAAAAATTACTTCCTAACATTGGTTTAAAAAAGAAGCCTTGGGTTCAAACCTTGGGCAGAGGTTCAAGTCAGTTCTTTATCTAAACCAGTTCACCTAACCCTAGTTATCAGCGTTCCCCTCTTTGTAGGAATGAGTTACTACATAGCCAAAGGGAAGAATCTTCCCAGTTAAGAAATACCAAGGAACTTGCCTCAGCTAGTTACAGTAGTTGAAAGAATTTTTTTTTTTGATTTCACTGACACTTTTCACTGAACTCTTTTTTTTTTTTTTTTTTTTTTTTTTTTTTTTTTTTTAGCATGCATCTTAGAGTTTTTATGGGACATTTTTAGTCTTTGTTTTGGACTCCTGAGGCTTTCCATTTCCTAGCTGCTTCTTTGCAAGCAGACTCCCACAGCGTTTGTCTATTGCTATACATATTCTGTGAAAAAGCACGTACCTTGAATGTTTTAGTGACCTTGCAATTTATTCGCAGACTGTGGTAAACTTTTGTTTGTATAATTCATGGGAAGTACTAAATGAAAAGGGTGCTGTAGATTTTTTTCCTAGTACAGCACCCTGCCCTGAAAAAACAATAGAAGTAAAATGAAGCATTTATAGAAAAACTAGCCATCTGTCCAAACACTGCTCAGCTTTTTGTCCAAAGGCTATTTTACTGAATTTGGTGTTGTTTGTCTGTGCACCTGTGGTTGCACACAAGGACACTTTTTCTTCCTTAGATAAATATTTGTACAGGAGATACTTGCACTTAATACTGCTTATTTTCATTTTGTTTTAGTGAAGGTATTACTATTAAAATAGAATAGGACAGAAATACGAGGCAGCTCATCTACACGTAGCAGGTCCATCTGCTTCTCGAGATTAACATGTTTCGCTGATTATTCAGTGTAGAACTTCCCTAATAGCAACAACCTGGAGGAGCCGTAGGCTGTTGGCAGTGTCACTGCGGAACAGGGCTGGCCCCCGGGGACCTATGGAACAGCGAGTGCTAACTACCTCCTCCCTTTCTGGGGAGCTCAGGCACGCAGCAGCCCTTCCTCTACGCCCTTGTTCAGTACACTTGCTGCCCTTGAACCACTCGATGGGTTTGAATGAGCTTGAATTCTTGGAGGTAAAACATTTCAGTCCAGATACCCTGTGATGTCACATAATTCTGCAAACACTTACCCACTGGGCTATCCAAAATAGGTGCTGAAGTGGCAGGCTTGCTTTAGGCTCTGGGCTTCTTGTGCTGCCAAGAGGACAGCGCTGGGGTTTGCTCCAGCAGCATTGCGGTGGGAGGGTATTGCCATCAAAGGTGTGCAGCCTTACCCAGCTCTGGATATGTGGCTGCCCCTTGCTGGCCATTCCTTCAGTGCTGCTGTGCTCTAGAAGATTGGAAAAAAGTCCTTTATCCCTTTGACTGTTTTAATTACAGAAACCTTAGTGGATGTCTTCTAAGGATAAAGGACGCATCCTTAATGAATGAGTTGCAGGTGGAGTTTGTTCCACTTTGTTATGAAGGATGATTTGACAAAGTGAAATCTGGATAAATTCAGTCCAGTGGTTTAAAACTGAACTGCAGACCTAAAAGAAAAGCTGTACTAGAATAAACTTTAAATTCTGTGTTCTGTTTTGTTGCAACTTAGAAAGCTTTGTTTCATTTGAAAAATGATTTATCAGAACATAGGTGAATTTTCTCGCACTGCTTTGCTTTATGAATTTGGTGATTCTCTGGTTCTGCAGAGTTATTATGCATTGCAAATAATTTAAGTCCTTTTTATTGTAGTGTAGTGTTCATTCTTGGAAATGAAGAACAAATAGCATATCTAACAGTATAATACTTATACTGGGAATAAAGCAACCTCTGTAACATCATAAAGTATCAACACTTAATGATTATTTCTTTTATGTTCCATGAATTTCTAATTTTTTGGTGCTGCCCAAGCCTATATCCAGTTTATTCCAAATTATCTAACCTGCTACCCGTATAGTAGTCTGCTTTTAAGCAATTCTTAATCTTTCCTGTTCTTGTGCTGTCATCTCTGAGTGCTCTTCCTGCAACGATTAGAAACCTTCTTCACCCTTTAAGAATGGTATACGGTCACAAACAATATATTCAGATGAAAGGGAAATACTTGACCAGCATGTCTTAGCAGCTCTTTGATCTGCTTGCGGAAGGCTGGTGCATCTTCCAGCCATCCCTTTCGGAAGGTGAACAAGTGAAACATTGTCTTGTTGGGGCAGAGAGGTCTGCATACTTCACATAGAAAGGAAAACACTGATCACCTTCCAGAGGCTGCACTGGAAAGATAATTTAGAAATTAAGATGTGCCGGGGTGGGGTGGGGAGGGCATGATAGCCACGCTGTTAATTAATTGCCCAGACATTCTGGGGGAGGGGGGAGTATTTTCATTTGTGAGTGTGTGCAAAATATTTATTTATTTGACAAGAAAAACATTGTTTTTCTTGAACCAGACTATCAGAGAACAGGACGTTCCAAGTGCAATTTGAGACGCCTATGAACAGCAAAATGATGGAAAGGCTTCAGTTTGAGGTGGTAATTGGCTTCATTTTAGAAACGTGCTGTCTGTATGAGTTTAGGTTTTTAGGTAACTAATTGGGAAACGTTGTTTGAATATACAGCGGAAGCTCCTCGTGGTCTGCCTGCCCAAAAGACAAACCTCTATTAGTTCAGATTATGCTGAATTCATGCTCTGGTAGCTCGTGTGTTAAGTGATTCCAAAGTATTTTATGACCAGTAGCTTTTTTTGGTTGTTTTTTAAGATAAGCGATGGGACAAGAAGGACATAGGCATTGTTCCACTTGACAATTGGGTCAGCACTAGGATCTGGGGTCTTGTCCAAACCTCCCAAAACTGAAAAGCTTCAAATTATTGGAGTTTGAATTGAAGCCTGAGTGGTATGGTCAAGGTCATAGAGAAAGCTCGTGGTAAGTTGGCAGTAGACCATGCATCCTGATTCCAAGATCCTCATCTAAAGTGCCAGTTTATGCTGCTTTGAGAGAGACTTGTAATTATCATACTTAAAATTGCAGCTGGTCAAATGCATGAACTAAGCAGACCTGTCAAAAATGTTCAGCAGGCAATTTGCCAGCACCCATTTCCATAGTCTCCTATAATATGGAAAAAAACATGTTTCCATTCCCTGTGCAGACCCTAAGCTGCAAGCTTCTCATTCTTGCCTTCTATTTGTTATTGCAAAAGGAGGGAGGCAAACGGACTTCTTGGTTGTGTTTCGTTTTGTTTTTCCCTAAACCTGCCATGACTGTGTGATGGAGGTTGTCTGACTTCCATACATTTGAGGTGCTGGTTATGCTGATAGTGAGCAAATAATAATTTTAGTGTAATGAATACATGCTGATAGACAAATAAATCTTTTTCTTGGATTTTTGCATACTTAAGAATCTGGCCCCAGTCCCATCCCACTGAGAGCAGATGAGATGCCTGTAAGATTAGTCCCATATTAATGACTACAGAACATTATGTCATATAGAAGTATAACAAAAGATTGTGTCATATAGGTACTAAAAAAAAAAAACCACATGGTTAACTTCCTAAGGCAGTGTTTAAAAACCTGTTGGTTCAGCAGATCTTGCACTAGCATAAACATTTTTTTCTTCTCTTTAAAACGTTTGCATTACTGAAATGCTGATTGATTTCTGCTGTGCTATTGTCCAACATAAGACCTTCTGAAAATAGTGTGATATTGTTTTCCCTCTACTTCTTTTGAAGTAGTTACAAAATGCAGAGATGAAACAAGATATTGTAAAATGCAATTTAGATAGATTCTCCCTGATCCACAGGTAATGAAAGGGATGCTGTTTATGGTCCCAAGAGAAATAGAAATGTTTGGGCAGTATGTATGACACGGCTTGTAAGCTATATCCAAAGCATCAAATACCCAAAAGCTAGTCAAGAATGACTCAGCCTACTGATGGTTATTCCAGGTCAAAACACAACAGATATCCTAAAACAAAGTGGTTTTGTATAGATGTATATATTATCACTGTATGTGTGCTTAGGCACACGAAGGAAAAGTTTGATTTCTAGAAAGGCTTCAGTGTATAGTTATATATAAGATTAGTACTCGTGATGGATGTCTTCAGAATATTGATATCATGTTACTCTCTCCATCGATCACATCATTTTTTCTAATGAAAATCTACCAATTGAAATGACAAATTGGCAGTAAACAGGTCTTAAGGGAAGTTGCTGCACTGCTGATCAGTGAGAGCAGCCGCCATTAAGTTTGAGATCCAGTGTGCTGCTCTAGAACCAGAGTTTCTGCTGTATTGGCTCCAACTGCAGACTCATCCAGCATGACACTGCAGCCAACATGGGGCCTGGAAGTACAGGGGCTCTTCTCTTGAATCTAAGATATCGCATCCATGAACTAAGCATCAAGCAATAGACATGAGGGACATTTTGCTTGCAAAATCTTTAGGCCACTATTTAAATCACTCTAGAAGGTGTTTTGAAATATTAAGCCATTTAATTTTTGCAATAAATTCTCTCAAATCAAATCCTGTTTGCCTCCTTTATTGTGGAAATAATCAGACTTCTTCCTTGTAATCATCCAAAAAGCTGCTAGCAACTGCCAATCTTCTCTTGCAAAGTTCATATTAACAACAAATAATTGAATTTCATATCTTTTACCACATAATTGCAACAACAGCAACAACAAAAAAGCCAAAAAACCCAACCTACCTTAAAAGGTGGGGGAGGGCAAAGAAAGATGCATAATTGAAGAGACAATCCCTGTCTCGCACATGTGGTGACAAGCTTTACGTGATTTTTATTGCAATAATTACTGTATCCTGCTGATCAAGAATAATTATCATTACCATGGCAACTTCATACAGAGAGTGATTGGGGGTGGGTCAGAGTAGAACAGTTCCTTGAGAGCAGCATTCAACATGCTCATTTGGTGTGGTTTTGTGTGTGTCTCGAAATACTGACATTCATCCTCCTTGTTTATTTTAGCTCCTGTATCAAGTAAGGAAATGAGGGATGTTGCAGCAGCATACAAGCCCATCTGTTGTGGATGCACTCACACTTTAATGCTGGTCATTCGTTCATTTCGAGTTCAGAAGCACAGAGTCCAAAGTATGTAGATTCAAAGAATTGCATCTTCTCTGTGCATGTGCTGCCGTTCATCTCATTGAGGCAGACAAAATGAAATTCTGTGCATATTGCTAATTAAGGTAGGGAGACTCAGCTGACTTTCTGCTTGCTGTGCATCTGTACTAGATCCTTGGGTAATGACATGCGTGTACATTTATTTCCGTATTTGGCCAGTGTTTGTTCTCTTGAAACCTTCTGTCCTCATGATTTCTTGCAACATTCAGTGCATGCTGATTTTTCATTTCTTATAGAGCATTTCACCAGTGCAGAGATAATACTGTTCCAAAAGCACTTTTCAGGCTATTTTAAAGTTAAAAATAACATTTTGAAGAATATCAAGTGATCTGGACATTTGTGATCCATTTTTCAAAAATCAGTCTTTAATTTTATTCTTTATCATATAACACATAAAACAGCCATCTTAATGGTTTAAATGGACAATGAAAATAATTCATAGAGTGAGGATCATGCTATATGAGTACATAAAGAGAACTTATGGCATTCCAAAACATCAATATATCTTCACTGAAGTTTCCAAATTCCTGATATCAAGAGTTAAGGCAATGCAGACCCAATGTTTTGGAGAAACTAGAAGATTTAAGACGCATGGCCAGTTTGCAACACGATGCTAAGTCTTTCTAGCCCAGTCGGCATAGTCTGTTGGACTAGTTCACTGTGGGTACTGTCAAAATAACTACTTGTGGGGAAGGACTGAGATGAAGACACTGTCTGGCATTCTGAAAAGTTGAATTTCAATATCTTGTCCACACATGTACCTGGTTTCTGAAGTTTTCTTAGTGGCACCATATTGCACCATGGAGTGATTTGTTGGTTGGAGCGAAGGAGCTTTTTCTCTCTCGCTCTGAGAGGGGCTTTCCCTTTTTGTACTGAGATATACCTTTTCTCAGTCCCAAATTGTATTGGGTCAGTTATGATGCCATGGATGGTAAGTGAAGGCTGTGTCTCAGCCTTGCGGGTAGATGATGGATGGCATCATCTCGCCAATCTGCACAATGGACCATGCGTAGATAGCTCTTGTTAAGTCGGTTTGTCATGATGCTATAGCTAGAGGAGTGACAGCCCTGTCCTTCAGAGCTTCTGAGTCCTGTTCCAAAGCATCTTGGTGCATGGTTAGAGTGAATATACCTGCTATGTTGAGGCATGCCCTGAAGGGATGTTAGGCTGGCACTGCAGGAGTTGCTTTACTTTTTTTTTTTTTGTTTCTTTTGTGCCTTGTTTCTTCACTCTCTCAATCCTGTAGAGGAAGATGTTGTGTGACGTGCGTGTCTACCCTGCGAGATCAAGCATATCCTGTTTCAGGACTGAATTTCATAGCCTGTCTCGGGGGGGGGTGGGGGGGGGAAGTATGTAACTCTTGGCTTCACTAGCTGATAAGTGAAGGGAATGTTTTAGAAGGATTCTTCTGAAGCAGTAAAGTAAGTAAGGTAAGTCTACAGTGAGAACAGTTTGAGTATTCATGCTTCTTATTATTATGCTGTCGTGAATGTGACTCCGAGCTCCCATGCCTTAAGTGCTTGGAAGACAGAGTATTTTTACTCAGCCCACTGGAACATTTTGTTGGGTATTGACTTTTTGCTTTGTATCAAATTAAAGCATCAGTGTACATATGGCCCAGTACTCTCCTGCTTCCTCTTGTTCCTTGGCAGTGTACGTATCTACCAACGAAGGGGCTCAGTATGCAGCACTCTTACACTGCTTGCATCCATGTGGTCTCCAGTCTGTCTCTGCTTGTTTAAGGGTAAGTTCCCTTTTCCCCCAAACAAAAAGGCATGCATTAGTGAGGACTCCTGCAAGCCGAGTGCTGGGTAGAGGATGCAAGGACCACAAGGGATGTCCCCATGAACAGGAATGTGGTAAATCTCAGATAAAAGTGAAGGCACAGAGCTTCTATAGCCACCATTTCTCAACTTTTCTTTCCTTCTTCCCCATGTGTTCTTCCCTTTCTGTCAGTCCTGCAGAAGCAACAATATTAGAATTATGGCACTGTACAGCCCCACGGAGGGAAGTTTACTGAAAAGAAGGCAGCAGCCCTTTGGCACCTTGTATCCACATGCACCTTCACCACTGCTGTTACCAGCCCATCTCCCCTTGCTCTGCTTCCAAAGATTTGTTTGCAAATGTTGAGGTCTGACAGACACTCAGGATTCAAGCTCCTGTTTCTTTTTCTGGCACTCAGTTCCATGGCCAAGAAATGACTGGTGTGACTGATTCAAAATTATACTGCTCTCAGCGCTTATTGAAATCTTTCATCTCCCTGTCACTTACTTCTCATTGTACTGCCTCTAGGTTTGTGTGTGGCCTCTAAAGCACTTTTAAAGTAGTAGTCTTGATCTATCAGTCTGATTTTTGAGGAGTAGAACTGCCAAATGAGGCCCTAGCAGTGCTAGAGCAGGCAGCAAGTTGCAGTGTGCAGCTTGGTGTCCTCTGCAAGCCATCAGAGGAGAGGCTGGGGCTGCGGTACCCTCCTGCTGCTCAGAAATGCTGCTCTCGGCCTGGAGGTGCCCACGCAGGACCCCAGGCTGCCTGCCTGGGCAGCAGTGCCTGAGCATCCCCGTGGCAGCATGCTGCTCCTTTTGGTTAGCTGTTCGTGCCAAATCCAAAAATTGAGTATCTTACAACAGTGCTCTTTTCTTCCTCATTTTAAACAGTAAAGGAGCTCTTGGACTTCACTGTGGTAGAGGCCTTCTATATGAAATGTGAGTTTTGTCAGCTTGCAAAGCCTGAGACAAATGCGGTGTTCATCACAAAAATTGAAAGTAGTTGTTTCTTCTAGAATCTGTTTTCCTGTCAAAATGTAAACACGTAGCTATTTGGGAAGGCAAGGTGAGCCTGGGGCTGTTTTCTTCATGTTAAGGGTCTTAACAGTGTATGAAACACTGTCCTGTACAACTTGATATACTCTGAACATAAAGGTCCATAAAACAAAAGAAGCGCTCTTTATTCAGCTTTGATAAAACAGTGGTTCTTATGTATCAGACTATTCTCCAGTCCAGGAAATTATCTATGAGGACAAAGATAGGGTCACTTATGTTCTCTATTACTAGTCACAGCAACATCTACTCTTTAACATGTCAAGTTCCACGTGATAGAGTTTATGCTCACTGCTGCTGCTGTTACATCACTGGAGCCGCCTATCACGCTGGGCTGTAGCAGCTTCTGTGGCAAGTGAAGTTACTTAACCACGTTTGGATGGCTTTGACGTGAGTTGCACAAACACAGCCAGGAGTCGTGGGCTGCAGGCAGAGACAAGCAGGTGGAGTTCAGGGCTTGGGGGTGCAAGAGGTCAGGACGTGTGGTCAGAATGGGCCCTTCTGTTCCTAGCAGTTTCTAGTTTCAGCTACTGCATCCTGACAAATCGTTAATGATTTTGCTTATAGGTTTTGTAAGTAATACAGTTATGGATTGATAAGTTTTGAATTGAAATAATCTTGGTTTCTGCACTTTGTCTTGGTTCTCCACTTGTTATTCTAACTACTGGACACTACAATGACAGCAAGAAATGGTTGGAGAGTGTGAGCAAATATCACATAATTAAGCAATTTGACATTGGAATGCAAAAAACAAAAACTAACAGTAAAAGACTGGTCTAGATTTCATCTGCTCAAAGTAATAATAAAGACATCAGCAGGGAAATCAGTCATGCACATATATTATTTGTGTGCACTTAAGTTGGACAGATAGGATAATGGATGTGGTATACACCAGATGTTACATTTCCTGAAAATAGATATGTTAAAGGAGCTCACAAGTGGTTGTCAATGCCCCTTTCATTACCCCATCAGTCTAAATTTATCCAGTTGAAATAAACATCTTAGTTAGTCTGAACTTGGGCTTCACCTTTAAATTTTCTGTGCTACTTTTGCATGCACAAGATAATAGTCAATAAACTTTTACACAGTACGGTACACTTTCTCAAACCCTCTAACAGATTAAAAAGATAGCAGTTTTCTTGATGCCTCAGTTAAAACAAGAGCAAACGCCAAATGGGCACACCAATGTTAAGGCATAGTGAAGGCCCACACTTTCATAATAATTTTATCATCGAAACATGCAGAAATAATGTTCTAACTGCATGTAAAACTAGCTTGTAGGTGTCGTTGTCAGTGCACAGAAATGGCTGTTACAAGTCACTCACTTACAGAAATTCCTACCATGAATATACATATAGCTGTAGCAGATTTTCATAGTGTTTTGTTTTATTTCCTGTGGAGCTTGCACTGAAAAATTTCATAATATCTTTGATATTGTGTATTAGAATAAATCTCCTGCTGAGTGGTGGTTTTTCTTTTTTCTTTTTTTTTCTTTTTTTTAGGTATCTTTATGCTTTGTAAATCAAGTGCAGGCTTCTCAGGGGAGTAGGGCCAAAAAAGCAGCTGAAATGGGCTTTAGCTCTGACTGGCACGGTACATCATGTCAGGTCCTGTTCACAAGAACAGAAAGTGCCTTTCCATCCCAGGTAGCTGGGGCTGTGTCTGCCTGTGAAGTCACATACAGTCATGGCAGAACATAGCATGGTGTCAATGTGTTTACTACTCTAGCTTTTTATATAGTGCTATTTCATACACAGAGAAATGGACAAACTTCTTGCTAGAAGGCAGGTTAGAAGGGAAGCCCCCAGAAGGCACCAAGTTGGAGAGTAACTGGACGTTCAGATAAGTACCTCTTGTAGGAAATATTTCTCTCTTAGAATCCATTAACAAAGAACTTGGATACTTTCTTCTGTAGAATATCATTGTTCTGGCAGTTGATACAGGCTTCTTTATGAAACTATACAGTCTTTTGTTGAAGCTTAGCACACACACATGAAAAATTGGAATTGTTTTTAGAGACAATATCTTAAAAAGAAAGCTTTTTAAAAAGAATTCTACTGAAAGCACAGGCAATCTCAAAGCTAAAAAGCATGCTAGTATATGGGATAGTTACAGAGGTATTAGTTGACCGTGCTTTTACATACAATTTAAAACAAAATTAATTAAAGAAGGAATAACATAATGCACATTCTTCAGCATCGCATAAAAATGGCAGTTCAGCAACCCAGCGTGTAGAGCACTAGAAGCACACGCTAACTTTTACATAGTGAATTATGGAAAAAAAAAAAAAGGGTCTTAAACTAGGTAGTTGCTTCTGTATGTAACTTATTCTATGAAAATGAGTTTTGAGCACTCGCAGCTGTACTTATTTCCTATGGTGACTATTGCCCACTGACAGTAGTGGGACCATATTAATTTCAGTGAACTCACGGTCTAGTCTCTACTGTGAAGACCCTTCCACTCTCATCTGGGGGAGGGCAGGAATTTGTGTTTCTGTTGACTGTTGTTTTCAACACCAGGAATCCCTTATTAAAAATGCCAGCCAAGAGGGGCAATGAGCTTCAGTTATTTGACCTTCTGAGCAATCGTCTTCTCATTTTAGCATTTAATCTGATAAGGAATAGCCTGCTGTTGACATCAGATTGATAGGGGATGCAGTACTTTGACATTATTTCCATGTGATTGATGTCTAGATGGCATTCATCCCTGGTCCAAGGAAAAAGATGCCTTGAGCAGCTGAACAGTATTGATGCTAGTATTATCAGAGTCTCTGGGGATGCTGAGAAGTACTTCACTGTACTATGGAATAGGATCTGAATAAAGAAGGACTCTGAAAAGGAAGTACATGTAACCTGGACAGGGTCTTTGGCGTGTGTGGAATGCACTTGTCAGCAGTTATTTTTGTGCCAATAGGTTAGATAAGTGTTACTGTTTACATACCGATTTGCTCTGTTATTGAATAATTCCTGTAGTAACCAGGGCAATGGTTCCATCACGTGATACATTCATTGCTCCAAAGATTCAAATCTTCATAAGGGAACTTCATTTCATTAGGTTATGTAGATGCTTGGAGAATTTACAGCATTTCTTACACAGACGATAGGTCCTGTCAAAAAACAAGATCGTCCCCGGCTTAAGACTTGGTCACAACCTCTGTGGGAGGTACTGAAATATCTTCCTACTGACTAGACTGGATTTGGATCTAGTTTTGAGATCTGCTTAACAAAACCAAGCTCTTTAACTTTTTTTTTTTCTGCTGCTTCCATTCATATATATCTGAACAGAATCAGCTGGGCAAGATACAACTCTGCATCATATAGGCAGAATAAAAGAGAGGAAGATTTTTCTTTGAATTTGGTGTAAAGCCCATGGTACAGGAGGAGGGGAAAAAGAAAGTGACTTTGGAACTTTCATTTCTCATGGTGTTTTTCTTTGAATAAAAGACCTCTAATGCCAGTAAAAGTGAATTTTGGTTACTTGCCTTTGAAGCCTGTAAAAATCATAGAATCTACCCAATCTGATTGTACAGAGCAATGGTGGCTTCCAGAGATGCACCTTGAATATCAGATCAGTCTCCTCAGAGTGCTGGAGATTTTAACTCTGTTTCATTTCTGCAGCAAAACCCAGAAGTTTTATTTAAAGCCTCTTCTTACTATTTAGATTGTTTTAGAAGGGGGAAGGAAAGCTGAAAACGTGACAGGAGAGTGGAACATTTGGCTTGAGGAGTGTTAAGAAAGATCAGTGTCTGCAGCTGGAATAAAATGATCTGTGCAAGTTAGGGTATGAAGCAATGCAGTTGGAGTAGTTTATATGTCAGGAGATTGAATTTATCTCAATTCTGGCTGTCAATAAACAGTGGACACAACTGTCAGGCTAGGTAGGAATGACTTACCAAGAGGGGCTGTGGGTTTCCAGTGCTGCTGGATCTCTCAGCCATGATTCAAAGCCTTTCTATGACTTGTATTTGAAAGGCAACTGCAAGGTATTGGGCACAGTGCAAGAATCAGTTAGTGAAAATCTGTAAATCCAGATCGTAAAGGGTCCTATTACTTTATTCTATGCTTGTATTTGAATTTTGTGCTTTTTTTTTTTTTTTTGTGACCTAGCTAAAAGTGTGTGCTGTGGCAGCTATGGCTATGTTTGCAGATTCTTGCTAAATAACTTGCTGACATACCATAGATAAATATCTCCCAGACAGTTAAAACTTGATTTCAGTGTATCAAAGCAAATTAGCTAACTACTTATATTAAAGAGATAAGCCACTTAATAGGTCTAAACTTTTTTCCCCCTTTTTGCTAGGTGTGATAATTCTGGAAGTCAAAAGCTTATATAATCAGTGGAAGAGGTTTGTAACTATTGAAAGCAAAGACTTTGTGCAGCATTTACAGTGCATAGCATGACTGGATGCTGAAACTGTTGCAATAGGCTTACTCACATGCATGTACAATTTACAGTAGTATAGGTCATTTTGACAGTAATATAGACAATATGCTGTCCAAGTAAGGAAAAGGTAGGAAAGAGGAACACAAAAGCTAAAATCGGGAGGTTCAAGATGCTAAATTCTATGCAATCTGTGAAGAAATATGTCTTCAGAGCAAAAGAGAATGGGGAAGCATCTCTATAATTACCCCAATCAGATAGTATGCCAACAAAAAAGGAACAATTAGTGATGTTTCCCAGTCAATAGATATTTCTCTTTAACTGAGTGATCTATTGCAGAGATATATAATTAGGACCATGTAATAATAGGTTTGGTAACTCTGTCCCTGTCAAAAAGGGAAGAAAATCCATCCTATTGATAATTGTAGGTTTCTCTGTGTCTCACTTCTTTCCAACCTCTTTTTCCCCCTCACCAGATCCTTTAAACAAGCCTGGCTTTTGGCTCACCATATTTTAGTTTGAGTCACTGAACTTGTTTATAGATGGCACTCAATGAGTTAACAAAAAAAAAAAAA